>JAAXCT010001238.1:0-208080 GCA_012490785.1 Eragrostis nindensis
AAAACCTCCTGCATGCCACTTCGTCGAAGTCGACACGGTCGAAGCATTTATGTGCCGAGCGTGTCGAAGCAGTACCAAAGCCCGAACTATGTGATGGGCCTCGTGGCGTGCCGACCGCATGTCACCACTTTCCCCCGACGACGACCTGCAGGCGAGTCCTCCACTTCGTGCACGCCAAGGAGACGGCATGCAGCCACCAGCCCACCACGGCGGTGCCTTCAGCTGTGGCCAGGGGTCGATTTACCACGGGTCATATGTTTTCTTTTTGTTTCGAAACACGTTCAAGTACACGTTGAAATACTTGCGCACCCTACCTCTCTAATCTATGATTATTTTTTTTTAATGAAGGGAGCTTTTTACTGGGTATGTAAACATATAGCTCTGATGTAACCAAATCGTTAAACGTGCTAACTCATGTGCAAATTTATTCTGCTCCCCTCTGATCTTCACCACGGGACAACAAGCTTCGTACTCCTGTTCTTCCGACAAATTTTGCTAAAACAGGAACCATAATCATCGCCAGGTCCGGCCATTTAGAAGCCAGCCGAATCACCTCCACAGAAGACAATGCATTTGCCGTGAGGCACATATACCACAGCAATAGTAGAGAAAAGTACCCAAGTGAGACATATAACTGTCTTATGGTTTCATGATCTATATATGGATTTTTTTTATGTTGAATAATGTAGATACTTTTGATATAGTAATTATTAGAAAGTATTAGATATCTAGTTATAATGAGAACGTTACTATAATGTTCAAAACATCTGGCCAAAACTTTATATAGTAGAACTTCCTTCACTTCTAGTCTTCACCTCTACCGTTACCCTTGGGTTCTGTATAGAGACGAACTTATAGAATGTTCACTTCTAGTCTTCACCTCTACTGTTACCTTTGGGTTCTATATCTTATAGAGAAAAAATTCTAGAATGTTCATCAAAAGAAAGAACATTTGACAGTATTGTAAATTTTATAAAAGATTACATAAAAGTTGATATTTTTAAGGATATTTCTTAAAGGTATTCATGTGAAAAGAGATTTCTTTATAGCAGTGCTGCAAATCACTAAATAAACATGCAACTTGTAAGGATGTATATAGTATAACACTAATGAATTTGGATATTTGTTAGTTGAACAAGTGCTCTAGTCTTGTTTCTACATATACAACTTTCGAACTCGCTGGTTCCGCACAAGAAATTGTGATTTTGCATGTTATATGTAAAAATCACGTCGCTAAACCAAAATTATTTATGACGATATATGGATAAACCAGAAGTGAACATCGTGTACAAGGAATATACAAATTTTGGAACAAAATTCATATGCTATAACTTTGGTACGTACATTCCAAAAGTTTTGCAGCCAATACAACTATTCTTGACCCAACCAAGAAAATGTTCTTTCTCACCTTCTTTTACAAGAAAGTTTGTGAGTAAAACAATGACATTGACGCTTGAGTGTATATGGCTATAGACTAGTTGGGCATGTATTTTGAGGCATATAAAAAAAAGTTATTAGGGGGAATATTGAAACACGGTGCCTCGTGCTAGTGAAGGTTAGAGAAGTTTTGTATCGACGGTCCTTGACTAAAGAAGAATGGAAGAAGAATTTGCACAATATAGATCCATAAGGAAAGGAAGATACATCTCTGACTTTAAGCTTGATGCTTTACTTGAAAGAATATTTGGACAATGGCTCATGATTTTCTTGCAATACCCCTCAGCATAGTTTCTTCAGAGTCCTCATTCAGCTTGGGTGATCGACTTTCTGGTGAAAATAGAAGTTTAATGACACCTAATAGTATGGCTTTCACGAGAACATGTGTGATAGCGTCGGATTTTCAGCGTCCATATTGATAGCGTCTGTTTCGGCAGTTGTACTCTTTATGCGATCTGTTTTTATTCATGATCTGGTTGAGATGATGCAATTTCCTGCCGTGTCCTTTCAATTATGCAATCAGATTTAAAACTGAAAATCTTATGTTGTTGCCTTGTTATTCAGAAGTTGCATTCTTATCCCTCTTTCAAGTCGATCAGAACAGTTTGTTGTATCAGTTCAGTTGCAAGATCTTCTGCCAAATGGACAACCCCAAACTCCAGTTCTTCAATCGAACATCTATAAAGAATTGACAACCCAGGGATTTCCCCCCACTCTCTTGGATTACTTGAAGAAGTGCTGAGAAATTAGCTTAGTAGGAGTACTAACTTATCCTGAACCTGTAGTATAACATTTGATTTGGGTATTTGTCAGTTGAACAACTGCTCTAGTCTAGTGTCTGTAGATTAATTTTGAACGCCCTAGTTCATCACAAGAAATTATGATTTTGCATAATATGTACAGACCATGTCACAAAAACATAATTATTTACGACTATCATTTGGACGGACATCGTGTACAATGATGATACAAATTTTGGTATAAGTTTCATATGCTAGAGCTTCCATACACACATTATCAAAATCCTAGAACCTTGCTATACTATGACCGGGCACATGGATGTGACATCGAC
Organism: Eragrostis nindensis; assembly: GCA_012490785.1. Classification (NCBI taxonomy): domain Eukaryota; kingdom Viridiplantae; phylum Streptophyta; class Magnoliopsida; order Poales; family Poaceae; genus Eragrostis; species Eragrostis nindensis. Next base: position 2,510 of record JAAXCT010001238.1, read on the forward strand.
AGCTATATGTGAAAGGTATGCGTTGACTTTTAGCCATCCATGTGACTGTGGACTCCATGCTTTCGAGAGGATAAAAGCTCCAGTTTTATTCTAAATGATACTAGCTATATAACTGTATAATTAAATTTTCCTCTGGTGAACAACCAGAATTTAGTAATACATTTATTTGAAGTATTAAATATCATAAATTTCTTCCAACTTGTTTGTAATCCCTTTCTTTATGTAATTCATTAGCTAATAAAGAATTGAGCATGAGGGTGTGATTGTGTGTTTGCATTTGATATTTTATTTATTCATGGGATCGATTTTGTAAGCTTTAAATTTTGGGCCTAATGTTTAGTCGTATTAAAATCTTCAAGTCATGTGTATTTGTAGTTTTGACTTCAGAATATTTGCTGCCATTCTAGTACCTACACACCTTGTATTCCAGCACCAATGTGATGAAAATTACAACTTGTGACCCATATGCTTTGTAGATTTGTAGGCGTCACCGGCCATCAGGCATTGGCGCTCGGTGCTGCTGAGGCCAACACGTGGCATAAGTGAAGATTCCCATGTCCGCCGGGCCATAATGTTGCCCTGTACACATCTGAAATCCCATGGAGCTAGCCTGCGGGTGTGGAGCTTCCATCGACATCGGTATCGTTCTCGACTGACCGCTGCCACACTCCAAACGGTCACCATGGGCTGTTCGATCCCAAACGTGCGGATTAGAGAGGGTAAGTTGACTGATCCTTGGTCGTATTCATGGCGAGGTCCAGGCCAGGCGTAGATGCTTGCGCCCTGGGAGGGTCAGAGACGATGAAGCAGCACCCATGGTTTTGCTGCCGCTTGTCGTGCGTGTATTCTGAGCTATCATGATGTATTGCACGTAACTGCTGTTACCAAAGTTCACCGGTTCATACGCTCAAGACACTGATGGTATCGCTTCTTCTAAACATTACCTTTTACAGCTGCAGAATTGACGGACCGAAGGCTCCTCCATACGGTTGACGAGGCATCGCATGCCACTGCTAGGCTAGCGGCTGCTGTCGATACGTGGCAAGTAGCACCAATCGCGTGGCGTGCGAACCGAGTGGATCATACAGAAAAAGCAGGGGCCCTGGTGTAGATGTTTGCGCACGGGGAGGGAGACGATGAAGCGCCACCCATGGCGCGCTACGAAGACGAGGCGCGCCGCGCGCAACACAGTACCAACCAATCGCCGAGCGCAGGCTATGCTGGAATCGGCGACATGCCTGGCTGAGATGCTACGAAAGCAGAGGCGCCGCCGCGCAGTTGTCGTCCTGGCGGCCGCGATACTGCCGGCCGACCGTCGACAGCAAGCCTGACTAGTGTCTCTCTCTCCAATCCACCAGGCGTCGGACCCGTCCGGCCGCCCACGCCGTGATCGATGTGCCCCGTGTTCGAGTTCCTCGAGCCTGGCCTGTGTCGGACGAGCGCGCGAGGGCCCCAGGCTTGGTGGATGTGCATGGAGTTGGACAGCAGCCGGGACGGTTCAGGCGTGGAGCGCGAGCACGCGACCGGCCACGAGCCTGGGGACGGCGTTCAGCACCATGGCCGCCGCGCGGCAAGCATGACGCGCCGGACGAGATGTATGTATCTGAGGCGGTGTCCTCGCGACGACAAGGGGGTGGTAGAGCAGTGTGGCGCGGCGGACGGTTGAGGTCGATGGACGATGGTGGTGAGCTCGCGTCGATTTTCTCCAAGCCCTCTGCTCTCTCCATGAGCCGTGCTGGCGGACGAGGAGGTCGCTGGAAGCTTCCATGAATTCTTCCCTGGTTTTCCGGCTGCACTTCCGCGACTGAGAGCGCCAGAAGCCGCCGCCCACGTCATCAGCTCGTCGCGCCGCCACCAAAACCGTCCGACAATTGACGTGGTGGGCTCACCCTCCGCGTGGAGGCCGGCAGCTACTTCACCGCCAGTCTGTTTCTGAACATCCGCGGCGCCACGACTTGGTCGGCGCCGTCGTCTCCAACCCAGCGGCGCTCCGTTTCTCGGGTCGACTCAAGCCGTCCACGGCCGCGCGCCGTCTGATAACTAACCACCACGCCTTGACTACGTACTGGCTCGACGTCGCCTCCTTGCCATCGGTCCGAGGCGCTTCGTGACATGCACATCCTCAACTGCGACGACCTCGTGGCATCGGCTGCAAGGGTGCGGAGCTTCGCTCGAGGATCTGCAGGACGTGATCGATCGACGCGGCGCTGCAGCCAACTCGATCGACGGCTTGCATTTGGAAGACAGCTCCGTCACGAGACGACGCGCACGCGATCCCGACGCTTGCATTGCGTGGCATATGAGAGCAACGGAAGAGAACCCTCGGGCTCCACGACGTAGTACTCTTTCAGTCAGGCATCCACGTTGAGGCGGCCGCTGCTTAAACGTGCCGTGGACATTGCCACGGACTCCAAACGCAGACGTGATCAAACGATTGAGAGCTGCAGCATGGTTGCTGGCGAAAGCCCGGTCCGAGTAAACGAGACGACAGTCTACAGAGCTAGCATGGAGCGGCGGATCGAGGTGGACGTACGGGCGAGAGGCCGGTGAGCTTGCTGTGTGACATTCGTTTGACTGCAGGCCGTTTGAAGGTCCCCACCACGCACCTGCGACGATGAGAATTCCCTCCTTTGTTTTCCGGTAGTTGCTGCCTGGCCGTCTGCGACTGTGAACGCCGGAAGAGCCGGCCCAAGTCAGCTCGTCGTGGCGCAGATTCCCGGCAGACGTCGAGGTCCAACAAACTTAATTTGGTGTTCCACGCGCAAGCACAAGCGGCCACGGAAATTAGTCGACTCGAGAGCGGATCCAAAGCCTGCATGCATTGACTTCGTTGAAGCGGTCGTCTATTTGCTATCTCTACTGTTTAGATCATTTTAAATGGTCAAATAAAATACTGTCTCATCTCGATCTCCCGCCGAAACCAGACACTTTACAATCTATATGGAGCATTGTTGTGGAGGAAGCAGTACACAAGTACTACCTCCGTTCTTAAATTGATGTCGCCGTTGACTTTTAAATTACGTTTCACCATTCGTCTTATTCAAAATTTTAGTTCAAATTTGCAAACTTATAAGTCATGCTTCAATTTCCGTTAGTGATAAAACAAACCATAACAAAATATATGATAATTTTTGAAATCTTTTGAATAAAACGAATTGTCAAACGTAACTTTAAAAGTCAATGGCGACATCAGTTAAAAAACACAGGGAGTAGCTCGACAAGCTTGCGTTTACGGTGAGACACATGCCACAACAATTTTGGATATATAGCAACTTACAATGAGAATGTTATACTTTTCAATATCTTTTGGCCAAAAGTCTTATATAATAGAACTTCCTACACTTCTAGTGTTTACATCTATTGTTACCTTTAAGGTTTTTTTTTTCTATGTCATGGTAAAAAAACTTCTAGAATGTTCATCAAAATATTATAGACGTTGACATAAAGATTGATATTTTATTAAGGTATTTCTCTGAAAAGAGACTGTTGCTATTGCTATATAGCACTGATGCAACTTAACCTGCAGGTTTCTCTAGTACAACATTAATTTATTTGGATATTTGATAGTTGAACAAGTGCTCTAATCTTGTTTGTACAGATATAAATTTTGAACTTGCTAATTCTTCACTGGAAATTATGATTTTGTATAATATATATATGTAGAGACCATGTCAGTAAAAAATAATTATCCGCGACAATTGTTTGAATATGGACTAGGATATATATAATGTACAATAATGATATTACAAATTTAGGAATAAAATTTATATGCTAGAACTTTCATACACACATTATCAAATTCCCGAAGCCACCTCCAGATTTGGACAATGTAAGGGTTTTTCAGCTTAGACTATTGCTCCTATGACCAAGCAAATGGACACGACATCATCTTCTATGCATGAAAGGCAATCATATGAAGTCTTGAGTAATGCTCACTGACCATAGCTAATAAGAAATTGGAAAGGAGAACTATATAATTTTTAGTTATGAAATCACTACGAAGCGGTTTTACTTTGATCCCAAATCGCAAAGCCACCCTATTTCGTAGTTAAACCACATCTTTAATTATAATTCAAAATAAGCCCAAACTAGTTGTGTGTATGCCCTTAGCCTAAAGAATGAACATATTCTCTTTAGGTTTCACATAGAGTATGTAAATCCTTGTTAGTTGAATTATGAATGAACACATCTTTTTCATTGATCTACACTGATATTATCATTTCAGCACCATGACTAAGGTTATATGAGATATCAAGGGCACTTTTTTTTTTTTTACAATTTGAATGCTAAACAGATAATCTATGAATCAGAGTGATGATGACTGACTGCCTATGAATTTGAGAGCTAAAGAGCAAATCTATCGAGCTCTCTGCCTGCCTCGCACTCAAGAATAGGCATGGACTTCAAACACGAGTGCCATTGGCCCTAGTAAAACAGCGCGCACCACACAACACCATCATGGAAGGCATGCTCTGCTCGAACGGCCATGCATGCTTACTTTCTTTGAGCCTGGCCTAGGCGGGCCTGCTGGACTGCTTGTGTTGGAGGAGGCGGGTGCCCTTGCCGAGGACCAGGAGATGAAACAACGTCCAGAACATGGTGGCGTTCCGGAGAGCCAACGAGGCAGCCTCCTCTTGAAGACCAGGGAATGGCCGGCACTCCAAACACAGGCTGTGAAGGCCGAACGCCGCCCACGTCACCACGTCACGTCTGGACAGGACATCGACGAGCATTTCAACATTTCTATATGAACGACATTTGATCCATGCCGTCGACGTCCACGCTTACAACCACGGGACATCTACGCGGCAAATAGCACCAATCGCGGCATTTTTCTATATGAACCGTGGTTGTAGATGCTTTCGCACTGGGGAGGGAGACGATGAAGCGCCATGCATGGTGCCCTATAAACCAATCGCGGGTCGCAGGCTATACTGAAACGGCGACAAGCCCTAGAACCTACGGAAGCAGAGGCGGCGCTGCCGGGCAGTTGTCTTCCGGGCGGCCGCGACACTGCCGGCCAAGCGGTGACAGCCTGACTAGTGCCTCTCCGATCGATCCACCCCCATTCGGCCGCCCTCTCTCCGAGGCCCTGTGCCGGACGAGCGCGCGAGGGCCTCGGCTTCGAGGCTGTGCACGCATGGGCCACCATCCGGGACAGTTCAGGCGTGGAGCGGCGAGCCCGGGGACGGCGACGAGCACACGACGGCACGACGCCCGACCCACGACAAGCATGTCGTGCCGGCCGAGATGCATGACGGAGATGTTGCGGCGAGCCACGGTGTGGAGCTGTGGCGGCGTCCTCGCGACGACAGGGGATGAAACACCGATCAGGGGGTGGTCGCTATTTGGAACAGCCGCCCGCCCCGGGTCCTGATGTTCGTTCGATCCGGGACGTCCGGCTCAGTTGACCTGTCGTCGGTCCGGGTCAAAGGATCGGGAGGCAGCTCCGCGGCTGTTGGACGGCACGGGTGAACGGCAGAGTAGCGCGGCGCGGCGGACGGCGGTCGACGGAGAGGAGCGGCTGTTGTTAAGCTCGCGCCGGTTTTTGCTGTCAATGCACTGTCCATCAATGCCGACGAGCATGTTTACGAAACCCACGCCACCCTTCGACCACGAGAACGCGGTAGGCTCCGCGGGCCTGGTGATCGCGTCAACCGCGGCGCTGGCGCCCGCTGTGTCGCACGTCATCGGGTGCCGTCCACCTCGGCTCGACACGCGCTCCTACGACCGCGCCCACGGCGCCAGCAAGCGCGAGGCCTTCCTCTGCATAGCCGCTTGCGGCCGCCGACCACGACGGCGCGGCGCCACTACTAACCAGGCTCGCCATCGATCGATGTTCCTGACACTCCACGGGCGCCGTCGAGTCCCACCCTGCGGCGCAGCGCGGCGTGGAGCTCTGCGTCTCCGGCGCTCAAGACGGTGGCCACACGTACGCCCACGCGCCGTCTAAATCTAATGACCGCGTACGCCTTGTACCGGTTCGACGTCGCCTCCCTGCCGTCGGAGGCGCTTCGTGACCTGCACATGCATCGTCAACTGCGGCGAGCTCGTGGCCGGCACGGCCCGTCGTGTTCCCGCGGCTGCAGCTGCAATGTACGGAGCTTCACTTGAGGATCTCCAGGACGTGATCGATGCCGCACCGCAGCTCCACGCCTTGCGTCTGGAACGAAGACAGCTCCTTCACGAGACGACGATCGCGCGATCTGACGCTTGCGTTGCTTGGCATATGAGAGACGCAAGGAAGAGATCCCTCAGGCAGCCGGGCATCCACGTTGCCGCGGCCGCTCGTTAAACTTGCCGTACGTGGACGATGAAGCGACGACCCGTACCTGGTCCTCTGTTCCGCCGCAAGGCGTGCCGTGCCGGCGCACGGGTGACATGAATAGTCGTGGTCGTGATCGAAGGTTGCCTCGAGAGGTGCAGCATGGTTGCGGGCGCGCGGAGTCTCAGTCAGGCCGGGTGAAACGTGGCGGCAGCCGATAGGGCCCGCGTGGCTCGGCGGAGGTTGACGGCAAGCTGGGTGGCGAGCTCGCGCCGCTTTCTGAATCGGCCCCGCGCTATGTCAATGAGTCGTGCTGGCAGTGTCAGACGAGGAGGTCGCTGGATTTGCGAGGTGTTCGGTGCGGCCGGCGCTGGTGTTGCCTGGAAGCCGCAGTGTTGCGCTGTCGACACTCGTTTGACTGCCGGCCGTTGAAGGTCCTCGCCATGCACCTGAGGTGACAATAATTTCCTCCCTGGTTTTCCGGCAGTTAGTTGCTGCCCGGTCGTCTGCAACCGTGAACGCCGGAAGCCGCCCAAGTTAGTTCGTCATTGCACAGATTCCCGGCAGACGTCGGCGTCCAAGAAACTTAATTTGGTCTTCAACACCAGAGCAGGACCAAAACCTTGCATGAACGTCAAAGCAGCGGTCCATTTGAAGTCCCTCATTTTTCCTCTGTAGAGGAAAAATACCTAAACGGGCCTCCAATCAACTTTGTCATAATAGGCCTATTCCGTATTGCATTGGCCCAATCATACCCATGACGGTGACTAATAATCAACGTGCTCACTAAAATTTGAAGGTTTATGCTTTTTGTACCGGATGGAAAGGCTAAGAACAAGGTACCCTTCACAAAATGTGAACACTCCACCTGGCGAATGTGCCCAATGGCACACTCCCGTCGCTGGTGACTCTGCGTGTGGCATGCACGATTAGCTATCCAAACACATGATAACTCGGAAAAATCATCGATGCCACCACTATGCGGGCTAACATGCATATGACACATATGCTTGGCAATGAATTTTTTTCTCACATTTTATTTTTAAGCTGAATGTCTTCTTTGACGCTTTTTTTTCCTTACAAAAAATGTACTCATGTTGACTTTTTTTTTTCACACGACACTGGCGGCTTCAGCATCCCCAAGCGCGGTGCCTCCTTCCGTCACCCACGACATCCTAGTGAGCTAGAGTGAGTTAAGCCGAGCCGAGCCGACTCGGCAGCCAGCCCTAACTTACACCATCATCCTAAATTACTACGCTGGTAAGTACGTGCACGGACGCATTGGTACGTTGCTCCAGCAGAGCCGAGACGTGGAGCGGCGGCGGCGTTCCCGAGCCCTTGCTGCCCTGGTCGTTGCTTGCAGCGCCGATCGGGCAGTTTAGAATTCTCTGTGGCTGACACGATGCAGAAGCAGAGCTCCAATGGCCCGAAAGAGCGTTCTGGCATCGCGTTGGCGACCACCGGGGCCTCGAACCCGTTACGCGCCACGGCTTTGGGTAACTTGGTCACGTTGCTGCCTGGCTTTGCTGGGAAAATGGCGGTGAGATCGCTCTGTCCTGCGTCAAACTCGGTGAGGTTCCCTCGACGTCAGTCTCGTTCTCGACGACGGGCGCTTCCAAACACCGATCAGGGTTGGAAGCGACTAATTAAGCGAGGAATCTGGTCAGCTCGTTCGGGCCGATTTAATCAGTTTCTGCTCTGTCCACGAGTTCTGCGGGAGGACGAGGAGGTCGCTGGCAGGCAGCCTTCAAGTTCAATGGCTCGCAAGGTGCTCGGCATGGCGCTGGTGCTGCCATGCGGCCGCGGTGTTCACTCGCTTGACTGCCGTGTAAGGTCCCCGCCAGGCCGCCACCTGCGCCGAGAATTTCCTCCCAGGTTTTCCGGCAGTCTCTAGCTGTGAACGCCGGACGCCGCCGAACCACGTCAGCTGGTCGCGCTGCAGAGCCCACGCCGTGCGTTCGCGCCATGTCGATGTCGATCTCCTGGGACGCGTGGTGGTCGAGAACTCGCGGTAGAAGTCGACGTCCAACAAACTTCGGTGTTCCACGCGGCACGCCGCCACGACGGAAACTAGACCACTCCGGAGCGGTGCATCGCCAAAGCCTGGAGCCTGTGCATGCGACTTCATGAAAGCGGTCCGGCATTAATCACATGCCGCGCGTTGTCAAAGCACCGGAGCCTCCCATCTTGTACTCTCAACTGAGTTGCCAACGATTTAGAGGCAGTGATTAACGGAACTGTGTGACATGTCAAAAGAAAAAAGAAGCTAGCCGGATAATGTAATTTTGTGGCAAAAGAACTTAAGTATTGCTATCTTAAATGCCTATTTGCTATCTTCCCCACTATAGCGCTACTATCTAGATCATTTTAAATGACCACATATATAGGACATTGCCGCCGAAACCATATACTTTAAGATCTATATGAACCCAAAAAACATTAACATATTTCATGTTTAACCATCGTATATACTACCGCAACAATCATATAGGGAAGTGCCCAAATGATACACGATGTATAATTGTCACATGAATTTATGATCTATATGGAAATTTCTATCAACGTTGAATAATACAAATACCTTTGATATAATAACTTGTTAGAAAGTTTTAGATATCGCTAATTATAATAATATTTGAGTGTTATAATTTTAAAAACATTTGGTCAAAAGCATTACATAGTAGAACTTCCTTCACTTATTGTCTTCTCATCTGTTGTTACCCTTGAGCTCTTTATCTTATTAGACATCGCTTATTCCAATGATGTTTGCCATCGTTGTAATTTTTGCAATTACATAAATGTTGATATTTGTAATGATATTTCTTACTGGTAGTTATGTGAAAAAACGTTGTTACCATTGCTATATAGCAATGATGCAATGACTACCATAACCTACAATTTTTAAGGATGGCTACCGTACAACACCAAACTTGTTCCTTCAAATATAACTTGTGAGCTCGCTAGTGCTTCACAAGAAATTATGATCATTTTAAAATATACACAGAGACCATGTCAATAAAACCGGTCGAACTAGGACATCATGTACATGTATATCTGATGAGAATGTAGGAACAAAATTCATATGCTATAACTTCTATATACACATTATCTAAATCATTAAGTCACAACTAGATTTTGCCAATCGTACCGAGGATCAGCATCTTGATCCCCATCAATGGGTTGTAACTGTACAATAGATGGATGCAGACCATAAACATGACTTCTCCTTTTTCCTGAAAAGTTCGAGTAAGAAATCTGAAGTAGTGATTAGTTTCTTTTTTTCAATTATTGTTATTCGAAACCTCATCAAGGTCTAAATTATGTCGATTAGTGTTGTTTGAACCTTGAAATAATTATGTTAAGTAGTGTTGTTAACGTGTCTGAATGTTGTCCAATACAATATTATCTTTGAATGGTGTCCTGCTGAACTATATGATCCATCATTTCAGTTAAAGTTTAGCAACATTATGTGGCCATATTACGTGTGAAATTTTCACATGGTTTGAATTTCTGTTGAACAATGTCTTTTAGTAATCTTGAAAGCTCCTCAAGGCTGAAAATCAGGTTTAGTGGTGCCTAGAACTGTTTGGTATTTTAATCGTGTTTTGTTAAACACTGATAGTGCTTATAGTGTCATACTATGGTTTATTTCTTAAAGCTCCTCAATGTCGAAAGTCATTTTTAGTAGTGTCAAACAAGTTAATATTTGAATCATGTCTTGTTGAACACTGATGGTGCTTCTAGTGTCATACTATGGTTCTTATTATCCAACATTATTTCACTTCAAGTTTAATTATGTTAAATTACATTTTTTATTTATATAATTCAATTTACATTATGTTATTTGGGATTATTCTCTATCAAAATATTTGATCTTGCTCAAGCTTTTGGTCCTGTTTGAAGTCAAGATTTCCTTAACTTTTTGGATGCGCTGAATTTGTGAGGATATGAATCACGTAGGTATGGTAATGCAAATGAAGTTAGGTTGTCAGGTATGGTAATGCATATGAAGTTAGGTTGTCAGCCTGATAGAACTCTGTGAAAGATAAATTTATCACGAACCAATGTTCTCCGTTTGACACTGAAATAATTGTGCCATTGTTTTGTGACTATTTCGGTTCGACTTTAGTGGCGCGATGTTCAACCGGCGTCACAAACATGCCATCGACCCGGGTCATGAATCGAGGGTGCATAATGATGTTTCACCGTTTTGCCACACAAAATGTCACATATTGTTGAATTTTTTTGTGGTGATGATGATGTGAATGTGGGCTCGAAGCTTTCGAGAGAGGAACAAACTCAAATTTTCCTTGATGACTGACACTGCCTATATTCTGTACAATAGAAATTTTTCACTTTGTGAACCGCGGAAGGTATTTAGTACCAGTACATACTTGAAAACATACTATGCAATCATCAAATATCATATCTGATCCAATTTATATTGAAGCTTAGCCATTTGTGTTGATCTGAAATTCTGAGTTGGTTACATTTTTCATGGAGGATTTGCCACTTGCCTCACGAGATATATAATTATGAGTTATCATGATATATTGCACGTGTCACCAATGATCACCTCTTCCACTGGTTCATACGCTCAAGATATTGATTTTGCTTCTTCTAAACTTTGCTGTAGCATGATCCCCTTGTGTGGTCGACAGACCTAAGGCTCTATACTGCTAGCGTGCGCTATACGTTGCAAGTAGCACCAATCGCGCCGTACCGACTGGATGGATCTTACAGAAAAAAGCAGGGGCCCTCGCGCGGTCGGGACGCTGTATTGAAAAGTAACACCAAAATACTTCACCGCCATGCTGTCCCTGACCCTCCGCGGGGGGCATGAGCTGCTCCTGGTCGCTGCCATCGTCTCTCATGGCGGGGGCCACGCCCACTCGTTGTCTAAATCTAATAACCTCCACCGCGCATGACTGCACGCGAACGGCGACGAGCACACGGTGGCGCGACTCCCGCGCGCCGCGCTGGACGAGATGCATCTGAGGCGTTCACGGAGTGGAGCTGGAGCCACATGACGTCGACGAGCATGTTTGCGAAACCCACGTCGCCCTTCGACCACGAGAACGCGGTAGGCTCCGCGGGCGTGGTGATCGATCGAGTCCATCGCAGCGGTGGCGCTCGCTCTGTGGCGCGCATCAAGCTCGACACGCGATCCTACGACCGCGCGCACGGCGCCAGCGGCTTCAGCCGCCCCAAGCGCGACGCCTTCCTCCGCGGCGCCGCTCGCGGCTGCTCACCACGACACGGCGTGGCGCCACTAGTAGCGAGGCTCAGGGAAGATTTGCCGCGGTGTTTACGAGATAGTTACGAGCTATCATGATATGTTGCACGTGTCACCATTGTTGACTGGGTTCATACGCTCAAGATACTGATATTGCTTCTTCTAAACTTTGCCTTTTACAGCTGTAGAAATAGAATCATCATTTCTTCCCTTGTGCTCTTGACTGGACCGAAGGTTCCATACGGTCGACCACCATGCATGCCACTGCTAGCGCCTGCTGTCGATACGCTTCAAGCGGCACCAATAATCGCAGAAAAAGCAGAGGCCCTGGTGTAGATGCTGGCGCACGGGGAGGGAGACGAGAAGCGCCACCCATGGCGTGTTACGAACACGACGCGCACAACACAGCACCAAGCCACCAACCAATCGCAGAGAGCTGTGTAGTATACTGGAACGGGCGACACGACCGAGATCCTACGGAAGCAGAGGCGCTGCCGCGCAGTTGTCGCTCGGGCCGGCCTACTGGTGACAGCCTGACTAGTGCCTCTCTATAAGATAGAACAGGCGTCGATTTCCTCGAGCCTGGCCTGTGTCGGACGAGTGCGCACGCACGTCTACGGTTCAGGCGTGGAGCGCTGCTAGAGCACGCGGCGGCACGACGCCCGCCGCGAGGCAAGCATGACGCGCCAGCCGAGATGCATCTGAGGATTGTTCGAGAGAGAGCTACACCCACAGAGCACGGACCAGGGCGAGCCACAGCTTGGAGCTGTGGCGGCGTCCTCGCGACGACAGGGGGATGGCCTGCCCTGCAAACTCGACCAGGGGGTGGTCGCTATTTGAAATAGCCACCGCCCCCCGGTCTTGGCAGCCGTTCGATCCGGGACGGACGAGGGGCTCGAAACGGGTGAGTTGACCAGTCGTCGCTCCGAGTCAAAGGCTCGGGAAGAAGCTGCATGGCTTTTGAAGACGGAGGTCGACGACGAGGAGAGGCTGTCGAGCTCGCGCCCATTTCTCCAGGCGCTGCTCTTTCCATGAAGAGGTCGCTGGAAGCTTCCATAAACCACGTCGTCACCTCGTCGCGCCGCGGCGGTGGCGCGCCTGGACAGGGGGTACGCCGGCCGGCGAGCATGTTTGCAAACGCAGCGGAACCCACGCTGCTCTCCGACCACGGTAGGCTCCGGGGCATGGTGGCACTGTCGGAGCTGGGTATGGTTCATGGCATTCATATGAATGCCCAAAATTTCTAAAAATAGGCTAAATGTGACTTAAAAATTCGAAAAAAATACAAGGATTTGAGGTAAAAATGAATATCCAACCTCAAAAGTATGAAAAAATGAATGCCCAATCACAAAATGAATGCCTAGCTGACCAATCTCAGCTCCGCCACTGGTGGTGGTCACCTACTCGGAGCAGACGTCCAAGTCCCGATTCCGAGAATCTTCTCCGGTGTTGGTGCTCCATCCTGTGTGCATCCATGCACCGGCACGCCACCAGCAGGGAAATTGTATATCCGACTCCTAAGCTGCAACGGAGTGCACCGCCAAAAGAAACAAATATACTGCAGGCACACAGCTTCCGTGACGACATCAAATGCCTGGATTAATAATCCGGACTACACGTGAATTCTCGGCGCCGCCGCAGCAAAACTAAACGTCGGCGAGCGATGGCCGACGCCGCCGTCGACCGCCTGTCGGACCTCCCCGACGACCTGCTGTGGCGCATCCTCTATTTCGCACCGGCCAAGGAGGCCGCGTCCACCGCCGCGCTGTCTCGGCGGTGGCGCCCGCTGTGGCGCAGCTCGGGCGCCGTCAACCTCGACACGCGCTCCTACGACCTCGCGCACGGCGCCGACGGCTTCAGCCTGCCCAAGCGCGACGCCTTCCTCCGCGGCACCGCGGGTGCGCTCGCCGCCCACGACGGCGCCGCAATCACAAGGCTAACCATCCACGTGGAGGCCGGCAGCTACTTCACCGCCGCGCTGTTCCTGACGCTGCGCGGGCGGCACGACCTGATCGCCGCCGTCGCCTCCCACCCGGCGGCGAGGCGCGTCGAGGTGCTCCGTGTCTCGGCGGCCCACGCCGGCGACCACGCCCTCGCTACCGCTATCAGCAACCGCCACGGCATGTACCGTCTCGACGTCGCATCCCTGCCGTCGGAGGCGCTCCGCGACCTGCACGTCGTCAACTGCGGCGACCTCGTGGCCGCGGCTCGGCCCGGCGCCGCCGCCGTGGCGTTCCCGCGGCTTACGCGGCTGCGGCTGCAAGGGTGCGCAGCCTCGCTCGAGGATCCCCAGCGCTTGATCGACGCCGCTCCGCAGCTCGACACCTTGCGTCTGGAACTGGAAGGCAGCTCGTTCACGAGAAGACGAACGCGCGATGACGGTTCGCCGACTGGCATCGGATATTACCGGCGTCTCTGCTTGCCGACAGTCACCGTTCTTGTGCTGGAAAATTGCAGGTGGCCGGGCTGGGAGGAAGGTGACAGAGAGCTCGACGTTCCGAGGTTGCGCTACTTCAGATACGATGATTCTAGTAGATTTGCACATGTATATACGAGCATAAATAAACAGTAAACAGGACGAGTACTGAGTACAGATTCCAGCACATGTGCCGTACGAGATGGACTTGTCGAGTTCTTTGTGATGCCTCCAGCTCTTGGCAGTCGTGTGGAGGTTCACTGCTGAATTCGACGCCCACAACATTAGTCCAAAAAAAAAGAGGGTCTGAATCTGATATTCTGATGAGTGCATGCGTCCTGAAAGTCGGAGGCTCCGGTTATCTGATGAACCATATTATTAGAAAATCTGAAAAGCAGGGCGTTGCATTCGATGAGATGGAGCTCGTCGCCGGAAACTTTTGTGTTTCACGTCCAGGCAAGCCACCAGGGAAAGTAGCCGACTCCAAGAGCGGGATCACGATTCGGTGCATCATCACACGCATGCGACTTGGTCGAAGTGGTCCATATGCTGTCTCTTTAGTCCTCACTTTACTGTGTATAGATCATTTTACATAGAGTGAATTGCACAACACTACAATTATTTGTGTCAAGGTTTCAGAAAACTACAATCTTTAGAACTTATTTCAGAGAACTATAATTGTTTTGACCATGCATTTCAGAACACTACAACTTTTTTGTCCGACCCTACATGTTAGCCTCACAAGTGGTAGTGTTCTCAAACTAAGAGATTGACATGTGGGGACGGACAAAAAAGTTGTTGTTTTCTGAAACTCATGGTCAAAATAGTTGTACTTCTCTGAAATAGGTTCCAAAAGTTGTAGTTTTCTGCCATGTTTAGGGAGGCGTTAGGCGCTAGGCGGGCGTTGACCCACCGCCTAGCGCCTAGGCGTTTTGTTAGGCGTTACAAATTTACATATTTCATACAATAAATAAGGCTAAAATTGAAAAATAAAGAATGAATCATGAGATGGGATGTCATATAATGGCCCATTCAGCCCTCCGGTGGAGGCTCTCCCGACCTTATCCTCTCGTGCGGCTTTTTTCTTCCCACCTCATCTTTTCCCGACTATGCTAGAAGCAGCGGTGGTGACAAAAAAGGGGTGGTAGTGACCGACGGAGAAGGAGCGACGACGCTCGACAGTTAGATCCTCCTCTTAAGACCCCATTTCCCTCCTATCCCGGCGGTCTTTCACTCTTCCTCTTCTCCCGAATCTCAGCGCTGACCGCCTAGGCGCCGCTGACTGCCTAGGGAGCGCCTACCCCTCTAGGCGAGGCGGAAGGCCACCGCCTAGCGCTTAGGCGTGCCTAGGCGCCGCCTAGGCAACGCCTTTCATTTCGTGGGTTTTCTGAGATTTTGACACAATAGTTGTGGTTTTGTACAATTTACTCTTTTAAATATGGCCAAACAGCCTAGGTGGAGATTGGAGAGTGGAGAGCGCTCTCTCATCTTACTTCGAGCCGAAACAAGATACTTTATGATCTATATGGAACTCATGAAAATTAATATAGTTCACATCTTGAGCAATGTTGTGGAGAGAAAGCAATGTCACCAATATAGTAAGACTCGACAAGTTTGCGTTTATGCATGGTGAGACTCATGCCACATCAATAGTTATCCCTCTGTCCGCAAATATAGTGTCATCTAGCTAGTTTTGTCCTAAGTCAATTTTTTTGAACTTTGACAGAACTATAAATATTAACAATACAAAAATGATGTCATTGGATTCATCGTGAAATAGACTATCATAATATGTTGGTCAAAGTTTCTAAAATTTGACTTAAGACAAAACTAAATGGACACTATATTTATGGACGGAAGGAATGGGGAAGTACCCAAGCGATATGAGACACATAATTGCGTTATGAATTTATGATCTATATGGAAATAATATAGATACTTTTGATATAGTAGTTATATTAGAAAGTATTATAATAACTGCTTATAATGAGAGTGTCATTATTTTCAAAACATTTGGCCAAAAGTCTTATATAGTAAACTTCCTTCACTTCTATTCTTCACATCAGTTGTTGCCTTTGAGGTCTTTGTCTGAGTACAACGTCTAGAATGTTCATCAAAATAATACATGTTTTCCGTTATTGTAAATTTTGTAATAATATAGAAGGTGGCATAAAGGTTGATATTTGTATCGATATTTTCTTAGAGGCATTTATGTGAAAACAGATTGGCACCATTGCTATATAGCAGTAAATGCAATGACTAATTTAGCATGCATGATTTAAAGGATGGCTAAAGTGTAACATTAATTGATTTTGATATTTTGTTAGTGGAACGGGTGCTCTGATCTTGTTTTCTGCATATATAACTTTTGAACTCGCTAGTTCTTCACAATAAATTATGATTTTACATAATATATGTAGTGACCAAATCATTAAAACATAATTATTTACGACGATCTTTTGAACTAGGTTATCAGATACAACGATGATACAAATTTAGGAACAAATTTCATATGCTTATCAAGTTCTCTCCAGCTATAGCTTGTAAGAAAACCAAACGTGACCTATCAGAAATGGTAATCCTTTTGGCCACCGGACAAATCACTTATAATATCAAGTTTTGCAAGAATCAAACCCGCCAGCAAGTACCAATTTGAGCACAAGAAGGCCACCAGATGTTAAGAGGATGAATGCAAAACCACGGAAAATTAGAAAAGCTCATAAGGAAGTTTGGAAGCCCTTGCAGGTTGGAGGTGAAGAAGAAGATTTGTCTACGAGAAACCATGTAAAGGAAAACGAAAATAGTAAATTGAAGTTGTATTAATCGATTCCCATTGGATGATGCCTTACAACCGGCCATGACCCCCTGATATTTATAGGCGGCAGCTTGGTCGTACAAAATCTCGATGCTAATCTAATACAATTCTATCTCCAAACTACGAAGCCGAACGGTTTATTCGGCCAGGTGCACACATGTACATATATCCCCATGTATATATGTACGCGTCCTGATTTTCTTGCCGGTTAATTTGCATCGTCTTGCATACGCGCCTCCAACAATCCTTAACTCGTACACATAAAACTTTCCATCGCGCAAAGTCTCGGAAGCTCACGTTTTTCTGCAGCATGAAAATAACTGCCCTGATTGGTTTGCCGGATCTTATACCTGCAATACGTCTCGAGCACATGCTAATAGCTAAGGTAAAAAAACCCATTATAATTCGTTCAGTAATTTAACTATCAACCGAACAAATGACTAGTGCGGCTAACTATTTACTTAGCCAACTGGCCAACCAGGAATTAGCTAACATTGTCATTTTCTGCTATCTACAAACCCACGCCGCCCTACGAAGCCACGACCGCGCCGTAGGCTCCGCGCGCGGGCGTGGTGGCCACCGACTCACGGGCTCACGGCAGACTTCCGAAAATCTTCTTCGGCGTCGGGTGTTCCATGCATCCACGGACGGGCACGGCGCGCCTTGACGGAAATTATTTATAGATCCGACTCCCACTATGTAGAAAAGCTAGATCGGAGTGCGCCGCCAAAAATACATCTCTATACACGCAGTCGCTCGGCGCCGCCGCAGCACATTACTATACATCAGCGATGGCCGACGCCGCCGTCGACCTCCTTTCTGACCTCCCTGACGACCTCCTGCGGCGCA
The DNA here is from genome assembly GCA_012490785.1 of Eragrostis nindensis. Lineage (NCBI taxonomy): Eukaryota > Viridiplantae > Streptophyta > Magnoliopsida > Poales > Poaceae > Eragrostis > Eragrostis nindensis. Next base: position 20,091 of record JAAXCT010001238.1, read on the forward strand.
TCCTCCACTTCGCGCCGGCCAAGGAGGCCGCGTCCACCGCCGCGCTGTCGCGGCGGTGGCGCCCGCTGTGGCGCGCGTCGGGCGTCGTCAACCTCGACACGCGCTCCTACGACCGCACGCACGGCTCCGGCGGCTTCAGCCGCCCCAAACGCGACGCCTTCCTCCGCGGCGCCGCAGAGGCGCTCGCCGGCCACGACGGCGCCACAATCACAAGGCTCACCGTGCACGTGCAGGCCGGCAGCTACTTCACCGCCCAGCTGTTCCTGACGCTCCGCGGCCGGCACGACCTGGTCGGCGCCGTCGTGTCCCACCCGGCGGCGGAGCGCGTCGAGGAGCTCCGCGTCTCGGCTGCTCCCTCCGGCGGCCACCACCGACCCTTGTACCGGCTCGACGTCGCCTCCCTGCCGTCGGAGGCGCTCCGCTCGCTGCACATCGTCAACTGCGGCGACCTCGTGGCCGGCGCCGCCGCGGTGTTCCCGCGGCTTACGCGGCTGCGGCTGCAAGGGTGCGGAGCCTTGCTCGAGGATCTCCAGGGCGTGATCGATGCCGCTCCGCAGCTCGACGCGTTGCGTTTGGAAGGCTGCTCCTTCGCGAGATGGCAAACAGTAGGAGGCTACCGGCTCTGTTGCCCGACGGTCACCGCTCTTGTGCTGGAAAACTGCAGATGGCCGGGCTGGAAGGAAGGTGATAGAGTGCTCGACGTTCCGAGGTTGCGGTACTTCAGATACGATGATTCTAGTAGATTTGCACTATATACAAGCATAATTCATGTTACTTAATAATTAAGTCTAGAGACACTTGTGTTCTTAACCCAACTATGAACTTTAGTTGTGATATTACCCTTAACTTTTCAACGCAGTAGCAGTCTCTTAAATAAGGGTAGGCATAGTCGTAACAGAAGTTGACGGCCGCGAGGAGAACCCCTTCTCTGTCAATGAGTCTTGCGGGCTGACGGGTGTTGGGACGGACCCAGCTGGTTGCTTGGGTATTCCCAGGAATACCCAATAATTTTGCAATTTTTTTACTAGGTATGTTGCATAGTTGTATAATATCAAAAATTGCAAAACAGAATTGAGAACACTGATGGGCCTGTGTGCAAAACAACCAAAGAAAGCCTGTGTGTATGCGAACTGCGGCCCAGAATTGTTGCGGCCTGCCTGGCTGCTTGCCTTGCGTTGTGTTCCCTGCTCGCGCGACTGCAAGTCGAAGCAGGACGACGACGGCGCACGCGCTCGGCGCTCGCCGTTCGAAGCCGCGGCGGCGGCGGCGGCCCTGCCCTTCCCGTCCATCGCGCCGCCTCCTCCGCCCGCCCCCCAGTTCCTCCCCGCTGCCGCCGTCTGCCTCTGCCTCCCACTGCCTGCGCGGTCCGGCCACAGGGCAGCGGCGAGATGAGCTCCGACAGCCGAGATTTCTTTGTTATACATTGTTTGGTATCTCTAGCATCTTTCACCAAGTAGCGGACAAGAGCGTCATCAACCGCTTTCAAACAATGAAAACAGCCCAAAGTAGAATTGTATTGGGTATTTTACTTATATTCTGTAATTTATCTTAATTAGTTTGAACTGTTCAACATATTCTCTTAAATTAACTATCGGAAGTCTTTGTACTTACAATTTGTCACTGAAACTGAAACAAACTGTCTAAATCAACATATTGTCTTTCAATTCGTTATTGTGGGTGTCTTGGTTTCTAATTATTTGCTTGGCTGAATGGCTTGGGAATACCCAAGTTCCAATTCCTGCGTCCGTCACTCCGGTGTTGGAAATAAACACGCCATGGTGTGTTCCTGGCGTGTGTTTCAGAGCAGCTGCGGCAGCGTCAGGTCGTGGATGCGCTGCGTCCCGTCATGTGTTGATCGAGGTGTTCGATCAGGTTGGGTCCTAGGTGCAGTCCGTGCGTGAGTTGGTTCCGCCGCTGGCTTCGTTTGATCGAGTCGTAGGGAGGTTGTTAGATGGAGTGGTGGGCGTGGCGCCGTTCCGTACAGAGGAACCGTGCAGGCGCATGACGTACGTGCGCTGGGCAATCCCTCATTTTTTTTTTCTCTGTAGAGGAAAATACTTAGACGTACGGGCCTCCAATTAATCAGTTATCATAGTAGGCCTAGGCTCGTCAGCATTGCATTGGCCTAATCCTACCCATGCATGACGGTGATTAATAATCATTGTGTTCATTAAAAATTTGGAGGTTCATGCTTTTTGTACCGCATGGAAAGGCTAAGAGCACGGCACATTTCACAAAATGTGAACACTCCAGCTTGCGAATGTGCCCAACGGCACACTCCCGTCGGTGGTGACACTGCGTGTGGCATACACGTTGAGCAATCCAAAACATATGATAACTCGGAAAATTCATTGTTGCCGCCACCTTGCGGGCAAAACATGGATGTGACACACATGCTTGGCAATGTATATTTTTTTTGTCATATTTTATTTTAAGCTGAATGTCTCCTTGATGTCTTTTTCTTTACAAAAAGAATGCACTCATGTTGCAATGTATTTTTTTCTCATATTTTATTTTACAGTTGAATGTCTCCGTGACGCCTTCTTTCTTTACAAAGAATGCACTCATGTTGATTTTTTTTTGACACGCGCTCCTATGAGGACCGCGCACATGAACGCCGACGACTTAAGCCTCACCAAGCGCGATGCCTCCTTCCACCTCCCACGACGGCGCTGCACCACTACCACGTGGAGACCGGAGCCACATCACCACCAGTCTGTTCTTGACACTCGTCCTCGGGCGGCAAGACCTGTGTCCCACCCGGCAGGGCGGCGCAGCGAGAAGCTCCGTGTCTCGGTGGCTCACGCCCACGTGTCATCTAAATCTGATAACAACCTCCCCGTGTACCAGCTCGACGTCGCCCTGAAGACATCGCCGCCGCCGAGCACAATGGGTCACCACAGGCTGATTTTCTTCTCGGCGCAAGAGCTCCAGGCCGCGCCGTTCCTAAGTCCAGGCTTCAGAGGCCGTTCTGCAGCATCTATTGCTGGAGATATGCAACCCAAATATAGACCCAGGAAAAACGCTTTATGATCCGTGCAAAATGTGAATGGATGGTGCAGATGCAGGCGGGTGGGAGGAGGGGAAGAGGAGAGAGTCGACATATGGCGCTCTGTGATTGGTGGGGCATGGGGAGGGTTTTTTTTTCAACCTTAAAACATATTTTTCTCTTAAACCGAGCATTCATTTTTGAAACCGTTTGAACTAGGATGATGTTGAGAATTAATGTAACAAAATAAGATCTAATATGAATATATTTTACTATTTTTGAAATTTTAACATTTGAAGTATACTAGTTCAACAATTTCAATGAACACTTTCAACATTTCATAAAAAACGTTGAATTGGTTATACTATGTTGTTGAATTAGGTTTTTAAAATTGTTGAATAAAGGCTTTCAAAATGTTGAATACGAATATGCAGGTTAAAAAATTTGAATATGTTATTCAATATACACTACGGAAAACCCTCCTTTGTGTGTGTAATTTACACTCCGCAAAGGTCAAACTACACTCGGCAAACTCTTTGCCGAGTGTAGCACTCGGCAAAAAGCCTACCGCTTACCAGTTGACGGCAAACAGCTCTTTGCCTCGGCAAAGAGTTTGCCATTTGTCAAAAAACACTCGGCTCAGGTCAGCACTCGGCAAAATGTAAAAAAATAAAAAAAAATTTAATGAAGGGAGCCCCCACGGGCCACACCCGCCCGTCCCCGTCTCAAGCCGAGAGTCACGCCAGTTTTCACGCGCTAAGCGGTCGGCGGGATTCAAACCCACAACCTCTCCTCGCGCCTCATATATAAGTCCTAACCTACATTGGACTGCAGCGCCGCCAATCATATCACTCTCTCTTTATATAGGTGCACAAAGCTTCCGTGATGACATCAAAGCCCCGAGCCCGGACTACTACATTGCGATCGCTCGTTGTCGCCGCGAACTAAACGTAGGCAGTGGTCTACCGCCTGTCGGATCGATCTCCCCGACGACCTGCTGCGGCGCGTCCTGCAATTCGTGCCGGCCAAGGAGACCCATTGGGCGGCGTCAACCTCGACTTGCGTCGGTGTGCAAAAATGGGTGGACGCAAAGCGCGATGAAGGAAGATGGAAAGCCTGATCACGAATGGCATGTCGATGAAGGAAGACGCAAAGCACGAGTGTGTAGCTCTTGTACCGGTGGCGGTGGCATGGTGCGCGGCGCATGATGTACGTGCGCTGGATTTTTTTTTTTGGAGCAAAATACGTGCGCTGGATTGCACTTAGCCACCGGGATCTGACCGTGAAGGCGCATGACGTACGTGCGCTGGGCAATCCCTCATTTTTTTTCTCTGTAGAGGAAAATACTCAGACGGGCCTCCAATTAATCAGTTATCATAGTAGGCCTAGGCTCGTCAGCATTGCATTGGCCCAATCCTACCCATGCATGACGGTGATTAATAATAATTATGTTCACTAAAAATTAGAGGTTCATACTTTTTGTACCGCATGGAAAGGCTAAGAACACGGCACCCTTCACAAAATGTGAACACTCCGGCTTGCGAATGTGCCCAACGGCACACTCCCGTCGGTGGTGACACTGCGTGTGGCATACACGTTGAGCAATCCAAAACATATGATAACTCGGAAAATTCATTGTTGCCGCCACCTTGCGGCCAAAACATGCATGTGACACACATGCTTGGCAATGTATTTTTTTTGACATATTTTATTTTAAGCTGAATGTCTCCTTGATGTCTTTTTTCTTTACAAAGTGAATGTCTCCTTCATGTCTTTTTTCTTTACAAAGAATGTACTCATGTTGCAATGTATTTTTTTCTCATATTTTATTTTTCAGCTGAATGTCTCCGTGACGCCTTCTTTCTTTACAAAGAATCTACTCATGTTGACTTTTTTGACACGCGCTCCTACGAGGACCGCGCACATGAACGCCGACGACTTAAGCCTCACCAAACGCGACGCCTCCTTCCACCTCCCACGACCGCGTTGCACCACTACCACGTGGAGACCGTAGCCACATCACCGCCAGGCTGTTCTTGACACTCGTCCTCAGGCAGCAAGACCTGTGTCCCACCCGGCAGGGCGGCGCGGCGAGGAGTCCGTGTCTCGGTGGCTCACGCCCACGTGTCATCTAAATCTGATAACCACCTCCCCGTGTACCAGCTTGACATCGCCCTGAAGACATCGCCGCCGAGCACAATGGATCACCACACGCTGATTCTTCTCGGCACGATGCAACATGAAGCACAAGAGGGCCAGGCCGCGCCGTGTCCTAGGTCCGCGCGAGCACAATGGGTCACCACAGGCTGATTTTTTTGAGGGTAAAGTTGGGAGCTACAGTTGACTATAATACGATTAAGCAAGTTGATTTGGTTGTAGGCTAATTGGTTGTTTGTAGGCTAATTCAACCAAAAGGAAAACCCCGCCGACTTCAACAAGCATTGTGGATCCGCCCTGCCCTAAGAAACGCCAAAGAACAGGTTGACAGTAGCGAGCTAGTGCTGATGTGTGTATGTGAGGTGTGAGGATGCATCTGCGTTTGTACTTCTTTCAATAAAATCTGGAATATATACCTCCCCCCCTCCCCCCCCCCCCCCCCCCCCCCCCCCTTTTTTTTTATAGGTTTTGTAAGAACTAATCTTCATGGTTTTGATGAAAAATGACTATCTAAATATGAGAAAGGGATGAGTAATTCAGGCAAAAGGAAAATGCTGCTTACTGCAGCAAGCTTTGTGGATCCCTGCCCTAGGAAACGCCAAAGAAGAGAGGACCATTGTGGTGATTGCTCGTGTGTGTAGTGAGCATCTGCATCTATTTTTTATTCCCTCTACAAAAAAAAAGTTGAATAGGAAGAAACATACAATGCGGCGGAAGTTATGAATGTAAAAATCAGAGGCGCGTTGCCGAATAGTTGGAACGCCGTACCTCTCGGTGACGGCGGCTGCGCGTTAATATAGGCGAGAAACATCCTCTCGCATGGATTACAAGATGCGGCTGTTATGGTTGTGATACGATATCTCCTATACAACTTATCTACCAAGAAACTATCTCTAACTTACACATCAAGTAATATACAAACAACCGAACCACAACCATAACATACACGCAAGTATATCGGGAGTACATGTTTATCTGACAGCCCCCCTCAATCACAACTTTGCTAAGTTAAGGTTGTGCTTGAAATTCTCCAATTGTCGCACACTTAAAGCTTTCGTGAAGCCATCTGCAACTTGATCTCCTGAGGGAACAAAATCAATCTCCAATAATTTCCTAGCAACTCGTTCCCTAACAAAATGATAATCAACTTCAATGTGTTTAGTTCTAGCATGAAAAACTGAGTTAGCAGATAAATACTTAGCTCCCAAATTATCACACCATAGCCTTGCCGCAGAAGGACATTCTATACCAATTTCTCTCAATAAAATTTGTATCCACATAATTTCAGCTGTTGCATTAGCTACTGCCTTATACTCAGCTTCAGTACTAGACCTCGAAACTGTTGGTTGTTTTCTTGCACTCCATGAAATTAAATTGGACCCTACGAAGATAGCAAAGCCACCAGTAGACCTTCTGTCATCCAGTGAACCTGCCCAATCTGCATCTGAAAATCCACTAACCAACATAGAACTGGATCGGCTAATCTTTAGACCAGTCTTAGTACTTTGCTTCAAGTACCTCAATATTCTTTTGACAGCAGCCCAATGGTCAGTTGTAGGAGCATGTAAATACTGACAGACTTTATTAACAGGAAAAGCAATATCAGGTCTGGTAAGAGTCAAATACTGAAGAGCACCAACAGTGCTTCTAAAATGTGTACTATCTTTGTCACCCAATAGTGTTCCCTTAAAAGCAGATAATTTTTCACTGGTAGACAAAGGTGTACTGACCGGTTTGCAATCTGACATATTTACCTTTCTTAACAAATCTGTTGCATATTTTTCTTGAGTAAGAATGATCCCATCCCGAACTTTGGTGACTTCTATCCCAAGAAAATAATGAAGCTCTCCCAAATCCTTTAATGCAAAATCCTGTTTCAAACTATTCAACAACCCATCTGTTGCTTTTGCAGTAGAGCTAGCAACAATTATATCATCAACATATATCAACACAAATACTGTAACTCCATTTTTATTGAAGTAAAACAGAGAAGTATCAGCCTTTGAAGCACTAAACCCCAGCTCGATTAGTTTAGCACTCAATCTAGCATACCATGCACGAGGCGCTTGCTTAAGCCCATACAAAGCTTTATCTAGCTTGCACACATAAGAAGGCATTGCTTTGTCTTCAAAGCCTGGAGGTTGTCGCATATAAACTTCTTCTTCTAATATACCATGAAGAAAAGCATTTTGCACATCAAGTTGTCTCAGATTCCAGCCTTTGGACACAGCAATAGAAAGGATAGTTCTTATTGTGGCAGCTTTAACAACAGGACTAAAAGTATCTTCATAATCTATACCATATCGCTGTTTAAACCCCTTGGCAACCAAACGTGCTTTGTATCTATCAAGACTACCATCTGCTTTCCTTTTAATTTTATAGACCCACTTACAATCTATAACATTTCTCCCTTTCATAGGTGGAACAAGGTGCCAAGTTCTATTTTTCATCAAAGCATCATATTCATCATGCACAGCCTTTTTCCAATTACTATCCCCAAGAGCTTCTACTAAATTCTGAGGTTCACCAGTAGATGTGAAACAACCATACTTAACCGTACCATCCGTATATACCTTTGGCTTCCGAATACTATCTTGAAGACGGGTTCTAGCTCGAGCTGGTGGCGGATCTGGTGAAGCAGCAGCTGCTGGGGACACCGGAGCAGCAGCCACAGAGGATCCTGACCCCCCTGGCTGCAGATCCGAAGACGATCCCGACGCGCCTGCATCGCGGGCCGCAGGAGAGGTAGGGGAGACAGGCAGGCCTGTCTCGGTCGGGACAGAGCGACCCGCTCCTGTCTGGACGGGGCACGTGGCACCGGGCGCAGGAATGGTCGGGCTGGGTGCGATCGTGTCGCACGGTGCTGGCCACGCGGCACCAGCCGGTTGCGCCGGAGCTGAAACCGCGTCTGCCACGCCTGGGCGCGTCGATCCCGGAGGGAAGGCAACAGTCGGGGCAGGTAAATCTCCTCCGGGTTCCGCGCCATCAACATCTTCCGTCCCTGTTTCCTGATTTCTTGATGCACTTTCAACAGAAGCGTTAGTCCCAGGATCATCTACAGTAACATCCCCCATTCTAGGATTCAACAAAGTTGGAGGAAGGAGTAAAATTTCAGATCGAAGGCGAGCACCCGCATTAGCATGTAGCTTAGAAAAAGGGAGCACGCTTTCATCAAAAACAACATCGCGAGAAATATAAACCCGGCCTCTAGAGACATCAAGGCACTTAAAACCTTTGTGTAAATTACTATAGCCAAGAAAAGTGCATTCTTTGGAACGAAACTCAAGCTTGTGCTTGTTGTAGGGACGAAGATTAGGCCAGCATGCACATCCAAAAATTCGGAGAGACTTATACTCGGGTTTGACATGAAATAACCTTTCAAGGGGAGTCGAAAAATTGAGAAGTTTACTTGGAGTGCGGTTAATCAAAAAAGTGGCAGCAAGAAACGCTTCATCCCAATATTTGAGAGGCATGTGAGCATGCGCTAATAAAGGCAACCCCACTTCAACAATGTGGCGATGTTTGCATTCTGCTGAACCATTTTGCTGATGAGCATGCGGACAGGGAACATGATGAGAGATTCCAATTTTATTAAAAAAGGAATCAAGTTTTTCATATTCTCCTCCCCAATCAGATTGAACAGCAATGATTTTGCGATTGAAAAGTCTCTCAACAAGAGCTTGAAACTCATGAAATTTTTGAAAAACTTCAGATTTAAACTTCAAGAGATAAATCCAAGTAAATTTGCTGAAATCATCAATAAAGCTAACATAATATTTATATCTCCCAACGGATTCAGGTGCAGCACCCCAAACATCAGTGAATACAAGTTCAAGAGGATGACTAGAGACACTAGTGGATGTGGGATACGGCAACTGATGGCTCTTTGCTTTTTGACAAGCATCACAAATAGAGCCTTTATTGGACTCACTTAAACAAGGTAGTTTATGATCTCTAACTACTCTTTCGACAATAGGAACTGCAGGATGTCCTAATCGTCGATGCCATTGCTCTAACGATGGCTTATTGACTCCAAAAACTTGCTTCAAGGCTGGTGCAGGAAGCGCATACAGCCCCTTGTGACATGTCCCCCTAAGAAGAGTTGTCCTCGTGTCCCGGTCCTTGATCAAAAAGAAATAAGGATGATATTCAAGAAACACATTATTATCAACAGTTAAACGATGAACTGAAACAAGATTTTTGTGTGTTGAGGGAACATGAAGGACATTATTAAGATGAAGATCACGAATGGGGGTATGCACTGTAGAATGACCAATATGCTTAATTTTCATACCTGCACCGCTAGCGGTGTGGATTTGTTCCGTACCATGATACTTGTCGCGGGCGCTCAGCTTTTCCAATTCACTGGTGATATGATCTGTGGCGCCGGTGTCAGTGTACTCGTCCGGCACAAAGTCTTCCTCGAACCTATGCCAGCATCTGTCCGCCGTGTGTCCACTTTTAAAGCAGACTTGACACAGCGGGCCTTTGCCGCGGCTGGAGTTGCCGCGACCTCCTCCTTGACGCGGTGGATGGCCACCGTTGTTGTTGTGTGAGGCTCCCTGAGCACGGCCACGGCCAGCACCAGGAGCACCAGGGGCACGACCGCGATTTGGAGCACCGCGACCACGCCCGACGTTCCCGCCGCGTCCGCCACGATTGGCGGCATTGACGGAGTTCGCGCCGGAGTTGGAGCCATGAAGAATATCCATGCGCGTTTCCCACGCAATGAGCTGCGAGTAGGCCTCGCTCACAGATATAGGATCTGTTCTTGCGAGGAGCGTGGAGACGACCGGGTTAAACTCAGAATCTAGCCCGGTGAGGATGTACTCCACCAGTTCTTCATCATCAAGCGGCCGTCCTGCAGCGGCCATCTCATCGCCGAGAGAGCGCATCTTCCCGACGTATTCCCCCACAGTTTGAGTCCCCTTCTGGGCTGTGGCGAGGGCGAGTCTTGTGTTTACAGCTCGCACACGGGTCCGAGATGAGAACAAGGGTGTCGATCTCGGCCCAGGCAGCCGCTGCAGTCTCCTTTGCAGCGACCGGTCCTAGAGTCTCCTTGGAGAGAGAAGACAGTAGGAACCCCAAGACCTGTTGGTCTGTAGCGTACCAGTCATCATACGCGGGGTTGGGAACCTTGGCATCCTTGCCATCCACCTTGCCATCGATCTCCTTGGCAGGCGGAAGAGCGGCGCCGGTGAGATGCCCCATGAGGCGAGCCCCTCGGACGGCAGCGAGGACTTGAGCCTTCCAGGTAGCATGGTTTTGCCGCGTCAACTTCTCAGTGACGGCAATGCCGAGCAGCGGGTTGACGGTGGTAGAAGAGGTGGCCATGGAAGGTGGGTGGTGGATTGGATCTTAGGATGAGATGTAGGCTCTGGTTACCATGTAAAAATCAGAGGCGCGTTGCCGAATAGTTGGAACGCCGTACCTCTCGGTGACAGCGGCTGCGTGTTAATATAGGCGAGAAACATCCTCTCGCATGGATTACAAGATGCGGCTGTTATGGTTGTGATACGATATCTCCTATACAACTTATCTACCAAGAAACTATCTCTAACTTACACATCAAGTAATATACAAACAACCGAACCACAACCATAACATACACGCAAGTATATCGGGAGTACATGTTTATCTAACAATGAACACTCATTTGATTGTGCCTATTTAGAAAGTGGCTAATCGTTAGGAGTAATTCACGTAAGTGAATTGTTGTAGCTTTTCCATTCCTAGAAGATACACCGATGAAATTGGTGATTTTTCAAGTCTCATATTTCAGATATGAAGGTAGGTACAATAAGCTGATAAGTCACCGTTTGGCAAAGATGGCTACGATGTGGTTGTTATGTTGATCTCTAAGTATTCTACATAGTCTTGTTGTAGTATCATTTATTAATAGAGCTCCCGTTCTCCTATCAGAACATTCAAATAAGACACCCAGAAACACTAATATTATATATATATATATGTATATATATATATATATATAGGAGTACTATTTAGCACCTAGGGTGCTAAATAAGCTATTTAGCACCCGGCGGCGCCGCCACCCGGTCATTTGCACCGTCCACCCATCAATCGCGGCCAACCTCAAATCCCGCAACCATTAATTTTGTTTCCGCAACCATTAATTTTTTAATCCCACGGGCACCCATCCAACTCAAAACCCGCAACAGTAAAACTTTTCCTCCCATAGCCACGCTCAAATATTTATTATCCAGGAAATTTATTTTTTCACCTCAACTTCCAAATATTGGGAGCCGCGAACAGTCAGGGAGGTGGGTTAATAGTTGCCTTGTTCACGGGGCCAGTTCCCCCGATTATCTCCAGGAAGCAGAACCACCGTTCTCTCCGGCGACATGGCCGAGCCATCCCCATCCCTGCTGAGCTCCGGCTGATCCTTCCGGTGTAATTCCCGTCCCCATCGGTGATTCCCCCTTCCTCGCCGTCCCCGCCGTCGTTTTCTCCGGCTGCACCGTTTCTTCCCCAACGCCCCCGCCTCAATCTTCTGCACCTGCCGGCATCCGATGGATGATCAACCACCGCCGAACAACCCTGCTGACCTTACTCGATGGCATTCAGAGGTATGCGACTAGATTTCCCCGATTCGTCCCCTGTTTACTGTTCCTCAGATTTTCCCGATCTATTTGGTTGCGTGTTCGTTAGGTCAATTCCGATACAGTTGCCATTTAAATACATCGGCCTAGTGACATTGTTGATTTTGCCAACATCACGTGCTTGTATCTTTCCCGTTCGAATTAATATATTATTGTTTCCTCTTTTCTGGACACCTGAATCTTCTTGATACACATGTTGTGCATTTTTTTAATTTACTAGCAGAGGAAATTAAACAAGATCCCATCTCTCGCCGTGGTTGTTGCTTTTATGAACAGCCAAGAGCACTTCGCAATCCTAATTTTGCAACAGAGTCCATCGCATTCTTAGTCTTTGGCCGGACAGAACATTCAGTCCAATGAACAGGTGCAGGGGTACACTCTGAGGAGCCATCAGTTCAGCATCCTCGTCATCCAGCTTCTTCACAATCGCCTCGACGCACTAGGCCTGAATTAGATGACGATGATGTATAGACTCTTGCTTGTTTGTCAGTCCAAATTATTCCTTTCCAACCACATTCTCATTGATATTCTTATAGAATTTAATGTTGATGGTTTCAGTTCGTCGACAACCCACCAACTACAAGGTCCGATGCTCGGAGAAGCCTCTCGAGGATGCCGTAATGTTTCCAGAGGTTCTTACTCTGTAGTCAACTAGGAAGAGGTATCTGTTTTTACACACCCCGTCAATATACAAGGTATCATATTGTTATCTGTGTATAATCACACGTATTTATTTTTATTTGACAGTAAAACATGTTAGAAAAGGAATGTCCAGGTGCACGCCAAATGATCTCCTGTATAGTCCAGGTGATATTTGCAAGTCCCCTTGTTTTTGCAGAGCTGTGACTGGGAGCCACTTGTCATCCAGTTTCTTCATTCCAGCATCCTGAATTTGATTTCTATGTTTTTAATTTCACCAAATAATGGTTGTAAATAGCTAGGTCTCAAAATTGGATACGATTCATTGTGGTTGTGAACCAAGTGTATATCTGCAGGCAGCATGATAATTCAGTCGATAGTTTCACTACAACATTTTATTAGTTTCTTATCATAAGGTGCTTAGTCACGCCACACTGCAATACTTGCTGAATGAAGACACCATTTTTTAATTCATAAATAATGATTGGTGAATTTTAACAAACGGCTGACAATGAAGCAACTACATGTGACTGCATTACCTCTCCATTTGACCTTTGTTATGTTACAAGCCCTGTTCTCAGCACACTAGGAATTTTAGGGATGGCCGCATGACCATAGCATATATATTTTGAAGTACCTAGTGAAAGGATTTTGTTCTGTTTCTTGCTGACAATATAGGAGATTGATAGATTCATCCACAGCTTTTTTTTATTCAGACATCAATTTATCTACCATCCCCTACTGTTGTGTTCAGTTGACACTGAATCTCCTGGATTAATTTATGTTGTACTTGTGCCTGTCTCTTTCATGCGATACCCTATCCTTGTGCATTGTCACTGCCAAGGATGTATATCCTCCTAGCCAGAAGATGCTATTTTTGGAACTGTTCTCAACTGTAATTGGATCTATGCATCATCGCCAACCATATAATATATATTGATGCTAACTGTATTATCTATTTCATTTAGTAGTAAAATTTTGATGTTCAGGTGCCATGCGATATTCAATTTGGTGATCATCTAGTTCATGTATCACTATGAGAAGATTGTGCTTGTGCAAGCCTATTTTTTTGTTTCACTTGCTGATTTTTTTTTTTGTTTACAAAAGTTGATGTTTCGAGCTAACAAATTTTCATTTAATACTTTGAGTAGTCAAGAACATATGGCTATTTTTTTTTTTTGCATTTATCACCTTGATATAAGATTTTTTTTTTTGTAATGTTACTATGTGTTAATCTTTTTTTAATAAACTAGTGTGCAATTGGCGCTTAATAACTCTGTACCAGGCCTTCATATTCTTGTTTAAAGTTTTGACTTTTTTGATAACTCTGGTTTCTAGTTTTGTATATCATCTTTGTTTTGGATTTGTGCAGGAAATGCGAGTATCAGCGGCAAATCAAATAGGCATGGTTAAAATGTTGCTCCCAATGCTTCCAGGAGCTTCTTTGTAAACAGGCCCTGAGGATACCGGCAAAGCTGGTGCTTCTGCAGGCTTGGACCCGTCCCAGGACGTCACATGATTTCCTTTTTTTCCCCATTTTTTGTAATAATAATGAATGTATGGTCGGAAGATATCATATGAACAGTCAAAAATTGTGGTTCATGTGGGAGTTCATATCATCTTCTGGTTTCGTATTGCATTTATACTCTTGGCAATATCCTTTGTGCCAAATTTTTACTCCTGCTGGCTCCAGTCTACAAGGCCAATAACATAAAACTAGTAATGTGATAAAAATTTACGGCAACAAACCCTGATCAATTATTCTAAGTAGCATGGGTTTGAGTATAGTGGTTTATGTTTTACAAAAAGAAGAAAGAAAGCATAATGATGTATCATCTTTGCTACTCCAAGGGACACGACCTCATTTGGAAGACATGTCCGCATGGAATAAAATATATGTGTTAATCTCCACATAGTGTTACGGTTTCTTAAAAAATGACATTTATGGTTGTGTAATACAATAAAAAACTACTATGAGTTCCTTGGGAATCACACCAACTAAACAGTCAAAATTTTATTGCTGAAGTCCATGAGAGAGGAAGAGTCGTTCCAGGAATAAAAGATCTGTGCGGCTACGGTTGTTTGTTACACTGACCTGAAACCATCAAAGTATTACGCGCCAACAGGACACGCTCCTTGGTCAAACCAGCAACCTTGAAAAATTTTATGGTTGCGGAACCACAGCGTCAGGTTTCTACGGTTGCGGACATTCGCCGGAGCTCCGCCTAGCGGGGAGCTGCCGCGTTAAATTGTATTTAGCACGCTGCGCGTTAAATAGCAGGACCCTATATATATATATATATATATATATATATATATATAGGTAATGTATTACCTATACCTGGCTACAGAATAGCTAATTCTGTAGCCAGACCCAGCGACCGAGCCAGACCAACCATCACCGCGCGCAACCCGGCCCCCGTCCCCCCCCCCCCCCCCCCCCCCCCCCCCCCCCACCCACACGCACACACACACCCCACCCCCGGGGTCATTCTTGCAACCGCAGAAGAAAAATCCCCGATCCAAATCTCCGGCGACAATGACCTCATCGATGCATAGCCGGAGACAATCAAGCGCCATCAATTGCTGCCGCGCTGCCTGATGGAAGGAATTTTTGGCAGCCGCTTTCCCTCGATAAATCAATGGCGGTACAATGACTCGTGGAATGGATCCGCCATCTGAATTGGATCTCCAGGTCAGCATTCGCGCATTTGCCCTCTGATCCCCGATTTGGTTTGTTTTGGATCAAGTTGAATGAGTTAATGTAATTTTTGAGCTCCGTATGATGTAGGCTAGGTGATTAGCCGTTTCCAATTTCTTCTGGCGGCGGCGACTGATTAGCAGCAAGATTTATCACCCTTCAGCCACAGCAGGTTGAGTAGATTTTTGTTGTCATGCCACACAATCCTTTTGCTGCGGCCATATTCATTTTTTTTCTTTGATCCGTTTCTCTGATTGGTTGCCCACGAATTTTAATCGATGCAGACTCCCTATTTGAGGATCTACCAGGATGTGATTTTCATCTGTACGAAAGTTGGTAATAGTTGAATGCCTCTTTCTCACATAGACGACAAGACCAATCCTGCAGTTTAATTTGTTTATCGTCATATGCTGATCTGGAGAAGAGGTTTCGGAATTCAGTGGCATCTACAGCCTGCAGGCACCTTGTGATGATGATCAGATGCAGGTGGCATCACTGTTTTTTTATTCCTTACTTTTTAACTCACTGATCCACGAGATCCAGTTTTTCTGAAGAATTTGGTAATGGGTGTTCAGATATGAAATGACTGTATTATGATTGTTCACTATTATTGGCGTGACTATTCTGGGTGATAATGCCTCTTGGGGTAAATTATGGTTGTCTATAATCTTTTCCAGAAATCCCTAGGAGTTTAAATAGATGAATGAATACATATTACATGGTTTTTTAACCTACAAATAAATAAGACAATTTTCCCAACGATCTACCGCAAGGGCAATATATTCTTGCAGATTCTTGCAGCTTCAGAATTGGTGTTTAGGTGATAGTTTCTGCATCCAGGATGGTGCGTTTTCTGAATCTTGACCAATATGGTGTCAATAAAACCATAGATCTGTGATTTTGTTTTCAATTAGCATATAATATGATGTTTCCATTTACAGATAGCCAGCTCATTGGTGATTTATTAATTTTAGAAATGTGAAATGACTATTATTTATTATTATTTTCATTTTGATTGTTTCAGGTGACCAGGTCTCCTGTAAAAATTATGGTCTGGTTCCATGCTCTTATTGGAGAGCAACCAACAGGCATGGACGCATGGAAGCCACTTGAGTTGGAGAACTAGTCATCGAGCTGCTACTGAACTAAGAAGATGGTTACTGATGGCCTTGAGGCAAGCATATTAAATAATCATGCCTCATCTTCTCATTGTTGAAAAATTGTTACTATATTAATTTTATGGTTGGCCTAACTGATTTTTGGTCAGAAAACGCGTCGTGCACATTGCTAACGGACCATGTCCTTTTTATTTGCTGGATAATTTTATTTTTATTTGCTGGACAATATGCAATTTATTCCATATGAGAGATCCACGAAATGTGTTAGATTTTGATGGTTTTTGATATTTGATATGATTTGTGCAGCATAATGTTTAAGGGCAGTTAGATGGCCTGAGTAGTGCCTGCCACATTTCAAACATTTTTATTTTCTCTCTTTATTGTTTTATTTGAATAGTCAATTGATCTTAATATTTACTATTTGATCTTGTTTTCATGGTTTCAGGTTGCCACCCAGGCAGATGAATTTGGAGCGCCCAGACTTTGAGTGAGGTTGGCGTGTAGAATGCATTGGGTATGACCAATTGGCTGGCCTTGTGACTATTACGTAGGATTGTTTCCTGTTGCTGTTATAATTATTCCAGGTGACAAGGCCTCCTGGTCAAGTTCTTCATTATGTGCGATGATATTCACAACCACGTAGTTCTATTCAACATGATTTTAGTTTTCTATTGTTAATATGCGATAGTTTTTTGTCCTCTCTTACCAAATCATGAATTTTTCATGCTATATTGTCAACCATATGCCATCTTTACAGATATCCAAGTGAGATAGATCACTGATTCGCCCAAATCAGTGGTGCCTAATAATTGCTGTTTCTGCTATGGATATCCAGTGTTATCCTAGTTGTTTTAGGGTTTCCAATATTTGTTTCATAAGTAAATATTATCTCAGATACTAGGTAAGATTTGCATCAACCCCGGATTCAATTTACTATGCAGGAGCAGCTGCAGCTTGAGGTGCAGGTGTCGTACAACAGCTACCCTGTCCTCGGCTAATTTTGGGCAAGATGTGCTTAATTAGAAGCAGGCAACAGGCATGGTGGGTTGATCTGATATTGATGGTCGCAGAGCCAGCTGCAACTTAATGAGAATAAATCTGTAAAAATGTATTTTTCTCCACATTCCGGATGTAAACATATACAGTTGATGTTTCTATCAGTGTGTACTTGTTAAGTAATCCAATCACGACGAGTGTATGGTTGGCCTGTTTTTTCTCACCTGTTTGCATCTTGAGGTTGTAAAAGGTCAAAGCCCAGCTATCAGACACTCAATTAAGTCAGTAATCCATTCATCAGAATTTCACATTATGTGTTGTACATGACACGGGAGTGTTTCATGATTCCTTTCTTCCCATTGAATTTTGACAAGCGTATGTGAAGCAATTTTTCGCAAGGCTGACATTGTGCTCAATGAACATCATTATGGTTGATACTACTAGAAAAATATATTTAATCTCAAAAAATCATGCATCCAGTTCTGATGGCTTAGCAGGGCATTTAGAACAAATTCTGGCTCGGTGTCTAGTCAATTGATATCATGTCAATTCCCTTGAGACGTACCTGCAGTTCATAAATAATTAGTTGCACCGACAAAACATCATGGCCATATGTTCAGCGCAAACAAAAGAAGCACCTGTTCTCAATTTATATCATTCTTTCTGTCGCCAAATACAGGTTCTGAATCGAACGGGCTTAAATCAAATTAAAATTACAGAAAGATGGGAGGAGACCACCACTTTCTCGATACTCTGTAAAACCATGGCAAACAACTGGAATTCCTGCGCTGCTGAAAACTAAAGAACATCCAGAGGCTATCTGCATGCTGATTCAGGCCCATCCCCCATATGCGAAGGATCTCTTTCTGCTCTGCTTCTGCCCTCTGTTTCTGCACTGCTTCTGCCCTCTCGTACCTTGGCTACGCCTTGTAAAACGATGCAGTTTACAAATTTTTTAAACCTGCGCTACAACTCATCTCCGGCAGCATAAAATCAACTCGAATCAAGCATACCAATCACTCAATAATCTGCGGGTGCCCTCAAGATCTACAAGAAGTCGAATGTTCAATTGATTTTTCGATCTGAACATAGGAATCGGTGGATGAAAAACACAGATGAAGAAATTAAATTAAGAGGTTATTTATAACAGCATTGGGAGAGGAGCGGATCGACGGAGCAATACCAAGGAAGAAGGCAACGCACATCTCGTTCTCTTCCGAGCTACACGGCTCCTCGGCAGTTCGATCTCCGGCCGTATTGTTCGATCCAGCGCAGCGCCGTCGTGGTTCCTCGCGGTTAGTCGCCCGGGGAGGGGAGGGGGGGGGGGGGGGGGGGGGGTGGGTTGGTTGGGCGGCGGCTTGGGGGGTGGGGGGGGGGGGGGTGGCCCCTCGTGTGCAGGCCGACTCAAGTCGGGGTGGGCGCGCCCCGCGGGGTGCCTGGTGCGGTCGGGTGGTCCGGCTATAGAATTTGCTATTACGTGGCTAGCTACAGATTATACCTACACTATATATATATATATATATGTTGTTATTGTTGTGCCACTATACTCACGAGCAGCTCATCAAGTTTCCATTTACTGTGAGACACATGACGAATCAATTTTAGGGAAGTCCTAAGGTTAAATGATACTTATACCTGGCTTATGAATTTGTGATATGTATGGAACTTTTTCTTTATCTTCAATAATACTTTTTAGTTTCGATACAATACTATATTAGTAAGTATTAAATACAATTACTGATAATGATATATTTGATATAGCTACTTATAATGCTATTTCAATGTTGTAATTTTCATAACATTTGGCAAAAGGTCTTATAAAATATAACTTCCTTCACTTCTAGTCTTCACCTCGGTTGTTGGCTTTGAGGTATTTAGGGCCTGTTCGGCTGGTGCCTGCAACCAGCCATAGTTGCTGTCTGCTGGCTGTTTCTCTCTCACGGCTACAGTAAAAACAGAGAAGCAACCGTATGCTTTTTTACTAGCCGAACAGGCCCTTAACTTGTTGAGAAAGGCTTCTAGAATGTACATCAAAATAATGCACATTTACCATTATTGCAATTTTTGCAATATTACAGAAGATTAGATAAACTTGTGATATTTGTTTATTTGTAAAGGTATTTGTGTGAAAACGAGATTGTTATCATTGCTATATATAGTAGTGATGCAATGCTAACTTACATACAAGTTTCAAGGATGGTTTATAACACTAACTATTTTGAATTTTTGTTAATTGAATGAGTGCTTCAATATGTTTCTACAGATATAACTTTTGTACTCCCTAGTTATTCACAAGAACTTGTAACTTTTCAAAAAAAAATGTGAAGACCAAATAAAATCGACAAAACATAATTAATTATGGCAATCATTCAAACCAGGATACCGTGTACATATGGATGATACAAATTTAAGAACAAAATTCATATGCTAGAACTTTCATACATGCATTACAGAAATCCTGAAGGCATGAGACTTCCAATCCAGAATTTTTACCAAAATTGACATTGAATTAGTTTAATCCGTCATCGCTGACTTGCCAGAGCTCCGTGTCTTGGGAAAGGTGCCGTCGTCCTCGTTTCAGCAGAGCAAGCACAATCCATCCCGGGTCATATCGTGCGTATGGGATATCTGCGGCGAAGAGGTCTTGGACCCGGGGAAGCTTGTCAGTCTCAGGGACTTGTTCCACCTCTTCGCAGACACGACACACCTACGACTCAAGTCTGCCCGCCTCGGCGTCAATATCGGGCATGGTGTCTTCTCCTCTGCGCTGGCATTCCCTACTGTGGCAAGCCTCCATGAGCTCGAACTAACCAGAATCGTTCTAGATGAAGACACCCACCATTATTGCCATGGTGACTAGGATATTGGAGCGGACCCCGAGCATGTGATGTGAACCCATGTCTAATGAGGCAAATGCACGTTAAGATGTTTATTTCTTATCTCAAAATAGATGATTTTTTTCTTGGTTTGGCCACTTAGTAGAATCTGTCCATCTTGGTTCGAATATTCAACTTCCATTGGAGACTTGGAGTTCATATTTGGTCCATGGTAGAGTCTATCTACCTGGCACCAACACTCGCCGGTCGCAGTGACCTTACCCGGCGTTCATGGAACAAGCTTTGGTGTGCCACGGTTGAGCACCTATAGTACGTTCTCGAGAGATTGCCGTCTTGACACGATTGTGCACCGCCGCCATCATGTCTGCCATTTATTCACCGTACTTTTTTTTTTGAGCAAAACGCACTGTCGGCTTGGACTTGAACCGGAGACTTGAGCCAACTAGAAGTCCTGGTCCAGGAGAGCCTGGTATAAATGTCCAGGTCCAGGAGTCGTGGCCTCGTGGGGCGCTACGTACGGAATTTAGCGAGATCGCTGTGCGTCGCCGAATAGTTCTAGTGGCATATGTCCGTGCGGAAATTAGAGCCCCAGACAACGCGACCGCCTCGGCGCCGACGATGGCCGCCGCCGCCGTCGACCGCCTGTCCGCCCTCCCGGGCGAAGTGCTCCGTCGCGTGCTCTATTTCGCGCCGGCCAAGGAGGGCGCGTCCACGGCCGTGCTCGCGCGGCGGTGGCGGACGCTGTGGCGCACCTCGGGCGCCGTGAACATCGACTGGCGCTCGTACCACCGCGCGCACGGCTCGGAACACACCTCCTACGACACCAGCAAGGTCTTCCTCGGCGGCATCCAGGCGTCGCTGGCCGCCGCCGACGGCCTCGTCACGAGGCTCACCTTCCACGCCGAGGTGGATCGCTATGTCTTCATGCTGCTGATGAACCACGACGACGGCGTGCTCGAGCAGCGTACCCTGATCGACGTCGCGCTCGCCCACCCGGCGGCCCGGCACGTCGAGGAGCTCCGCGTCGCCGCGGTCGACACCTCCTGCCGGCAAGCTGTGGACGAGTATTACTACCAGCTCAGCTTTGGCTCTTTGCCATCCGAGTCCCTCCGTGACCTGCACATCGTCAACTGCAGCAACCTCACCGCGGCGCCGCCCGGCACCTACTTCCCCCGGCTCACAGCGTTGCGGCCGCAAGGCTGCACCTTTCCTCTCGACACTCTCCAGGACACCATAGACGCCGCTCCGCAACTCGTCACCTTGCATTTGGAATCCTCCTACTTCCGTGCAACAACAACTTTTGGCGTCGGGGTGCAACGCGACCGGCTCATCTGCCCGGCGGTCACTGCTCTTGTGTTTGCAGATTGCAGTTGTAGGTGGTCAAACGAGGAAGAGGAAGCCATGTTAGAGCTCGACCTGCCAAGGCTGCGGTATTTTAGATATGAGGGACATGTTCCCAATCGACTCTCACTGATGAAGCCACAAGCAGTATCGTCCAGTAGCTTGGTTCGAGCAGATTTGCACTTTACCGAGTACCAGTACGGAGAAGAGAGTAAGATCTTCTGGCAGTTTATTATTCAGAATTTTAACATGGTAAAGGTGTTGAAGCTGAAGCTGGACTTTCTGCTCCAACGCATTGCATTCGCCTGTATGAAGGAGGAGCAAGATGATCTATTAAGCAACAACTTATTTCAGAATGTGGAGCACCTTGAGCTAGAAGGACCCTACGGACCTGCCATCCAGATGGCAGGGATGGCGATAGGGGACTTGCTCCATTCTTGTCCGGTGGTGCATGACCTCCAACTCAACTGATCCCCATTGCGTCTGTGCAATCATCTTTCCATTCTTCACTAGAAAGGCAAGCTCAGCAGCTGGACTTCGACAAGTCTGTCGATCACTTCCGGCGACGCAGAAGAAGACCACCAAATTCGTTGGGTAAAAATGATGATAAGACCTATGATCAGGTTTCTGATGTCCCTGGTTTGGGCGAGCGTTCATTGTACTGCTTGCAGAGTTCTCTAAGAAGAGTGAGCTTGCAATTCGGGATAGATGAACCAAACTGCTTCGGGGTCCAGCTGGCCAAATTCTTTGCCGAGAACTCTCAGGTTCTTGAACAACTTCATGTTGACGATGGAAGCCACAAGATGTGCGACCATATGAATTGGAAGGTTAGAAAATGGATAGCTAATTCATCCAAAAGGAAACCTCCACCGACCGCAACAAGCTTTGTGGAGCACTGCCCTAAGCAACGTCAAAAGATAGGATCACAGTCGTGAGTGTTATATGTGTATGTGAGGCGTCAGCATGCACCTAAATCAGTAATTTTTTCAACTAAATATGGAAAATAGAGGATTTTCCCCTTTTTTTTTAGCTGTGTAAGAACATTACTTCATGGGTTCGATGAACAATGACTATCCAAGTATGAAAAATGGTAGGCTATTTCTTCCCCTTTTTGGTTTTAGAATTATTTGTAAGAACATTACTCCATATATGATATTACAAAGAAAATAAAATAAAGAGCATGCTTCAGTCCCGTAACAAATCTAAGGTGTTGGATACAAACTTTAGCATATTCATCAACCGGAAGCACAACATCATCACTGTGGAGTTCGTCTTGAGCTCCCATGGAGTGTGCCAGAGCATAGGTCACAGTGCCTTCGGACATCAAGGCATCATTGCACCGGTTATAAGAAACCAAGAAGCTGGTCCAACTCCGCTATAAAAATGTATTTTCATTAACAACCTGAGCAATGGAGATGACCCGAGCAAAGAAATTAGCTTTTAGGAGCTAGAATCCAAATAACCTTACACTCAATTTTTTTAGAAACTTATTTTAGAAAACAAAACCTAAAAACCTAGAACCTGAGCCACGGAGATGAACTTGCGGTTGGTTCCTGCGCCGATGAAGCTCCGACTCGTAGCCATGGAGATGGTACGACACGGGGACCGTGTTCACTGTCATACATATGCAATCCAATGGAGGGGCGAGGACTAAGGACACTCACTGGGTTGTTGGTGGTTGATTCCTGCGCCGATGATGTCACCGTTCTCGCCAGGGGCGGAGCCAGGAATTGATCATGAGGGGGGCCAAGTGACAAAATTTAGCAAAATTTGACTCATAAGGGGGGCCAAATTTATTTTTGTTCTAATTTACATGGTGATTTTAAGTGTACAAAGCAAGTGTGCATGAAGCATAGGGGGGCCAGGCCCCTGCTCGCCCCCGCCCCCTGGCTCCGCCTCTGGTTCTCGCGTGATCTACAAGGAAAAGGAGCGGTCCTCTTATTCCATGGAAATCTATGGTGCATGATTTGCCCTGAGAGGTCACATGCCCCTCCCCCCCCCCCCCCCCCCCCCCTCCCCCTCCCCCACAAAGAAAAACAACAACCCCAACCTGTGACAAGAACTATGGTAGATCTTGAGATGGAATGTCGCTACGTGGGTTCATGTGAACGTAAAAAAAAAAAAGGAAATCATGGTGGCCTTTGTTGCTATGCGTACAATAATGGATCCAACGACTTAGATTCAGCTATCGCCACCTCGCACGTCATGCGCTTAAGTTTTGTTGGGCCCATCATTCGTGAAAGGGAATTTTTATTCCCAAAAAAAAAACCCATCATACCGTGGTAATCAAGGCCCTTGATATTAATCAAAGGCAGGCTGGAATACTGATTTATCCATCAGATCGCCGCCGGTCCTCCAAGCCCTAGACCAGTTCAGCACAGATCATCTTCCGTCGCCCGGGTGGACTGCCTGGCGCCGCCGATGCCGAAGACGATGGCCGTCGACCGCCTCTCTGCCCTCCCGGACGACGTGCTCCGGCACATCCTCTACTTCGTGCCGGCCAAGGAGGGCGCGTCCACGGCCGTGCTCTCGCGGCGGTGGCGCTCGCTGTGGCGAACATCGGGCGCCGTCAACCTCGAATCAAGCCTTATTGTCAATCGCGGCCTCTACAAAAAAGATGTCCGCGCAATGAGCAAGGCTTTCTTCCGCGGCGCCGAGGCGGCCCTCGCCGCCGCGCACGCCGGCGGCCCGGTCAGGAGGCTGACCTTACACGTGGAGTCGGACAGCACTTCCTCTCCTGGATGGTTCCTGACTCGCCGACGCATCCGCGCCATGCTCTCCAACCCGGCCACCCAGCACGTCGAGGAGCTCCGTATCGGGGCCACCGTAAGATTTGACGAGCACGGGCATTGGATGTGGAAACATACTGAAAAGGCAGAGTTGTACAAGCTCAGCTTCGGCGCCTTGCCGTCCGAGGCGCTTCGGGTGCTGCACATCATTAACTGCCGCCACCTGAAGCCGCCCCGGTCCAGCGTCACCTTTCCGCGGCTGGCTCGCCTTCGTCTCCAAGGCTGCATCGTCTCTCTTGATGTTATGCAGCGCGTCGTCGATGCCGTTCCACAGCTGGCCACCTTGCACCTTGAGTCCTTCTCTTTTCCACAGGAAGAAGGGGCAAAAAAGGGGCCTGCCATTGGGTTATCGTGCTATCAGCTTCGTTGCCTGACCGTCAATACTCTCGTGCTTGAAAATTGCAACTGGCCAGAGGAGGAAGGCGGCTTGGAGCTCGAAGTGTTGAAGCTGCGATACTTCGTGTACAAGGGGCTTGTGCACCATTGCCATCGACTATCATTGAAACCACATGCATCCACAAACCTAGTTCAGGTAGATCTGCACTTAACTATAGACAACCACTTGACAGACCAAATTTGCATACCCTTCTGGCAGTTTATTCAGTGTTTCAACATCACAAAGGTTTTAAAGCTGAAGCTGGACTTTGTGATCGATTTTCTTGCTAATATCGACAAAATGGGACAGGATGAGCTCCGAAATAACAACTTGTTCTTCCGTCTTGAGGAATTGGAGTTGGAGGGACATTATTACGAGCCTGGAAGAGAGACCGCAGCGATGGCGCTAGCTCCTTTTCTCCATTGCTGCCCAGTGGTCCGTCATCTCCGCCTCAAGTTGAAGCAGTGGTCCACAACATTATGTTTCCTTACTCGCCCAGATGTAGCTCAATTAGATTTTGACAAGTCTACCGACTATTTCAGACGCCACAAAAGATCAAAAATTTCAACGAGTGGAGGTTATGATGAGTACCAGAACTGTGATGTTTCTGATATCCCTACCTTAAGCAAGCATTCATTCAGCTGTCTACAGAGTCATCTAAGAAGGGTGAGCTTGAAATTTTGGATGGAGCATCCAAATTGTTTTGGAGTCCAGCTGGCCAAATTCTTTGCAGAGAAAGCCATGGTCCTAGAAGAAATGTCTATTGATGACGGCAGCCAGAAAATGTGTCACCACTTGAATCGCAAGATTCTAAAATGGATCCCTAGTAATCCGTCCAAAAGGAAAAGCTTGCAGGCTGCAATAGGGTCTGGAGAGTCCTACTCTATGGAGTATCCTCTTCGGAAACATCGACGAACATAATTATTATATTGTAACTATCTGGCTATGCATATTGAAAACCTCCTATGTTCATTGCAATATATTCTTTTATGGATAAGGTTATTTTGTTGCTGTGTTTGAACTTTATAAGATATATATTTATGCACTATCAAAAAAATGCACTAGATAATTTATGAATAGCATATTGTATTATTTTTCTCTTTTTTGATAAATGTGCTCAAATGTCAAGGCCACAGGTACTAAGTGTGTATGGTCGAATGTGCCCTTCTTCATTATTTATCTGACAAGCATATTGTGTATTAAATTTGAACTGCAGAACAAAAGTAAATTTTCATATATTTGGCAGTTGAGTTGATGACTGCATGAAATTGAAATTTGCCAGGACACAAGGCTATAGACATGATGGAGAAGAGCTGTGTGATAAATAGTAAAATAATGCCTAGCCCCTAGCTAGAATAAGTAGATAATCAACAACTGCTACCAATAGATTATCTAGATTTGAACAAAAAACTAGAAAAGTTCGTGTGGCATTTGGTTTTATATTCAAGTACCTTTTTCATTCTTAATGTGCTTCAGTTTCTACAAACAAAATTAAACATCACATATATGTAAATGTATGGGAGTTTTGAACTAACACAGAAATTCTTACATACAAGAAGTGAATTTCACAGTACTATCCCCTGAAAACAGACAGATCACATGATTATATGTTTCAGATGACTCATACTCCGTATGTATTTAGATTTTCTTATATTTTTAAAAACAGGGAACTAACCTGAAGTTTCACAATTTTCCTATTGTTGGCGGCAATGGTACTGATCTAATATTCTTGGTTTGACGGATCATTCAATCCGGCTGGCTAACTGCACCTTCATTCCGTTTCAGTCAGCAGAGCGGCAATGTTGAGTTTGTATTGAAATAATATGTTCATCTCAATATGACTGAATTTGTTATGTAACCCAGAACGTTTGTCATAATTATTTGTGACATGGATAGTATAAGTGACTTTGCCAGTAGAACTAAGTTGGATGGGCAGTACTTATTTCAAAATAATAGTGAAAACTTTATCTGCAAAGTACAAGAGATACTCAATTCAGAAATATTTAAAAACTGAACAATGTGAACATCGTTGTGCATATGGAGCAAAACACAAAACTAATGATCATCTTGTAGCACGGATGGCGGGCGCTAGCTACAA
This sequence comes from Eragrostis nindensis, assembly GCA_012490785.1. Classification (NCBI taxonomy): domain Eukaryota; kingdom Viridiplantae; phylum Streptophyta; class Magnoliopsida; order Poales; family Poaceae; genus Eragrostis; species Eragrostis nindensis. Next base: position 46,752 of record JAAXCT010001238.1, read on the forward strand.
GAACATCATATTGGCTGACTTATTCATCACCCACCCTCTAATCTCTTCCATCAGCTCGGTCTGCATTGTCAGCGGCCCCTTTGCAAAGTCGCAGCACACCTCAGCAACAACGGGTGCATTGCAGAGCAAGAACTTGGCGAGCATCCTCTGCGCCAAGGCTCCCTGATAGTGAACCAAGTTGATCTCCTTCGTTCGCTTCCTCAGGCAGCGGATCTTCTTGCCGACAGGCAAGACGAGTGCCGCGTAGCGATCGTACTTGAGCCAGTGCTCGTTGAGCACGTCCTCCTTGTTATAAGTTACGCTCTTGTTCTCGATGGGCTCCGGCATAAAGAACAGCGATAGAATCTCGAGGCTCGGGGTCCGCTCCAGTATCCTAGTCACCGTGGCAATAATGGTGGTGTCTTGATCGATGAGGATTCCGGTCAGCTCGAGCTCACAGAGGGTTGCCAAGATGGGGAACGCGGGTGCGGAGGAGAAGATACCATGGCCGACACCGGCGCCGAGGCGGGCAGACTTGAGCTGCAGGCGAGTCGCGTCAGTTGCGAAGAGGTGGAAGAAGTTCCTGAGCCTGACCAGATTCCCTGGGTCCGAGACCTCCTCGCCGCAGAAATCCAGCACACACGATGTGATCCGGGAAGGATTGTGCTTGCTCCGTCGGAACGAGGGCGGCGGCACCACACCCCTGTACTCAAAGGCACGGAGCTCCAACAAGTCGGCGGCGACGGCCTCCAGGTAGTGGCAGCACCGCAGGGCCAGCCTGCGGAGGCGCGTGGTGCGACGGACAGAGAGCTTGGTCACGTTGTTGCAGGCCTCGAGCGTGAGGTCGGCGAGGCGTGGACAGCCGGAGACCAGCCGCTTGATTGCGGCATTCTGGTCGGAGACGTCGGTCAGGAGCAGCGTGTCGAGCGACGGCAGGGAGATAGTCGCCGGCGGGTCAAGCCGGCACGGGCCGATGCGGAGGGTGCAGAGCACGGCGCAGCGGAAGAGGAAGCATGGCACGACGTACTCGGTCTCCTCCGTCGACGCCGGCTGTTCTTCCTCCTCCATCATGGAGATGTCGTCGCCGGAGTCTTCGTCCTCCTCCATGTCGTCGTCATGGTGGTTCGGCACCTCCATCTCCATGTCGTTGTCTACGCTGGGAGGGCGAAGGGCGTACGCGTTTTCGCAGAACGGTTCCTGGTCGAAGCGCAGATCGACGTGGAGCTCGTCGCCGGCCTGGTTCGCGGCAGAGAAGAGCCACCCGTCCACCATCGTGCACGATCTGGCGTCGGTGTCCTCGAACTCCTTGAAGGCGACGCGGAGGGAGCGCAGCGGCGTGACGGGCACGCGGGGGGCCCGGTTGCGGCCGAACATGGCGGAGCAGACGCGGGTGACGAAGGGCTGGGAGGGGACGTAGAAGGGGTCCACCTCGGGCCGGCCATAGCCGCTCGGGCTCCAGTCCCCTTCCTCCCACTCCGGGATGGGGCGCTCCGCCGTCTCCTTCAAGGAGATGGCGTCCACGGCGGCGAAGACGTCGCGCCACCGCCGAGAGAGCACCGACGCGCGCGCGGCCTCGTCGGACGGGAGGAAGGAGAGGATGCGGCCCAGCACGCCGTCGCACAGACTGCTCAGCCGGTCACCGCCGGAGTCCATCGCCGCACGATGACCTAGCAGCCGATCGGGTCAAATTCGAGGCGTTGACAGCGTCCGCTTTGCATGGGCGATTTGGCTAAGATACGTATATTACGGGTACGCGTTGACGCCTCGTTGACGACATGGTTACGGCAATTTGCTCGTCCGTCGATCGAATCGCCAACATTCCTTCTGACGCGCATCCGAGGCCTTTACCCTGATAACTTGCGCCGCCGCGGGCGTCCCCGACCGAACGATGGCCGCCGACCGGATTTCCGACCTCCCCGACGACCTGCTACGGCACATCCTCCGCTTCGCGCCGGCCAGGGAGGGCGCGTCCACGGCCGTGCTCTCGCGCCGGTGGCGCTCGCTGTGGCGCACGTCCGGCGCCGTCAACCTCGACTCGCGCTCCTACGACCGCGCGCACGGCGGCCGCTTCAGCTTTGCAAAGCGCGACGACTTCTTCCGCGGCGCCGAGGCGGCGCTCGCCGCCGCTCCCGTCAAGAGGCTCACCGTCCACGTGGTGGAAGCCGTCCATTGGGACGCGTTCTTCCTATACTTAACGCGCCGCCGTCGGGTCGGAGCGTGACCTGATCGGCGCCGTGCTCTCTCATGCGGCGGCGCGGCACGTCGAGGAGCTTTGCATCAGGGCCCACAGACCCGGCATTGACCCGTTCAGAACCGTCTTCTACGACCTCAACTTAGGCGCCCTGCCGTCCACGGCTCTTCGGGTGCTGCACATCGTCAACTGCAGAGACCTAGCACCAGCTCCACTTGGTGCCACGGCCTCATTCCCACTTTTGTCGACGGTGCAGCTCCAAGGATCTTGCGTTTGGCTGACTAGCCCGTCAACCCGTGCAATACTTGCACGGGCTAGTAATTTGAACATATTAGTTAAGCTTAAGAAACTAAATTTTACAATAATTAATATATTAGGCTATATGATCTGATTTTTATCCTACCATCCTCATTGTAGTATTATCGTTATATCTTGATCGTAAAAAAAAAAATAGTACCACTGACAAAGCCATGCTATAATTTTGGTACCACTGACAATGAAATGATAAACGAACCGATCAGATATACTTGCTGACTCTCTGTTGTAACTAATCACATACGATTCTATCAATTATGAAACATTATTATAAGCTCCCTCGACCTCGCTGTTCGATTCCCTTCTCCCCGGTGAGCCAACCCTTGATAATAAACATAGCAAACTTCCCTTCATCCAATGCATCCAAATATTCTTATCCACATATAGCTACGTAAAAAAAAAAGCCAATATAGTAATAATGTGAAATAGGACCTGATACACTTAATCCCTCACATAAATTTTGTTGATAACAAAAGTAGATTATGTAACATTAGCACATCTTTAATAGATAAGAAAACTTTTTTTTTTAAATGCAAACCATTGATAAGAAGGGACGCATGAGCAACACAGGCAATGGAAAAGAAATATGGAAAAATGTTAGGTGTTTTACTCTACATAATACAAAATATCCATATTATTCAACATCTAGTAAAATGCATCATTTCATGATAATAATAAAGAGAGGAAAACACATAGAGCTCACTAAGTTGCGCATTATTTATAAATAAAAATAGAGTAGGTAATTGCCTTTGTAAAATTAAAATTGATAATGGTTCTGCCTGACACATTGTCCAGAGCTCTAGAGAACAAAAGCTGATAAATTTATAAAGCATTTGGCAACCTATGACGATCCCTTCAATTGGTAGTTAAAAAAAATTGAAACTCATTTAAAAAAAAGAATCGAACCTTTTGAGTTAAGCAAAGGTAAAAAATAGTATAAATAGAGCAAAGGGTTTGCTATGGACTATGGCCCAATATATAAAGATGTAAAAGGAAAAAAAAATCTTTGTATTGCAATACAATAATGATTACCTTTTGGCATGTGAGGAACTCAATAGAATCGATTGGTCCCAAAAACAACTGCAAAAGGTACTTTGAAGTGAAAAAAAGATTTGAAATATTTGGTGATAAATTTATATTGATAAAACTTCAACCTATATGTCCATGCTGCGTACAATGAATTCTCATGGATTTGGAAGTAGATTAACCTAATTTAATAGAAAAAGTACATGCCACAGTAAATAGAAAATTAAAGTAGTGTGATAGAATGAAGACCGAGCATCATAGAACTTGCTGAATCCTAACATGTAAATTCATTCAAATAGCTAATCATCAACTTCAAACATTAACTGATAAATTATGGACTCTAATGATGATTAAACTACACCCCGCATTCACCATCAAATGATGTGTGTATAATTAACCACAGACAAATACATCATGTCTTATATGAAATAATGAACATAGATCTCAGATCCAATATAGCTATCATAGAAGATCACACTCATATGCTTTTATGAAATATATGGTCAATTAGATCAATCGTTAGAGAACCCTGCAAGTAATATATTAATTTTGTCAAAAAGCAAATAATTGTTTCTTCTTGTGTGCATCACAAAGAAATTAATAATACTATATTGATGAATAAAACAATTTGATGTGCTAGGGTTGTACAGCATGCTCAATGTGAATGCAATACCCTATAGTATCAATGAGTATTTTAAAACTTTTCTTGACATCCAGGCCAGATCAGAAAAGGAGAAATTAAAGTCAGAACATCATAATCCCATAAAACGAAACGTTAGGGCATTCAGAATACCTTTTTGCAGGTTTAGCCATGTCCCATTGCTGATTGCCTAAAGACCGAGGTGATACATGATTACCTATCGACATGAGACTGCATGCTGCATCTCCGGTGCAAGGATGCAGGTCGAGTGGCACAATTGTGCCGCCGTTTTAGCTGTAGGGAGTTGGGGACGAACAGAACACGATCTTCTTCGTCAGGCGTGTCCATTGGATTGAGATCCTCCCTTGTGCGTTTAACAGCATACGTATCCAGGCGTTTAACACCATCCCTGGCTGCATCCTTCAAGTTGTGCTCCTAGAATGGTGATCTGCTGGCGACTTGTTGAGGAACAATGAAAAGAATGAGATCAGGCGGACAGGAAGCTGCAATTGGAGCGCCCGAAAAGATTATCTAGTCGTTTAACACCATCCCTGGCGGCATTAGGTACTTCTGTGATCTGCTGGCGACTTCCTGAGGAACAACGAAAAGAAGGTGGTCAAAGAGGGAGGCGTACAGGAAGCTGCAAGGGGAGCCCCTGAAAATATGACACGGCATCGACTCTTGGCGGCTAGGGTAAGGAGGGCAGTAGGAATACGTGGGCATGTAGATGATCGATGGTTACAGTTTGGTCAGATGCAAATCAACGAATAGATGTCAGCCATGGTTGGATACGTACATACTCAGGACTTTGAATATTGCAAGGCTGCCGTGGTATTACCGTGTTAGTAGAGATTATGAAGATCTAATGGCTACATTTTGTTGAGCATTCAAATAGATGGTCGGATGTTTTGCTTTTTTGTGAGAATTTCTAGAATTTTTCTACGATTAATGTGGAGGCACCGAAAGGAGCCTCCAATTAGTAAATATAAGATGGGTCTCCGCGTCATGGTTGCCGGCGCGCCGCAACTCAAGACGTTGCAATTAGAATCCACAGAACTTCTACTTGACCAAGACGAAACATTGGTCGATGATGGTTCTCCGTCTTTCTTCAGGCTCTGTTGCCCTGGTGTCACCGCTCTCGAGCTACAAGACTGCGACTTGGTATTGACAGGCTGGAGGAGGAAAGGTGTCGTCATCATGGAGATTGACGCTCCGAGGTTGCAATACTTTAGATTTCGGGGGAGTGTTCAGCAATTTCGTCTGAAGTCACCGCCATCCAATGTAAACCGAGCAGATTTGCACTTGATCCACGATGCTAACAAACGAGAACAAATGCGCGTTTCCTTCTGGCAATTTATTCAGAAATTCCTCAATACAAATGTCTTGAAGCTGAATGTTGACTACCCGATCGAGCACATCGCCGTCGCAGATAAGAAGATGCAGGATGACCTCCTAATAAGCTTTCAAAATCTCAAGCGCCTTGAGCTGGAAGTAAAGTACAAGTCCTCCAGCAAGGGTGCAGCTTTGGCATGGCGAACTTGCTCCACTGTTGCCCTGTGGTTTGTAAACTTCGGATCCAGTTGAACAATGCACACAGAGCCAAAAGAAGCGCATCCTTCTTGCGTTGTTCAATAGAAATGAAGGGCTACTTGTATTTTGACAAGTCTGTCAATCCTTTCAGCCACCGCAGAACGCCATTGAGTGGGGATCATGGTGACTACTATGGGGCTTGTAATATGCGAGGCTTGAGCGAGCATTCTGTCAATTGCTCGCAAAGTAATGTAAGAAGGGTGAGCTTGCAATTTTCTAGGAGCAAACTGAACTGTTTTGGACTCCAGCTGGCCAAGTTATTTACCGAGAATGAGATGGTTCTTGAAGAAGTACACACTGAAAATAGGAGCCGCAAAATGTGCAAGCACATGAATCGCAAGGTTAGAAACTGGTTCATACAAAAGGATGAAGTAGCCGACTACAGCCTCCTTTGTTGTGATAACTTATGGAACGTGTATATTGCAGAATGAGTGCCTTAGAAAGATGGATCACTGTTGGAGCATGCATATTGCATAATGAGTTAGTCGGCTTATCCATCATCGCGTCAATAAAAAGAAGGGGAAAAAAGGAAAATGCAACTCGTCCAAGATAAGGGTCATAATGGCATACCATGGTGATTTTGAGTTACTGAAAAAGACCCAACGTCATCGATCTGAGCTATGCTAAGTTTGCAAACAACAAGTCAACTAATGCTTAATTATCTTATAATATACCATTATCCATTTCTTGGACAATTGAATCAACTTGCCTCCTTACCACACCACCCACCGGCAATTATTGCCTCCTCCTCCCCTCACTTCAGTGACCAATGCAGTGCAATAAAGGTCCTTTTCAATGTTTTCGTTTTTGAATCTTTTCAATTTTTTATTTGATTGTTGTAACAACACCCATGTGGCGTTAAGATCCTGGGAATAGAACAGTTGTGAGATAAGTTGAGCGAGCTGCGTAACCTATGTGTGTCAGTATCAGATCGTTTTATATGATCTCTTAGAGTCGCAGTTAAGAACATGAAAACTTTTGCTTATACAGTATATGTAAGTTGTGAGCTTTCCTTTTTGCTCAGAGATACAAAATATGTAATTTAAATAGAAGGAAAAAAGGTAAGAAGGGTACTGTAACACCCTAAATTTCAAATTAAGATCAAAGTGGAATAAAAATCACTCAAAATTTAAATTTTTGTCTAGATCTTATCTTGCCACGAAGTTTCAAAATAAAATTCACTAATATAATCCAAACCTAGTTTGAATCTAAAATTTTCAAAATATTAAAACTAGTGCTCAAATGTTGCTTCCATCTAAAACCCACTAAAATTTTGAGCTTTTCGAATTTGCAATAATATAAAATAATTACATGTTAAACCCAAGCAAATTTCACCTTGAATTTAAAAATTTGAATTTTGAAAACCTGCATAAAACCCATCATGTGCATTTTGCTATCCCCTATTTTATTTTTGTGTGCTTTTCCTATCTATCTTCCCTTGTCAAATTTGAATTTATCCAAATTTGATCAAATCCTAAAGGTCCAGCTAAAGATAAAGCCTTTTTCTTTCCCCAAATCCCCGCGGGCCAATTCTTCCTTCCTTCCTCAGCCGGCCCAGCCCGCTCCTCCTCTTCTTTCTTCCTCTTCCAGAAAAGGCCGCAGCCCAACCTCCCTCCTCTTGGCCCGGCCTGGCCCACCTTTTCTTTTCCTCTCCCTTTTTCCCCACCGCGGGCCTCTTTTCTTTCTTTTTCCCTCCGACCCAGCATGGCCCGCTTCGGCCTGGCCCAGCCCTACCACCACCTCATCCCCTACCTCCAGCTCACCCGACCGCCGTCACCCTTCTCTCTCCCGACGGAGCGCTGCCGCCGTCTCCTCCTCTCTCTCTCTCTCTCTCTCCGGTCCCTTTCCCCGACGCTGTAGCCATGTGCGCTTGACGTCACGAACTCCACCTCGCACCGAGCAGCAGTGCGGCGCCGCAGTTGTTGACCGCGAAATGAAGACGCCAGAGTAATTGCCGCCGTAAACCTTGATGCCGGCAAAACCTTATCGTCGAAGCCTTCCCTCCCCTCTTCGCCTATAAAAAGGGGTGCGCGACGGGTTCCTTTTTCTTTCCCCGCTCACATCCCCCCTTCCCGAGCTCATGTCCGCTCTAATTCCCTCTTTTCCCCATCTTGCTCCACCGACGGCCACCGGCCGATTCGCCGCCCCGGCAACCGCGCTCGCCTGTCTTCCTCGCGCTCTAGCTGCGTCGTGCTCCGTTGACTCGCTCGGACTCCTCCGAGCAGCTCGAGGAGCACCAGAGCCACTCCCTCGTTGGTCATCGCCTCCGCAAGCCGCTCCTCTCCGTCGCCAGCCTTCTCCACCACATCCCGTCGTCTACAAGCTTCCCTGGTGAGCTCCCCTTCCTCTCCTCTCTCTTTCGCACTCCTTCGCGTCGAGTTTGGCCCACCGGAGCGCCGGGACGGCCGTTCCGGCGAGCCACTGCAATGGCGCCGCCGTTGCCCTCACCGCCGGCCGCCGCTCTCCCTCGTTTTCCACCGTTCATCGCGCGATCGACGCCCCAGATCGGCTCGGTCCACCGTGAACGAGCTGTAGACCCAGTCGACGCCCCCATGGACTCGGTTCATGGGATTTCCAATAAGAAAATAAATCTAAAAGTCCCAGAAAAATCCCGGCCCCTCTACATTTTACAGATAAGCCCCTCTAGTTTATTCCATTTCTGTTTAGCACCTGTCTTTTTACAGAAACACCCCTATACTTTTCTGTAATTGCCTTTTAGTCCCCACCTTTTTACAAGAAGGCCCCTCAACTTTTAATAATTACACATAGGTCCCTATAACTCTTCTGTTCTTGCAGATAGGTCCCTATAACCTTTCTGTAATTGCAAACAAGTCCCTAGAATCTTTAAACACCAATATCTTTTCCATCTGAGCTCCGTTTTGAGCAATTCTTGCGCTCACGCGTTCCTAGCAACGCGTAGTACCTTTTGGTACTGCTTTTAGAGCTCCACACCGCATCTACAAGTCATCGATACCCTAGGTTTCCCTCTCGCCCGACAAATCCCATCTCGTTAAATCATTCGTCGCCAATCTCGCATAACATAAATGTTCCTTCACCTTTTGATGTTGAGCCTAATCAATCTCGCCGTGTCATTCCCCACCAAAGTATAGTAACCTCTTTTCATCACGGCCTAGCTTCAACCTTAACCTCGCTCAGCCATCGCTCAATCGAACCTAAACCCATATTGCCATCAGCTGCCACCTAACTTTATTGACTTATCGATCTTCTTGTTATGCAGTCTCTCATTGGATCTTATTGTTGTTCATTGCTATTTCAATTGCAACCATGCATTCATATCATGCATGCATGCCTAGATTATATACGCCTCTGCATCTGCACAACCTTTCCTCGAACCACCCATGTTCTTTAATAATAATAACTTAGAGTTTATATAATAGATATGCACGCAATCACCATCAATACGGCATATGCACCTCATCATCCTCACCCTAATGTTTCAGCAAATAAAGCTTCATGCCAAACCCTGCACCTTGCTTCTTTAAGAGAAATTAGATAATTAATAGTTTGTCTAGGTGAATATGGCCCTTATAAGGCCATGAATATAACTTGTAATAAATAATCTTTTATAAATAAATGTGCATTGCATAAACATAGCCATTTTCTTGGAGTTTTATCGATTCTTTTTGGAGTTAATTGGATCTTGTTGGTTCTTTTCGATCTTTATTTCTTTTGCGGTAGTTGTTTATACGTAATGTTTCTATGCGCTAGCTTACACGAAATTCGAGGAAGAGCTAGAAGAATTCAAGGAAGATCAATCCTCGAGGATAAGCCAAAGAATCCAAGCCCAAAGACGAGTCGGAAGATATAAGCTTCGAGAAAGGATTTGAAGACATCAACTTCGACAGAAGAGCTTGAAGATCTAGAATTGAAAGATTAGGATAGCGTTCTCCAGGCAAGCTCTACTTCTCCTTGATCATGATTGAACCTACTGTTTTCGCAATGCACCTACATGGCCTGTTCTCGTACTATGCATTACTTGTTATTTTACTGCTTGTGTAGCTATGGTCCTATTTGCTTACTGCTATTAATGCCATTATTTAGGCATTAATACATGGATCCTTGTTTACCCTTGATGACCTGTCACCTTGATAACCTTAGGATAGTTCCATCATTTCTATGATGGCACGTTCACCTTGCTACTAGACTGCTTAGGACCCCTCGCAATGTTTCTACATTTCCACACCTACTCACATATATACTTCTACAAATGTGTAAAATGAGTTTGGTGGTGTGCGTGATACTTGGGGTTGGGAGTAGCACAACTGTGTTAAGTGATGATGATGGAGACAGTGATGGGATGGTTGGATTGCGGGCAAGGCCATTATTAAGTGATTGATGACGTGATGGATAGTGTGATAGTCCCCTAGTGTGGGAGACATGGTGCTTGCCCGGCCACATAAGGACCGGTTCATTCAACCTTTAACAAGATGATTCTCGTACAACCACGGAACATATTATGGGCAGGACTTACCCTACCTTCTTGGTGCCTACCACTTTGATCCACCCGGAGGGCAGTAGCGCAAACGAGCAACCAGGAGAAGATTCCGGAGTTTGTAGTGCTGAGGAGATCTGGCCTGTGATCCCCACATCAATGTGCAGAGGGTCTGCATGACGACTATTATAGTCTCATGAAAAGCCCCTGGGTTGGTTCGTAGGTGGCATTGTGTGTGGTACTCGGAGAAGATGGATTGAGTGTTATGTTACTCTCCGTACAAGAGTGCATAGCCTGTGGGAAAAGATGTACAACCTCTGCAGAGTGTAAAATTCATCCGGATGGACGTTGTCACGGCATATGACGCATCTTTGTTGAGTTCGATATGATTAGCCACCTCTCATTCCTTGGAGTGTGAGTGAGCAGTAGTCTGCTCGTGTTTTGGAAGTGATGGCAAGTGTGCCGGGTCGGTATGACTATTGAGGTCAGAAGGCCCAACTAAAACTTGGGAACTGGCGGGAATGTTTCATTATCTCCCAGGGCCAACCAACTAAAATATTGATAGTTACTTCTCTGTTTTATCTAAGAATTCCTTAACATGCTTTAGTGAACCTTACATAAAATTTGCTTGCTGCAAATGAACCGTACAATCTGTTCCTTGCTAAGACCAAATATGCATGTATATATACCCTTGTGTAGTGTGGGGCTTGCTGAGTACCTTATGTACTCACATGTTTGCGATTGTTGGTTTAGTAGGAGAAGACTTTGTAGAAGACGGCGACGATTGAGTTTTCAGTTCTGCTTCTCAAGTTTGCTTGTGGCGTTGGGCCATGGTTTCCGCTGTCGGCTTCACCGTTAGTCGGTCGGATGGACTTGGATAGTTTTGAATCCTTGTCGTACCGCCACTAATGGTCTTATATCAGGTATCTTACTTAATTATCTATTCGAAGTATGCTTTTGATTATCATATCTGTGTTCTTGTGCGTATCAGCTACTGATCCAGGGACTGATACAGGATGCACAGCAGATTCCAGAAATGGGGTCTGACAGGTACTGATTATTTTCAATGGGGGCTTTTGATCCATTGATGACAAGACTGAATGCCGTGCGCTCGGTCGTAGGAGAGATACAAAATATGTAGTTTAAATTGCCGCATTATTTTCAAGGGGGGCTTTTGATCCCTTGATGCAAAGAAACTCTCTGCCTACAAATGCAGGCCAAAAAGGTAAGAAGGCTACATTTGGCCTTTCCTGTCAATCAAAGTTCTCTTATGGTCTGAAGCATTCCAGTTATATGGGCGATGTTTGTAAGGTTCTTCTTCAGTGTTCAACTTGAGGCTGAGTTTAGCAACCGTAGGGCAAACTGAACTGTTTTGGAGTCCAGCTGGCCAAGTTATTTACCGAGAATGAGATGGTTCTTGAAGAAGTACACACTGAAAATGGGAGCCGCAAAATGTGCAAGCACATGAATCGCAAGGTTAGAAACTGGTTCATACAAAAGGATAAAGTAGCCGAGTACAGCCTCCTTTGTTGTGATAACTTATGGAACGTGTATATTGCAGAATGAGTGCCTTAGAAAGATGGATCACTGTTGGAGCATGCATATTGCATAATGAATTAGTCGGCTTATCCATCATCGCGTCAATAAAAAGAAGGGGAAAAAAGGAAAATGCAACTCGTCCAAGATAAGCGAGTCATAATGGCATACCGTGGTGATTTTGAGTTACTGAAAAAGACCCAACGTCATCGATCTGAGCTATGCTAAGTTTGCAAACAACAAGTCAACTAATGCTTATATATCTTATAATATACCATTATCCATTTCTTGGACAATTGAATCAACTTGCCTCCTTACCACACCACCCACCGGCAATTATTGCCTCCTCCTCCCCTCACTTCAGTGACCAATGCAGTGCAATAAAGGTCCTTTTCAATGTTTTTGTTTTTGAATCTTTTCAATTTTTTATTTGATTGTTGTAACAACACCCATGTGGCGTTAAGATCCCGGGAATAGAACAGTTGTGAGATAAGTTGAGCGAGCTGCATAACCTATGTGTGTCAGTATCAGATCGTTTTATATGATCTCTTAGAGTCGCAGTTAAGAACATGAAAACTTTTGCTTATACAGTATATGTAAGTTGTGAGCTTTCCTTTTTGCTCAGAGATACAAAATATGTAATTTAAATAGAAGGAAAAAAAGTAAGGGTAAGGATTTTCTTTCAATGGGGGCTTTTGATCCTTTGATGCCAAGACTGAATGCCGTGCGCTCGGTCGTAGGAGAGATACAAAATATGTAGTTTAAATTGCCACATTATTTTCAAGGGGGGCTTTTGATCCCTTGATGCAAAGAAACTCTCTGCCTACCAATGCAGGCCAAAAGGGTAAGAAGGCTACAATTGGCCTTTCCTGTCAATCAAGTTCTCTCTTATGTTCTGAAGCATTCCAGTTATATGGGTGATGTTTGTAAGGTTCTTCTTCAGTGTTCAACTTGAGGCTGAGTTCAGCAACCGTAGGGCAACACTGGAGCAAGTTTCCTGTGGCAACCGCCGCCGCGTAGGCTCGCAGCCTTGTGCTTTACATCCACCTCAAGGCGCTCAAGGTTGCTGAATAACGCGCCACCCAGGAGCTCGCCGTGTCTCTTCTTCTCGGCGACAGCAATGTCGTCGATCGGGCACGCGAATTTTAGTTTCAGAACCTTTGTACTGCGGAAACTCATAAGAAAGTTCCAGATCGAAGGGTTTGCACTCTGTGTATGAAAAAATGTGCAAATTAACTCATGTCAGCTCCGCCATCGGTGATCTCAGGGGGAACCTGTAAACGTGCCCGCTGTACCTGAAGTGTCGCACTCTCGGTGCGTGAGCTAGATGGTAAAACTTTCACAATACCAGCAATTCAGTAGCGCTAGCATGGTGGCAGTTGGGCAGAAGAAGCAAACCGAAGGACCTCTATCATCGTCTCCAATGTGAGAACCCCACCCACCATCTTCCCATTCGTGGGAGACGGTAGGATGAGAATCCTCGGGTGAGATGAAGACGTACTAATCAAGGTGTCGAGCTGCGGCTAGGCGATGACCATGTCCTGGAGGCTGCGGAGCGAGACGTACGGCGCAGCTGTGCAGACGCAGCACTGCCAGGCACGGGAAGAAGGCGGGTTGTCGTGGCCAGTCCAAATCGCTGCAGTTGGTGATGTGCAGCTCCCGGAGAGCCTGGGATGGAACGGAGCCAACCTGATCCCGTACGTAGAAGCCCAGGTCGCTATTCGGCATGGACGTCGAGCCGTGGTACTTGCGGCCGGCGAACGGAAAGTAGGAACTGTAAGCCTCGACGCCCCGGCAGGACGGGTGCGAGAGCACGTCGTCGATGTCACCCCCGCAACATGAACGTCTTGACTGCGGAAGAAGGCGTCGTGGGTGCGGGTGTCTAGGTGGACGCCGGCGCTTAGAAGCAGGAAACGTGGGACGTTGCCGCGTCCCCCGTTCCGTCGTCTTCGTCCCGGAAACGGGAACGGGAACGACAGGGGACGTCGTCCGAAACGCAGGCGGGAACGCGACTCGTCGCCTCCGGAACGCCGCTGCCGCGCGTTGCCGAGCTCTTCCACGCACACCATTGAGACACCGCCGAATCGCGCGCCGCAGCGCCCGTCCGCACCGCGCCGCGCCATCGAGATGCTGCCGTCGCAGGAGGCCGAGCCGCCGCACGTGCTGTTGCTGAAGATTGAGTTGTCACGAACTGTTGCTGAAGATCCCGTGGGTGGCGGCGGCTGGGCAAGGTGAGGAAGACGAACACAATTTTAGGGTAGTTGTCAATTGTCATCTAGCTTGGGCTAGCTGGGCCAAATTCTTTCAGCTCATAGTGTTAGCTGGGCTCAATTTAGTCAGCCCAATCACGTGCAGCAGGGAGTAAGGTGTCCGAATGGTCAGAGAGTTCCTTGTTTTTGGAACATCGTCCCCTCTGTGCGTCCCCAAATTAGGGGGGACGCGTTCTGATTCACAATGGAACGACAGTGAGAAGTATACCCCTCTTCGTACCATATTTTGCAAGCTTTCGTTCCTCGTCCCGCGTTCCCGTCCCTCGCTCCCATCGTTCCGGGAACATTGCTTCTAAGCGCCGGCGCCGCCGCGCCACGGCGTCGGCCAGAGATGGCGCCAGCGCCGCGAGAGCACGGTCGTGGACGCGGCCTCCCGGGATATTGGAACGAGGTAGATGATGCGCTGCAGCAGGTCGGCGGGAAGGTCGGACAGCCGTGTCCCGGCCGCCGCCGTCGACATTGGCGGCTCGATCGGTCGCTTTGACGATGCGCAGGAGGTGAACACTATTTCATATCGGAAATATCTTCCTTTTCGTTTTCGACTGGGAATTAATTGGTGCAACTCGGACTCGGGGTCGGAGCCAGTGGAACACAACGCGGGCTACAGAAGCAGAGGCGCGATGGTCTGTGACTCGACGTAGCAGCAGGCTGGCGATCGAAAGGATGGTCGTCGGGGACGTTGCTGGGGAGGAGTCCATACCGATCGAGGACAGGAGACCAAGAAACAAATGGAGCACGGAGGCGCTCCGGCGAGGCACGGCATGCATGCAGGGCCATCGATCGAGGAGGGGCTGGTGAGCCCGCGTCGCTTTCGTTACAGTGCTCTGTCAATGAGTCGTGCGGGCAGACGAGGAGGTCCCTGGCAGCTTCAATGCTCTGTGGCGCTGGTGTTGCGCTGTGCGACCCTCGCTTGACTGCCACCCACGAAGAGAATTCCCTCCCTCGTGTTCCGGCAGTGGCTGCCCGTCTGCGACCGTGAACACGCGCCGGAAGTAGCCCACGTCAGCTCGTCACAATGATTCCCGGAACACGTGGATGTCCAAGAAACTTTTGTGTTCCACGAGCAGGCACGCCGGCCGCCACAGAAATTAGACGACTCCGGAGCTGGATCGCGGTGCATAGCCATTGCCTGCTTGCATGCAACGGTCGAAGCAGTCCATTTGCTAGCTATCTCTTACTTTAGTCGTCACTATATATAGCTACTGTTTCGATCATTTTAAATTGCCAAATAGCCTAGCTAGGGGAGCACTATCTCAGCTTGATCTCCAGCCGAAACCAGATACTTCACTATCTATATGGAACATTACACGTGTTAAGCATTGTTGTGTGGAGCAAGCAGTGTCACCAAAATAGTAGTATGACAAGTAACAAGTAACAAGTAGCTCGCGTCAAAAAACAAGTAACAAGTAGCATGACAAGCTTGCATTTACGATAATATTCAAGCCACAAAAATAGTAGGCAAGCTTCCAAGTTATATAATTAAGACTTGCATTTATGATATTAATTAATACTTATAATGAGAATGTTATTATTTTCAAAAACAATTACAAAAGTATTATACAGTAGAACTTCCTTCAGTTCTACATGGTCTTTACACACCCATTGTTACCATCGAGATCTTTATCTTATAGAGTAAAACTTCTAGAATTTTCATCAAATTAATGCATGATTGGCATTATTCTAAATTTTGCAATATTATAGAAGTTGGCATAAGGTAGATATTTGCAAGGATATTTCTTAAAGGTATTTATGTGCAAAGAGATTGGTGCGTACCATCGCAATATACTCCAGTAGTGACAGCTATAATATAACAATAATTGATTTGGATATTTGTTAGTCGAACAAGTGCTCTAACATTTTTTTCTGCGGATAAACTTTTGAACTCGTTCTTTCACACTAGAAATTTTGATTTTGCATAAGAAATTTAGAGACGATGTCACTAAAGCATAGCTATTTACGAAGGTAGTTTCAACTAGAATGTCGTGTATAATGATGCTATAAAATTAGGAACAAAATTTATATGCTAGAACATTATTAACAAACAGTAGTCATTACTAGTTTAGGATAGTGTGAGATTTTTTCAACCTAAACAAGTCGGCAGCGACGGTTCTTAGATTGTGGCAGCACTGCAACGCCAGCCTGCGGAGGCGTATGGTGTGACGGACGGAGAGCTTGATTTTGCCGCAGGCCTCGAGCATGAGGTCGGCGAGGCACGGACAACTGGAGATCGGTCGTTTGATGGAGGCGTTCTGGTCGATGGCTCAGATCAAAAGCATCGTGTTGAGCGATGGCAGCTAGACGGCCGTTGGCGGGTTGAGCTGGCACAGGCCAATGCAAAGGTCGTGGAGAGCGTGGTGCAGCGGAAGAGAGAGTTTGGCACAAAGTACTCGAAGCTAAAATTTCTCCTCAAAATAAAATACCGAAGTTTAAATCAGTGCTTGGCACAAAGTACTCGAAGTTTCCACATTTAAAATTGTTACCTTACTAATTGTTAGTCCGGACTAATTGTTAGTTTGCATGGATCTAAACATGACAAAAAAAAAGCCACACAATCTCTTACCAACCTCTTCTATATATATGCATAATATTGAATCCATTACATGTTCAAAGTAAAGCTAGCTAGGCAGGCGGAACAGAAGTTTTTCAAAGTAAATCGACAAAACATAATTAATTATGACAATCAGTCGAACAAGGATACCGTGTACATCGATGATACAAATTGAGGAACAAAATTCATATGCTAGAACTTTCATACATGCATTACTGAAATCGTGAAGGCATGAGACTTCCAATCCAGAATTTTTACTAAAATTGACAAGTTTAATCTGTCACCGATGACTTGTCGGAGCTTCGTGCCTTGGGCGGGTGCCGCCACCCTCGTTCCAGTGGAGCAAGGGGACTTGCTCCATTCTTGTCCGGTGGTGCATGACCTCCAACTCAACGCGATCCCCCTTGCGTTTGTACAATCATCTTTCCATTCTTCACTAGAAAGGCAAGCTCCGCAGCTGGACTCCGACAAGTCTGTCGATCACTTCCGTCAGCGCAGAAGACGAACAATTTCGTTGGGTAAACATGATATGAGACCTATGATCAGGTTTCTGATGTCCCTGGATTGAGCGAGCGTTCATTCTACTGCTTGCAGAGTTCCCTAAGAAAAGTGAGCGTTCATTCTACTTCATGTTGACGATGGAAGCCGCAAGATGTGCGAGCATATGAGTTGGAAGGTTAGAAAATGGATAGCTAATTCATCCAAAAGGAAAACTCCGCCGACCGCAACAAGCTTTGTGGAGCACTGCCCTAAGAAACGCCAAAATATAGGATCACAGTCGTGAGTGTTGATATGTGTATGTGAGGCGTCAGCAGGCACCTAAATCAGTAATTTTTCAACTAAATATGGAAAATAGAGGGTTTTCCCCCCTTTTTTTAGCT
This sequence comes from Eragrostis nindensis, assembly GCA_012490785.1. NCBI lineage: Eukaryota > Viridiplantae > Streptophyta > Magnoliopsida > Poales > Poaceae > Eragrostis > Eragrostis nindensis. The sequence goes on from JAAXCT010001238.1 coordinate 64,181, forward strand.
TTGTAAAAACATTACTTCATGGGTTTGATGAACAATGACTATCCAAGTATGAAAAATGATAGGCTATTTCTTCCACTATTTGGTTTTAGAATTATTTGTAACACCATTACTCCATATCTGATATTACAAAGAAAATAAAATAAAGAGCATGCTTCAGTCCCGTAACAAATCTAAGGTGTTGGGTACAAACTTTAACATATTCATCAATCGGAAGCACAACATCATCACTGTGGAGCTCTTCGCTCCGCCGCGGCAAACGCCAGCGATGGCCGACGCCGCCATCGACCGCCTGTCCGACCTCCCCGAGGACATGCTGCGGCTCATCCTCCACTTCGCGCCGGCCAAGGAGGCTGCGTCCACCGCCGCGTTGTCGCGGCGGTGGCGCCTGCTGTGGCGCGCCTCGGGCGCCGTCAACCTCGACACGCGCTCCTACGACCGCTCGCACGGGGCCCGCGGCTTTCGTCCCCGCAAGCGCGAGGCCTTCCTCCGCGGCGGTGCTCGCCGGCCACGACGGCGCCACAGTCACTAGGCTCACCCTCCACGTGGAAGTCGGCAGCTGCTTCATCGCCGGGCTGTTCCTGACCCTCCGCGGGCGGCACGACCTGGTCGCCGCCGTCGTCTCCCACCCAGCGGCGCGGCGCGTCGAGGAGCTGTTGACACTGGATTTTGGAAGTCCTTGGGCACGTGGCGAAAAGATAAGGCAAGGGGAGATCGTATCTGGAAGAGACACCGCATTGACTGGGGCAGGGGAAGATTTTGATTTGTTGCGATCTGTGCGTTAGTTGAGATAAGAATAAAATTAGTCTTGGAACGAAAGTTAGGAGGAGTCGTGTTTGTTTCCAAGTCGGTTACCTCGGGTGTATAATTATAAACCCAGGTGCTTGTAATTAGAATAATACACAATTCAATACAACTCTCGGCGCATCGCCAACCTGTTTTTCTCGACGGGTTTCTTGTTCGAGTGGGCTGCATCGGCACGATCTCCGTTAGGGCAGGGAATTCGTCACCCCACGGTAATTATCTCAACTATCTAGTAACCTTCTCGTCTGGTGCTTTGATCGAATTATCTCACTGCATTGGGTTGATCGAATCTGCTAGTGTTGTTGGTTTAATTATCAGTTATCCGGTATATTAGATCTATTTGGAACTGTTAGCAAGATCGGCATCGTTATTGCTGTCTCGGTTAGGACCGATCCTACGCGATGTTTATCTGATGAACATAGTACAAATAGATTAAATATATTCGAGTCATCTTAGATCGATTTATCAGCTGGTCTTCCACCTAATTGTTTCTGATAGAACCTTATTGCTGTCTCGGTTAAGTCCGATCCTACGGGTTTTGTTGGAATAGTTCTGTGACGTGGCTTAGCCGATAGATCGATCTAGGGTTTGATCGGGACGTTTAGCCGATTAGTTATCACGTAAATCTTTGACTCCTTTATTTTAACGATTCTGTGTTGCAAGTCATTGGATTTGTCTTTTATCATATTTGTCCGTTTCTTAGCCGATGATAAGAAGCCGATAGAGCATAGCCGATAGCTGCAATCGATCGTTTTACTTCCCCTTTTGTTTATTATTATCGACTGTTTCAACGACACCTGAGTGTCGGCTATACATCGGCCTGTTTTTTGGGCCGGTGACCAAGTGAATTTGACCTCCTTGTCCTTTTGTTAGTTTTTCAGGAAAACTGACTGGCACGCTTCGGGATTCGCACGGCGTACAAGACTTGGTCCTGCACTGAAGTTAATCAGATCTTCCAGGCCGTTTGTGTGTGATTTTCTGGTCAACACACTTTTTGGCACGCTCGGTGGGACACGTCTTCTATCATCTGGTGAGCAACAGAAGTACCCGTATTTTAATCACCTGATTAGAAGTCAGATTTATTGTTAATTGCCGGCCTGGAAATTGGAATATGTTTGTGCGTCGGATGATAATGCATCGGCTGGCTGCTTTTGGATTATTATATTGTCAAAAGTGCATGCATCGGCCGGCTTGTGGAGTATGAGTGCATCTGCTGTTGGATTATTTGGGCATCGAGCTGTTGGATTATTATATTGTTCGTGTATCGGCTGCGAATTGTTATTTTCTACCATCGGCTGCTGTGTTGGTTTTCACCATCGGCTGGTGTGCTATTTTCATCGGCTGAATAATTTGGAGGCAACCAGAAGATATTTGTACTATCCACAGATCGTCTATGATTTGTTTGCCTTGTCCAGCAACTCGGGCCATCATCCAAAGATTCAAGTTGTACGTACAGGTGGTGCAGAGATGGACAAATCTATCGGCTGGTGAATTACTTGTACATCGGCTCAGCTGTTAGCATCGGCATGGGTGGTAAAGTGCATCGGCTTGCTTATTAGTACATTATTATATTCTGATTATATTGGCTGTTGGAGTATTTGTGCATCGGCTCTTGGAAAATACTAGTAGTGCATCGGCTGTTGAAGCTTTATGGGCAAGTGTTAAAATAATGTATCTTTGGAAGATATGTGGTAGTTGAGCCGATTGGACACTTTTTCTGATGTTCAAGCCAACAAACCAATTGGGCTTCTTCTAAGTTGATCAAGATGTCAAGGTGATGGATTTTATAATGCGGTGATCAAATGCATCAAGCCGATTTTCCTCCTTGTAGCCAACTTTGACTGGGGGGCATCGGCACTTGATCGTGCAAGGAAATAATTTTGGAATATAATATCTTATATTTCGAAATTGGGGGGCATATCTGTGTTGACAACGGAATTTGCTGATCAAATGTACCAAATTCTGGTGTCTACAAAGAACTGATGAGGTGATGATGTGGCTGAGCTGATTGAGCTGTTTATGTGACAATCAAGACACCGAGACGGCGATTGATATTTTTAATATGGTGATCAAGCTTGATGACAAAGGAGAAGCTGATTTCTCTCCTGGTGGCGAACTCTGATTAGACTGGGGGGCATCGGCACCCAAAATCGCTCAAGTGATAATTTCAGATATAATATTTTATACTCCGAAACTGGGGGGCATGTGTTGACACCACAATTTGGCCGCTTTTCCAGTAAATTCCAGTTATGTTGAGAAGGTTGATGCGAGGCGTGCTTGCAGTACATTTGAAGGAGTCCAACATGTTTCAGAGATGAGTCCGTGCTATTTACATGAAGGAAGGTGTTGGTAAACAAGGACAATACGTATGTGATTTCCTAATCCAGCGTGATTAGCACCGTGGCCGCAATATTTTATTCGGGACTCTATACAAAGCAAGATATTGGTGTTGGCGTACATGAAGATATGGAAGCTACTCAGCGTACGTCTGGCCAAATAAAGAATGATTTATCCTGTTTAGGAAGTAACAAACCGACTTGTATAGATTAGCATAATATCTTTGTACGTAGTTGGTTTTGCCTGGAGTCTTTTCTTGTACGCGAAGTCCACGCCACCCTATAAATATAAAGGGCCGTGGCACATTGTAATCATCTCTGAATCATCAAACAACTTCGGCGCATCGCCACCCTGTTCCCTCGATGGGTTCTTGTCTCGAGCGGGCTGCATCGGCTCCGATCTCCGCGTGAGATAAGGATGCATCACCCCCGGTAATTATGCCGACTTCTAGTAACCTTCTCGTCTGATGCTTTGATCGAATTATCTCACTGCATTGGGTTGATCGAATCTGCTAATGTTTGGTCGGCATAATTGCTAGTTATCCGGTATATTAGAACTATCTAGAACTGTTAAAAGAATCAGCATTGTTATTGCTGTCTCGGTTAAGTCCGATCCTACGCGATGCTTGTTCGACGAACATAGTATAGATAGATTGAGTATATTCGAGTCACTATTGAATTATTTATTAGTTAAGTCTTCCACCTAATTATTTTTGATAGAACCTTATTGCTGTCTCGGTTGGGTCCGATCCTACGGGTTTTATCAGAGTAGTTCTGTGACGTGGCTTAACCGATATATAGTTCTTTGGTTCTACCAGAGTGTTTAGCTGGTTGTTTATCTTGTGTTTCGGTTGTATCGGCCCAGAATTCTATTTCTATTAACTGTGGCCGATGCGACATCATCATGTATTTTTCGTTATATCGGCTCGGCATTGTATTTCTATTAACCGGCCGATGCGACGTCACCTCATTATCTTGTCAGTTGCGGGATCAAACTGACTGGCACGCCCTCGAAGAAATCAAAGAGCTATGGTCCTGCACTGGAGTTAAGCAGATCTACCAGACCCTCTGTGTGTGATTTTCGGGTCAACAGGAGCTCCGCGTCTCGGCGGCTCACTCCTGCGGCCACGCCCACGCTTGCTCTAATTATAGCCAGCCCTTGTACCGTCTCGACGTCGCCTCCCTGCCGTCGGGGGCGCTTCGTGACCTGCACGTGGTCAACTGCGGCGACCTCGTGGCCGGCACCGGCGCCGTCTTCCCGCGGCTTACGCGGCTCCGGCTGCAGGGCTGCGGAGATTCGCTCGAGGATCTCCAGGGCGTGATCGATCCGCTCCGCAGCTCGACGCCTTGAGTGTGGAAGACTGCTCCTTCGCGAGATGGCAAACAGTAGGAGGCTACCGGCTCTGTTGCCCGACGGTCACCGCTCTTGTGTGCAGATGGCCAGGCTGGAAGGAATGTGATAGAGTGCTCGACGTTCCGAGGTTGCGCTACTTCAGATACGATGATTCTAGTAGATTTGCATTATATACAAGCATAATTCATGTTACTTAATAATTAAGTTTAGAGATACTTGTGTTCTTAACCCAACTATGAACTTTAGTTGTGATTTTACCCTTAACTTTTCAACGCAATAGTCTCTTATTAATGGTAGTCATAGTGCAGGTGATTTTATCTTTTTTTTCTTAAGCAAAGTTGTGGGCATAGGCATATGTGGTTCCAACGGACTACATGCACGTGCATGTCCATATATATAAGGTATTTTCAGTTTAGTCAAGGTCAATTTTTTCTTACATTTACTATCTATAGTAAAAAAATATCAAAATTGACAATAAAATGATACATCAAGAAAATCTCGGTTTTTTTTGAGGAATTCGGGGGGGAGAGCATCCCCACCTTTTCATTTCATTCAAAGTGCATACATGAGCAGGTTGTTACATGTCGATTGAGATGTTTACAGCAGAGATACAAGAGTGGAACATCGTTGCCCAACTTTGGGCTACATGACGATCATCGGGTGGCAGTCGGCAGGACCAAAGTTCCGCATCCTCGCGACATCCAGCGAAGAGACGGGCGTAGCATGGGGGGAGCGACCTGAAGACAACATCATGACGGTGCTTCCATATTCGCCAACAGCAGAGGAGGAGGAAGGCATTGAAGTGTAGAGAGGGTACACCGTGCGGCGGCTGCACTTGCCACAAAGTGGCCACATCATCTTCTCCAAGTGTGATGCCGAGTCGGTGCCAAAATCTCGGTTAGTTATATTAATATACTTTTTAAATATTTTTTAGTTATTATTAGTTAGAGGGAGTATATGCTTTGATGTATTATAGGAATGGACTTTAGCTTGTTGTGGTATTTCTTCTTAATTGAAGCCATCTTCCTCATAAGAGTCCTTCCCGTTCTTAAGAGATTTGCAGCTCGCCATGGTTGAGAACCTGAGGCACGGTCCATGGCATGACACGACAAGTGATGAGACTTGGGCCGTGTTGTGTCTTGATATCTAGCTCATCAGACGACACAACATAAAAATTGGGTCGCACCCGGACTGACATGACACACAAGGGGTTTAATGAGCAAAAGAAGCTCTAAAGAGACCTAAATATATAGAGAATAGCTTTGTATTCTACAAATATAGTTCACAAGAGACCAATTTAATGACATTATAGTATATTGTAGCTAAATAAAAAGATAAAATCCAGGATCGTGCTTGAACCGATATGGCAATGGCACGACAATGGCATGACATGTACGACATATGATGCACGATGGGTCGCCGCGGGCTGATTCTTCTAGGCATGATGCAACGAAGGCCAAGCGGGCCAGGCTGTGACGTGTTCTAGGTCCAGGCTTCCGGGGCCAACCTCCATCAAAATTGCCACAGAGAGCTGCAAATCTGTTGTAGCATCTATTGCTGGAGATGTACGCAACCCAAATAGATCCCTGGAAAAAATCCAGCTTTTTCAGAAATTAACAATCTCAAGGCCAGATCGCCAAAATCTATCGCTCGCCGAAACATCTCGTCAAATTCCCGGACAGCGTCAGCCTGGCGCCGCCGCATACTACGCCTGCGATGGCCGCCAGTACCGCTGCCGACCGCCTATCCTCCCTCCCCGACGACCTGCTCCGTCGCATCCTCTACTTCGCGCCGGCCAAGGAGGGCGCGTCCACGGCCGTGCTCTCGCGGCGGTGGCGCACGCTGTGGCGCACGTCCGGCGCCGTCAACCACGACTGGCGCTCGTATCACCGCACGCACGGCTCCGGCGCCGTCACCTTCGAGGAACTCAGGATCTTCTTCCCGGCCGTCAAAGCGGCGCTCGACGCCGCCGACGGCCGCCTCAAGCGGCTCACCTTCAACGTTGAGGCGGACAAGATGGTCTTCATCCTCCTGATAGTCCCTGACAGATTGCCCATCGATCATAGCATGATCGACCTCGCGCTCGCCCACCCGTCCGCCCAGCACCTCGAGGAACTCCGCGTCGCCGCCGTCAATTATTGCCCGGATCCTAGGTCTCAACTTCATTACTGGTTCCGCCTCGCCTCGTTGCCATCCGAGACTCTCCGTGATCTGCAACTCGTCAACTGCACCTACCTGACTCCGGGGCCGCCTGGCACCATCTTCCCCAGGCTCACAGCTCTGCGGCTGCAAGGCTGCAACGTCTCTCTCGGCTGTCTCCAGGACACCATCGACGCGGCGCCGCAACTCATCACCTTGCATTTTGAATCCTTCAAATTCAAGGAGGAAAGAACTGCTGGCGATGTGCAACGCCATCACCGTCTCCTCTGCCCTGCGGTTACTGCTCTTGTCTTTGAAGATTGCAGCTGGCCAAATGAGGAAGAGGAAGCCATGTTAGAGCTCGACCTGCCAAGGGTGAGATACTTTAGATATAAGGGATATGTTCACAATAGACTCTTGCTCAAGCCACATGAACCATCCAGGATGGTTCGAGCAGATTTGCACTTCACCGGGTACCAGTACGGAGATGTAGGTAACATCCGTGCACACTTCTGGCAGTTTGTTACTCAGAATTTTCATATGGTAAAGGTCTTGAAGCTGGAGTTGGATTTCGCGATCGATCGCGTTGCAGTAGTAGACAAGAAGGAGCAAGATGATCTAATAATCAAGTCGTTGTTCTACAATGTGGAGCGTCTTGAACTAGAAGCACGCTACAAACCTGCAAATAAGATGACGGGGTTTACGATAGGGAACTTGCTCCAATGCTGCCCGGTGGTGTGTGATCTTCATCTCAAAGTGACTGACATTGTGTCAGGAGAATCGTCTTTGCAATCTTTGGTACGAAACCAGGCTCAGCTGGATTTCGACAAGTCTTACAACCACTTCCGGCGGCGTAAAAGGCAACCGATTTCGTCGGGTAGAGATGATGATGATAAGGCCTTTGACGAGGTTTCAGATGTCCCTGGATTGAGCGAGCGTTCATTCAATTGCTTGCAGAGAAGCCTAAGAAGAGCGAACTTGCAATTTCGGATGGATGTACCAAACTGCTTCGGGGTCCAGCTCGCCAAATTCTTTGCTGAGAACTCTCAGGTTCTTGAAGAACTTCATGTTGATGATGGCAGCCACAAGATGTGCGAGCATATGAATTGGAAGGTTAGAAGATGGATTGCTAATTTATGCAAAAGGAAAACTCCGCCGACTGCAACATGCCTTATGGATCCCTGCCCTAAGAAACGCCAGAAAAAATAGGACCATTGTTGTTATTGCTCGTACGTGTAGCAAGCATTTGTGTCTATTTCCTTTTTTTCTCGCAAAGAGAAAAGATGATGAAGAGGATGAGCGGCCTAAGAAATGAATTGATTAACTTGTTTACTATAGCATTCTAAGAAATGAATTTAGTTCTAGTCACATATATATTTTCCTGAAAACTGACAAACCTCATACGATATTCTTCTTCTGGATCAGTATATATCTCCTTGAAATTGACATGACAAGGTTGTCAAAAGAAAATTATAGACATGAAACATGCAATGCAGCCAGCTATAGTTACACCTTTGGCAGATCAAATGCCCATGGGTACCAAACCGGCCAGCTCCCGTATTCATCTTAATTATTATTATATACATGAAAAACGCAATGTGGCAGAAGTTATCAACACTCATGTAACTGTGCCTCTGAAGAAGTGGCTAATCAGTAGGAGTAATTCATGTAAATGGATTGTTGTAGCTTTTCCACTGTTAGAAGACAGAGATGAAATCGGTGGCTTTTCAAGTCTGGTATTCCAGACATGAAGGTAGATACAGTAAGATGATAAGTCACCATTTGGCAAAGGTGGCTAAAATTCTTTTCCTTGGTTGTTACATTGATCTCTAAATCTTCTGCCTAGTCCCTTGTAAGTATCATTGTCTCAAATAAGGCTCCCCGAAGCGCAACATATTTAATATATATGTTGAGCATTGTTGTTGTGAAACTATACTCACGAGCAGCTCGGCAAGTTTGCAATACTGTGAGAGATATAACACATCAAGAGTAGGGAAGTTGCATGGTTATATGATACATCGAATTATGGGTACTTATGATATAATAATTATATTAGAAAGTAGGGTATTGATTTTCCTCTTTTTTTGAATCAAGGGTATTAATTTTCTGCAGTCACATAATCACTCCCTTTCAAAGAATTAGATCACATAGAATCACTTACATGGGAGCTCTAATTAGGAGGCCCTTATTGTCTTTGTGCTAATATGACTCTAAGGACATCAACAAAAAAGATTAATAGGGTAATTATTAAAAGTATCAAATAGATGTACGAAAATTATTGAATACCCCATTAAACCGTAACCATATATCAAAACCCAGAAGACTCCGCGCCAAGAAGTCAAGTTTTCATTCCATTTTTTCATTTCCCTCTCACTGTGTACAGTAATGGGATTGGTGACACACGGATAAAGTCCAACAGGTTCAGAAATAAAAATAAAGAGACCGGCCAAGCCAAAATTAATGTTTACCTCTAATTTCTAGAGGTAAATGGGCTCTTCAATGCTTGAACAAGGTAATAGATGCATAGAAATAGCAATCCACTTGCAAAGAAAAAATAAAGAGGAAAATTAATTTGCAATGCCTGGCTGCCACAAGCAAAGAAAAATATTGGAAACGTATTTGCATATATAGTCCTTTGTCGCATGAAAATAAAAAAGGTCGCAACTAATTTAGTTTTCATAAAAAAGGTACCTATTTAGATTCTTCACGTCGTAAAATGTAGCATAACTGATTATTGTGCACACTATTATTGATATTTCTGAAAAAATATTAAAAAGTTAATAATGTAGTTGATTTCCAGAATATAAAGTTTTCAGAAAATATTGAAAATAATTATCAACAATGTTGTAAGGATCGTGTGACCGAGAGGGGGGGGTGAATCGGGCACACCATGAACTAAAACTTTTTGCACTTCTAGCTACTCTTTCTATTTGCACAAGTAAAGGATACATAACTAGTAAGTACATGTGCACTATGTGATAGTGATCAAGCAAGGATAACCATGTGCTAGGACTTGTACATGCTAGGACCAAAGTATACATGAGCATATAGAACAACCTAGCATATGTCGATATACAAGATAAGCTCAACAAGCCCTACACATGCTAGTGTATAAGGTAAAGGCACTCAAGCATTCTAGCATGCATATGGGTAACACATACGGAAGCTCAAGTAGGTCCTACAGATGCTAGTATATAAGATAGATAGACAAGCAAACTAGCATGCATATAAGTAACACATGGTGAAGCCCAAGCTAGTGATCATGATAACAAGATAGATACAACATAAAGCATAACAAGATCACTAGATGATATCAAGCAAGTGTATGAACTATGAGCATGTAAGTACACATAAGGAAAGCGCATATCACTAGAGATAACATAGAGCTAGCACACGGAAACAATCATCAAGCAATCATACGATAAGCACAAGATCTACTACATGCATATAAGATAAACAAGGTAGTAAGTGCAAGTAGTAGAGAGTAAGAGTAAGAGATTGCTCATCGATTTTTCCCGTGGTCTCGGAAGGATGGCGCCTTCTCCTACTCCACGTTGGGTCACTCCCGTCGGAGTCTCGACCCCGTCCCTCCGCTCGATGGCGATCCCTTCTAGAGCACACTCCACTCCTCAAGCCGGTGATGTCCCCAAGAGCACGCTTCACTCTTCGAGTGAAGTCACGGGCTTCACCCCGCCGCACACCGGCAATGCTCTCCTCCTTGGAACCATCCACCGCTCTTGAGTGAAGTCGCGGGCACGTCCCGCCGGGCTTCTCCTGGGTACTCCTCCGAAGGTAAGGCTCCGCACTTGATGCGTGCCAAAGGGCGCTCCACTAGTGATGCTTCTTTCGCACGGGAAGCTCCAAGACCGTGTACAAACTTGTGTTGGCTTCCACACTCTCTTTGGCAAGCTAAACACCGACGCCTAACCGGTCTAGGCCTTGCCATAGACCAAGAGTAACAAACCAAGACCGCCTCCCTATGACCACACTAGTCCTAGAGGTGGATGGATGCTCTCAACCCTCTCAAGCACTAAGCTTTCTTCTCCAAATCTTCTCCATGTGCTTCTCCTCTCTCTCAAGCACCAAGATTTCTCTCCAAAGCTTCTCCATGTGCTTCTCTTGCATCCTCTTGGCTCCCACTGTGTTTCCCCACTGATAACAATGGCCAAAGGCACCCCAAAGGGCCAAGGAACCGGCTATTTATAGGCCTCCATCCATAAACTAGCCGTTGGACCAAAAGTGCCCAGTTTCTATGGTCACCGTATGATCCACCTTTAGATCACCGTATCATACGGTGGTCTCCAGACAGGCTGCAGTAAATTGCCTGTAATTCCTTGCTCCGAACTCCGATTGGGGCGTACTATATATCAATGGAAAGCTTATGAAATTCCCCACAACTTTCATTTTGGGCCAATCTTCAAATTCTGCCATCTTCGATCTGATATGACCACCGTATCATACGATGGTCGTCACCGTAGCATGTGATGACATCTGAGACAGCAGATAGTATTTCGGCCATAACTCTTAGCTCCGAACTCCGATGAAGGTGTTCCACATATGCATGGAAAGCTCTTGAAATTCTCCACAACTTTCATGTTGGTTGGATCTCCAAATTCGGCCATCTTGACTACCGTATTATACGGTGACCACCACCGTATCATACGGTGACTTCATTTCTTCAGCTTCGCAGGAACTCCTTCTTCTCTGGAAACCATACGGTGCCCACCGTATCATACGGTGACTACCACCGTATATTACGGTGACTTCTTCTTCCTTCTGTCCAGAAACTTGTGTCTTCTGTCTTCATCCTCTGACCTCACCGTATGATACGGTGACTACCGTCGTATCATGCGGTGACTCCTCTTCAGCTCAAACTTGATCAGTTCCTCGATTCTTACTTCCAACTTCACCAAACTTGATTCCTCTTCTCCTCTGCTGTCACCCTAGTGCCTGAGAGACTCTCTGAGCATCCAAACACCTCTACCACTAGTGTGACCTAAGAGAAACGACTCGATCCCCCTTGATAGTCCGGTTGTTCCTATGGACTCAAGCCTACATCTACACCAAGCCAACACTTGCTTGGATCTAGCATGTCCTTAGCCTTGATCCATCTCCTCAACCGAAATATCTATCAAGTCCTCGATCCTTGTCGTCATCCATCAACGAAGCTTCTTCATGTGACCTAAAGAATATGCATGAACACCTTTCCTCATGTGCGTAGTGGTTAGCTCGTAGGGTAGTCCTCATGTTCACTTCTTCTCTTTATCAACTTCCTTGCAACCTTTGAGGTGTTGGCACTCCAATAGTATATCACTACATCCATGAGACTAAACATCTTGCACACTAGCAAACCTTGTTAGTCTCATTGACCATGTTGACATCAATCACCAAAACCTATGAACCATGCTCTAGATTCATTGATCTTACAATCTCCCTTTTTTTGGTGATTGATGGCAACACAACCAAAGCAAGAGATAATAGATAGAATAAAGCACAACAACTTGCCTCGGATGTATTGACAACATAGAATACCTTTGCTCATACCTCATGTCCTTGATTGAATCTTCACTTCTTGGTTGCAAGTACTTCTCCCTAGTAGCATGTTCTCCCTATTTGTACCTCATGTCTCTTCTCTTTCCGCAACTACTTGCTTTGGTGGATATACTTCTCCCCCTTTGACATCAAGCACCGAAAAGAGACAAACAAGGCAAACATTAAAAGCACAAGGGAGCTTCATAGATAGTGATCCTTTAGATGTGGATGGGATATGGATCAAAATCATGAAGCCTCATAACATAGACTAAACTCCCCCTAGATTTGTGCATACATGTGATGGAAGGCAAAGTATATGCACAATTTAACAATTAAGTCAAGAGGGGGACCTTAAGCTATGTCATGGAAGGTAGCTAGATAGATAATGCAAGAATAAAGGAAAACCATTACCTTCTTGCAAGAATGAAAAACTTAGCGTACCTTCGGGGATGTGATTGTTTTCCAATGCCATGTAGAGTTTGTCACTTGTGAATCATGGCACCTCAAAGTGGATGATCATCAATTCATTGCATCTCAACATGGATGATCATTCCTATCAAGAGACTAGAAAGATAAACTTGCAAACACATTAGTCTCAAGAATCTCAAGACATAGGATAGGCTCCCCCTAAAGTTGTGCATCACATGCACTTTTGTCAAGAAAGACAAATCAAGGAGACTACCCTATATCTCGGATCATGGCATATATAAAGAGATATGACATATACACATAAAAAGATGCCACTTGCAAAGGATATGAGTGAAGCATACAAGACTTTACCACTTGTAAAAGCATATACATATGAAGCAAAAAACAAGGGTAAAGCAACTCAAATCTCAACAAGGCATCATGCGAGAAATATAAGGACACTACACATATGATAGTAAGTAAGACATGCATGCAAGTCATTGCTCAAGATAAGATACCATTTGAAAGATAAGCAATATATAGCAACAAAGGGTACCACAAGATAAACTAAGCACAAGGAGCAAATGACAAGCATGAAAGATTGATGATATGAAAAGGAACAATACGCAATCAAGCACAAACATATCATCACGAGATGCACATAAAAAAGGCAATATAGGATGAAGGAGATGTTACCTTGATGTTCCGGTCGAGGCAAGTCATAGCTCATAAGATGTTACAAGTTAGAGCAAAAGCTCATAACACAAGTGAATGAAAGCACAAGGAGCTATGACAAGCAGTAATGCTAAGATGACAAGGGTATAAGAAGATTACCTTCATGCTTACCTTGTAGAAGTCCGCTCCCTTGACAAATGCACTCACCTCAAGATTGTTGAGAAGATCGATCATCTTGATCACTTGATCTTCATGAGCGCCAACTCCCCCTTGAGGTGATCTAGATGTCTTCATCATCTTCTCTCCTATTTCTTGTTTCTTATGTCTCCCCTTTGTTCCTACAATTGATCTTACAAAAGAGAAAAAGAACAAGACGGACGAACGTCAATTGCACACAAGAGCTTCATGAACCATATCCTTTTGAGTGGAAGGCATTTAGACCATGATCATGAAAGCCTCATAACATAGACTAAACTCCCCCTAGAGTTATGCATACGTATAGTGGATGGCAAGATATATGCATATCATTGTGTGAAACACATGGGGTAGCTTAAACTATGTTATGGATGGTAGCTAGAACAAAAGATAATTGAAAAAGATCGGTTCTAGGCATACCTTTCGGAGAGAAGACATTATGGACCCTCATGATAGAAACTAAAACAAAGAACACACGAGTGAAAGACTCCTTTGTGATTTCCTATATGCAATGCATGAACAAGCATATAATACAAATGCAAGGGAAAACTTAAACATGCCATGATGAATGCATGCAAGATTAAGGATAAAGCATAAAGGAACCCTACTCAAGGTCAAGTTTGAACCTCGCTCAAGCTTACTCACTATGAGCCAAACCTTGCCTTGAGTCCATCGGTCCACCAACTCAAGCATCCCCCATGCTCATAGCTATCTTGAGAAAGTTAGACCTCAAACTAATATTTTTGTGCTTTTATTTTAGGTTTTTATATGATGCATGAAAGTGCATAACATACTAGTTCACAAAGGAGCTACTAACAAATGCAAAGAAACTAGAAGCAAAGAAAACTACACTAAGATACATGATACCTCCTTGAAGAGTAGATGTTGTCATTCATGCCCTTGACACTTATGGTGGCCTTCAATGATCTCCATGTATTGAACTCGGTCCACCACCTCCATCACCTCAAGTGTTGTACTTGGGCGCCTCCATGTGATTGACCGGCTTCATCCGGTCCACTAAGTTCTTTGGCACCCAAAGCATCCTCATCTTTCTCCTCTTGTCCAAAGCTCCTATAGACTTTGCCTTCACAACACTACATTCACATCTCATAACAAAAAGTGAGTGTTGTCAAGGTAAAGTAAATAATCAAATGCAAATGTAGGAGCTTTAGGAATCAAACGATCTTTTGTTGAATGGCCACTTATGCAACAATGCTTGTAATAGTGATCATTGGCCGTCAACTACTTCTTCACTTGGTGTGGCATCATCTTGCCAATGGCTTCTATGTTCACCGAAGAAGTACACTTCCTTCCCTCTTGTGATTCTTGTGAATGCTTGCATTATTGACTCACTCTTCTCCTTGAGAATGTGGCATTCCTTCAAAACAAAGACTCAAGAGAAAGAGCTCTCACAAGAGAGAGTTAGTTCATCACAAATAGTAAATGAATGCAAGATAGATGAACTAGGAGTAGTGGATGAAGAAGAAAAGAACTAGATGAGGTTGATAGCTCGATAAGAGATCTCAAGGTTCTCATACTTCTCATGAAGCTCAATGTTATTCAACTTGAGCCCCCAACTCATATGTAGAGCCTCATGAGATGACACGGGATCCTTGAGCTCCTCATCAAGCTCACCAACACGAAATATGGCCATATCATTCTTTCCTTACCTCCTTTACCTTGGAGGTGCATGTGAAGATGAAGACCAACAACATATTTGCATATGCTCTTGAAGAAGAGTCAATCTCGTAGTCTTCATCATTGGCAATCCTCTCACCAACAAGAAAAACCTTTGTGAGATGACATCTTCTTCTTCTTGACCTTGGTCTTGTCCCACAAGCTTCTTCTTGTGTTTGGCCTTGAAATCATCTTCTTCTTCATCATCACTCTCACTTGATCCTTCCATCACCACCTTCTTCTTGTCGATGACCCGCACGTCATATCTTCTAGTGAGGCACACGGGTGGAGATGGAGAAGGTGAAGTCTCCATCAAGAGATCAATAGCAACTTGATCTTCCCCATCGGTTCATAGTCACCTTGCTAACAATGAGACACAAAGATGAGTTAGATAAAGAATTGAAATTCGGTTCTAGGAATACCGTCATCTTTGCATTCTCCGAGGAAGATGTAGGTTCACTTGAGTGATTAAGGAAGTGAGTATCCCGAGCTTGCATTATCTTCTTCACAATTCCTCGCTCTTCAAGTGACGGTAGCTTGCTAATGGTTGTAGATTGATCTTCAATAGAACCACCATCACCAATTGACATGTCCTCAAAATGAGAGACATTTCCTTGAGTGCTCATCATGTGTGATGGTCATGAGCAAGACTTCTTCATATTGTAGCTTCTCAAGATCTTCATGTTGAAGTGCAAAAATGTTGTCACGAAATCATGAATGAGGAGGTGCTTTCAAGATCTTCATGATAACCTCACCACTTGAGTTCTTCCACTTGTCATATGAATCGATCCTAGCATAACCAAGCGAAGTCACAAGTAAGTGATTCATTAAGAAATATGGTAAGATTATCCAAATCACTCCTCAACAAGAAAAACTAGCAACAACAACATCATGATCATCATAAGATATAACAAGAATAACAAGATCATCATAATAACATGGTTATCCGTGAAAGTGCTAGAGAATTTATTCATGGTATCCCACAATTCATTTGGAACTATGGACTTAAGGTAGCTATTCAAGCGATTCTTTCAACGTCCAAAGCCCAAACCCATAAGGGATGAAAACCCAAACTCATTCGGTCACATCTCAAAGGCGGTTAAGCCCTAAATTGAGCACTTGGCTCTGATACCACTTGTAAGGATCGTGTGACCGAGAGGGGGGGTGAATCGGGCACACCATGAACTAAAACTTTTTGCACTTCTAGCTACTCTTTCTATTTGCACAAGTAAAGGATACATAACTAGTAAGTACATGTGCACTATGTGATAGTGATCAAGCAAGGATAACCATGTGCTAGGACTTGTACATGTTAGGACCAAAGTATACATGAGCATATAGAACAACCTAGCATATGTCGATATACAAGATAAGCTCAACAAGCCCTACACATGCTAGTGTATAAGGTAAAGGCACTCAAGCATTCTAGCATGCATATGGGTAACACATACGGAAGTTCAAGTAGGTCCTACACATGCTAGTATATAAGATAGATAGACAAGCAAACTAGCATGCATATAAGTAACACATGGTGAAGCCCAAGCTAGTGATCATGATAACAAGATAGATACAACATAAAGCATAACAAGATCACTAGATGATATCAAGCAAGTGTATGAACTATGAGCATGTAAGTACACATAAGGAAAGCGCATATCACTAGAGATAACATAGAGCTAGCACACGGAAACAATCATCAAGCAATCATACGATAAGCACAAGATCTACTACATGCATATAAGATAAACAAGGTAGTAAGTGCAAGTAGTAGAGAGTAAGAGTAAGAGATTGCTCATCGATTTTTCCCGTGGTCTCGGAAGGATGGCGCCTTCCCCTACTCCACGTTGGGTCACTCCCGTCAGAGTCTCGACCCCGTCCCTCCGCTCGATGGCGATCCCTTCTAGAGCACACTCCACTCCTCAAGCCGGTGATGTCCCCCAAGAGCACGCTTCACTCCTCGAGTGAAGTCACGGGCTTCACCCCGCCGCACACCGGCAATGCTCTCCTCCTTGGAACCATCCACCGCTCTTGAGTGAAGTCGCGGGCGCGGGCACGTCCCGCCGGGCTTCTCCCGGGTACTCCTCCGAAGGTAAGGCTCCGCACTTGATGCGTGCCAAAGGGCGCTCCACTAGTGATGCTTCTTTCGCACGGGAAGCTCCAAGACCGTGTACAAACTTGTGTTGGCTTCCACACTCTCTTTGGCAAGCTAAACAACCGACGCCTAACCGGTCTAGGCCTTGCCATAGACCAAGAGTAACAAACCAAGACCGCCTCCCTATGACCACACTAGTCCTAGAGGTGGATGGATGCTCTCAACCCTCTCAAGCACTAAGCTTTCTTCTCCAAATCTTCTCCATGTGCTTCTCCTCTCTCTCAAGCACCAAGATTTCTCTCCAAAGCTTCTCCATGTGCTTCTCTTGCATCCTCTTGGCTCCCACTGTGTTTCCCCACTGATAACAATGGCCAAAGGCACCCCAAAGGGCGAAGGAACCGGCTATTTATAGACCTCCATCCATAAACTAGCCGTTGGACCAAAAGTGCCCAGTTTCTATGGTCACCGTATGATCCACCTTTAGATCACCGTATCATACGGTGGTCTCCAGACAGGCTGCAGTAAATTGCCTGTAATTCCTTGCTCCGAACTCCGATTGGGGCGTACTATATATCAATGGAAAGCTTATGAAATTCCCCACAAACTTTCATTTTGGGCCAATCTTCAAATTCTGCCATCTTCGATCTGATATGACCACCGTATCATACGATGGTCGTCACCGTAGCATGTGATGACATCTGAGACAGCAGATAGTATTTCGGCCATAACTCTTAGCTCCGAACTCCGATGAAGGTGTTCCACATATGCATGGAAAGCTCTTGAAATTCTCCACAACTTTCATGTTGTGTGGATCTCCAATTCGGCCATCTTGACTACCGTATTATACGGTGACCACCACCGTATCATACGGTGACTTCATTTCTTCAGCTTCGCAGGAACTCCTTCTTCTCTGGAAACCATACGGTGCCCACCGTATCATACGGTGACTACCACCGTATATTACGGTGACTTCTTCTTCCTTCTGTCCAGAAACTTGTGTCTTCTGTCTTCATCCTCTGACCTCACCGTATGATACGGTGACTACCGTCGTATCATGCGGTGACTCCTCTTCAGCTCAAACTTGATCAGTTCCTCGATTCTTACTTCCAACTTTACCAAACTTGATTCCTCTTCTCCTCTGCTGTCACCCTAGTGCCTGAGAGACTCTCTGAGCATCCAAACACCTCTACCACTAGTGTGACCTAAGAGAAACGACTCGATCCCCCTTGATAGTCCGGTTGTTCCTATGGACTCAAGCCTACATCTACACCAAGCCAACACTTGCTTGGATCTAGCATGTCCTTAGCCTTGATCCATCTCCTCAACCGAAATCTCTATCAAGTCCTCGATCCTTGTCGTCATCCATCAACGAAGCTTCTTCATGTGACCTAAAGAATATGCATGAACACCTTTCCTCATGTTCGTAGTGGTTAGCTCGTAGGGTAGTCCTCATGTTCACTTCTTCTCTTTATCAACTTCCTTGTAACCTTTGAGGTGTTGGCACTCCAATAGTATATCACTACATCCATGAGACTAAACATCTTGCACACTAGCAAACCTTGTTAGTCTCATTGACCATGTTGACATCAATCACCAAAACCTATGAACCATGCTCTAGGTTCATTGATCTTACAAATGTAAAATGTTTCTCTCCGTAAATGTTGAAAACATAGATAGTTTTTTCATTGATATATAATAGTTGTGCATAATCTATAATTCAAGCCCGTGCAACTGCACGGGTTTATGGGCTAGTATTTTTGAATGCGGCTTCCTCCTTTTTTAAGGAGATATGTTCTGGGGGAGATCGAGATGAGGCAGTGCTCCATTTGACCAATTATAAAACGATCTAAACAGTAGCAATATAGTGAGGACTAAAGAGGTAGGAAATGGACCCGTTTCGACGAGTGACATGCATGCAGGCTTTGGTTCCGCTCTGGAGTCGACTAATTTCCGTGGCCACTTGTGCTTGCACACGTGGAACACGAAATTAAGTTTCTTGGATGTCGACGTCTGCTGAGAATCCGCGCGACGACGAGCTGACTTGGACGGCTTCCGGCATTCACAGTCGCAGGAGGCCGGGCAGCAACTGTCGGAAAACAGGGGAGGGAATTCTCGTCGTCGCAGGTTCGTGGCGGGAACCTTTAACGGCCAGCAGTCAAACGAGTGTGCGTGTCGCACTCACAGCGCAACACTGACAGCACTGATGAGCTCGCCACCCAGCTTGCTGTCAACCTCCGACGCGCCACCCTAGGTCTGTCAAGTGTCGACTGCAGCCCCGTTTCGCCCTGCTCCCGCCGCCACGCCCCGCCCCGCTCCCGCCACCGCGCTGGCCGCTGCTCCCCGCCCCGCTCCCACCGCCGGGCCAGCGCTCCTCCCAAGACGACGATGAGGAGGCCCTCCTCAACGGGCGATGGGGAGGCCGGTGGCGAGCTCCGCGCGCACGCCTCCTGCCCGCTCTGCCGCGCCGCCGTCGCGCTGCCCCCGCCCGTCGCCTCCCCGCTCCGCGCCACGCGCAGGGTCGGCGCGGCCCAGCCTGAACTCCTCTTCTTCCACCCGGTCTACAAGCACGGCGGTGAGGCGCGCAAGCGGGCTCCAAGTCGTGGCCGCGGCCATCTCCACCGGGGCGGCATCGACAACCATCGGGGCGGCGTCGACAGCCATCGGGGGGGGGGGGGGGGTCTTGCTTCTCGATCTGGGAGGGAGCCTTGAAGGCGGCAGAGAGGGAGAGGGAGGCGGAGGCGGAGGCAAAGCCTAGGAGGGAGAGGCGGAGGGCCGGCGCCGGCGGCGCGGCTGCGGCGGAGTGGGAGAAGAGGAAGGAGAGCGAGATGCAGCGAAGCCTAGGAGTGGAGATTGGAGGATGAGAAGGTAATGTAAAAGACTGTGACGCAAGGCAAAGAGCAACTTGCCTCTCAAAAAAGGCTATCATTGTTGGAGTCAGTCTAAGCCGCGGGAGCACACCAGCAGGGAGGCGCCGGCCACGAGCTCGATCGCCACAGTCCGACGGCAGGAGCTCCACGCCGCAGGGCCGGTGGGAAAATATATCGACGCGAGCTCGATCACCAGCTAGCCTCTCCTCGCCATCGACGTCAACCGTCCACCTGGCCTGGGCCCGCGCCTTCAAATGCCGCGGAGCTCCCTCCCGAGCCTTTGACTCGGACCGACGACCGGTCAACAAGTCTGTTTCAAACCGCATGTCCCGAATCGAACGACAGCTGGAACACAGGGGGGCGGGTCGCTGTTTCAAATAGCGACCACCCCCGGTCGATGTTTGCAGGGCAGGCCACCCCCTGTCGTTGCAAGGACGCTGCCGCGGCTCGCCATGCTTACCGCGCGGCGGCCGTCGTGCGCTCGACTCCGTCCGAAGGCTCATCACCTGCCGCGTGCTCGCGCTCCAAGCCTCTGCTTCCGTTGGATTGGTTGGTGCTGTGTTGTGTGCCTTCCTCGTGTTCGTAGTGCTCCATGGCGCTTCATCGTCTCCCTCCCCGTGCGCAAGCATCAACACCTGCAGGGCCCTGCAGCTTCTTATGCAGGGCCCTGCAGCTCCTCACTCCGCACACCGCGATTGGTGCTACTTGCAACGTATTGACAGCAGCCGCTACCAGCAGCATGCGATGATGCCTTGTCAACCAACCGTGTGGGTCCTTCGGTCTGTCGACACTTACCGTGCAGGCTCATGCATGACATGTGCGCTGCTGGACAATCCCTCATTTTTTTTCCCACAGTAGAGCAGTAAAATAATACTTAAACGGGCCTCCAATCAACTTCCATAGGCCTAGTCCGCATTGCATTGGCCCAATCCTACCCATGACGGTGACTAAGTTCACAAAAAATTGAAGGTTTATGCATGCATGCTTTTTGTACCGCATGGAAAGGCTAACAACACGGTATCCCTCACAAAATGTGAACACTTCACCTTGCAAATGTGCCAACGGCACACTCTCGTAGGTGGTGACACTGCGTGTGGCATACACGATGAGCAATCCAAACATATCATAACTCGGAAAAATCATCATTGCCGCCACTTTGCAGGCAGACATGCATGCGACAAATATGCTTGGCAATTCATTTTTTTTTCTCCTATTGTACTTTTACGCTGAATGTCTCCCCTATTCCGTATAAATGTCCGTTGATGTTTCATTACCAGATGACCTGCTCCGCCGCGTCCTCTATTTCACGCCGGCCAAGGAGGCCGCGTCGACCGCCGTGCTCGCGCGGCGGTGGCGCTCGCTTTTGGCGCACGTCGGGCGCAGTCAACCTCGACACGCGCTCGTACCGCGCCACCATCCGCACGTCCGAGACCCTCCTCCGCGGCGTCGAGACGGCGCTGGCCGCCGCCGCCGGCCCCGTGACGAGGCTCACCTTCCACGCCGAGGCGGACCGCAACGTCTTCATGCTGCTGAGGAGCCATGATGGCGTGCTCGAGCGCAGCCTGATCGACGTCGCGCTCGCCCACCCGGCGGCGTGGCGCGTGGAGGAGCTACGCATCGCCACCGTCGACACCACCTGCCTGCAACTCCGCGAGTTTTACTACGTACTATCTCAGCTTCGCCTCGTTGCCATCGGAGTCCCTCCGTGACCTGCACATCGTCAACTGCAGCGACCTAACGCCGGCGCCGCCTGGCACCGCCTTCCCCAGGCTCACAGCGATGCGGCTGCAAGGCTGCAGAATCTCCCTCTGCAGTCTCCAGGACACCCTCGACGCTTGTCCCCAACTCGTCACCTTGAATCTGGAATCCTCCAATTTCCCGGGACGAACAAATGTTGATGAGGCAGTGCAGCGCCATCGCCGGCTCCTCTGCCCGACGGTCACTGTACTCTCCTTTCAAGATTGCAGCTCGTCCGGCGAGGAGGGAGCCATGTTAGAGGCTTAGAGCTCGACCTGCCAAAGGTACTTGAATATAAAGGACATGTTCATCAAGTCTCGCTGATGAAGCCACACGTGTCGTCCAACTTGGTTCGAGCAGATGTGCACTTCACCGGCGGGTTACAGGAGAGTAAAATCTTCTGGGAGTTTCTTATTCAGAATTTTGACATGGTAAAGGTCTTGAAGCTGAAGCTGGACTTTCCGATCGAACGCATCGCATTCGCCGATAAGAAGGAACAAGATGATCTATTAAACAACAATTTTTTTCACAATGTGGAGCACCTAGAGCTAGAAGGACGCTACGGACCTGCAGCAATCAAGACGGCAGGGGTGGCCATTGCGGACTTGCTCCATTGTTGTCCGGCGGTGCGCGACCTCCACCTCAAAGTGATTGCCGCTGCGTCACTACAGTCGTCTTCCCATTCTTCAGTAGAAAGGCAAGCTCAGCAGCTGGACTTCGACAAGTCTGTCAATCACTTCCGGCAACGCAGAAGACCACCAGTTTCGTTGGGTAAAAATGAAGATATGACCTATGATCTGGTCTCTGATGTCCCTGTATTGGGCGAGCGTTCATTGCACTGCTTGCAGAGTTCCCTACGAAGAGTGAGCTTGCAATTCAGGATAGATAAATTACCAAACTTCTTTGGGGTCCAGCTGGCCAAATTCTTTGCTGAGAAGTCTCAGGTTCTTGAAGAACTTCATATTGACGATGGAAGCCGCAAGATGTGCGAGCATATGAATTGGAAGGTTAGAAATTGGATTGCAAAATTGTATAAAAGGAAAACCCCGCCGACTGTCAGCTTTGTGGAGCCCTGCCCTATGAAACGCCAAAGAATAGGATCCCAGTCATGAGTGCTGATGTGTGCACGTGAGTTGTGAGCATGCATCTGCGTCTGTACTTTGTTCAATCAAAAATGGAAAATAGAGGGGGGTTATCCGTTTCTGTTTTAGCTTTGTGGGTTTGATGAGCAATGACTATCTAAATATGAGAAACATTAGGGTTTTTCTTTCCTTTGTTGGTTTTAGCTTTATTTGTAAGAACAGATCTCCTATTGCACTGCACGATTGTTTTTTTTTGGGGGGGGGGGGGGGGGGGGGGGGGGGGGGGGGGGGGTTGGGGGGGGGGCATGTGCCCTCTCGGTGCGACGCCATCTTGGGGCTGTAGTCCCAGCAGGGTGGCAACATCATCGGCTGTCTTCTACCCAATGACTCACAAAGGCATGGAGCCCAATTGTTGCATTCACAATGTCAAAATGATAGTGTTCATAGCCGGTGTGGGTTGGACTCAGGGCCAGTCCTAAGAGCCTGGGACGAATCCAGAAGCCAGAGCCGCCTATAGGAAAGTTAAAAAGTATTTCGCTGTATATAAACTTTATTATATAGTAAAAAACAAATGGCCTATACACTAGAAACAAATGACTTTTTTTTTCTCATTCATATAAACTTTATTGGCTATATAAGTGGCCAACCGTTCAACCATTCTCGGGACATACTGAACTTTAAATAGTTAATTCTTCGACAAATTCTATTTTGAAAAAGCTTCTTTCAATGCCATAGACACGGTAACTAAGATGTGATTAGCAATTGAATTAAACCCTAAACCCTACAAGGAGCCAACGATTTGGCCATGCGCGCTTATGTTTTGCTGCGCCGCCCATCATACCGAGGTCGTCATCAAGGCCCAATAAAATTAATTGAATTCTATAAGAAAAAATGGCCGATCATATCCGCCGCCTCCACGAGCCGTCCGTCCTCCAAACCCTACACTAGTTACGCATAGATCGGTCCCATCGCACGCGTGGCCTCCCTGTCGCCGCCGACGCCGATCGAAGACGATGGCCGTGGACCGCCTGTCCACCCTCCCGGACGACCTGCTCCGTCGCGTCCTCTACTTCGTGCCGGCAAAGGAGGGCGCGTCCACGGCGGTGCTCTCGCGGCGGTGGCGCACGCTGTGGCGCACGTCGGGCGCCGTCAACCTCGTGTCGCGCTTCGATGACGACTTCTACATGGACGACAAAGCTGCCCGCGCGATGAGCAAGGTTTTCTTCAGCGGCGCCAAGGCGGCGCTCGCCGCCGCGCACGCCGGCGGCCCGGTCAGGAGGTTCACCTTGCACGTGGAGGCAAAACACGGCTACTACATCGGAAAGCTCCTGCCTCGTCGACGGATCCACGCCGTGCTCTCCAAACCAGCGGTGCGGCACGTCGAGGAACTCTGCATTGGGGCCGCTGCAACACGAAAATATGGGAGATCTTGGATGCAGGCCATCTCCACCGATGACACGGCAGAGATGTACAAGCTCAGCTTCAGCGCCTTGCCATCTGAGGCGCTTCGGGTGCTGCACATCGTCAATTGCCGCAATCTGAAGCCGCCGCGGTCTGGATTCACCTTTCCAAGGTTGGCTCACCTTCGTCTGCAGGGCTGCGTCGTCTCGCTTCTAGATCTGCAGCGCGTCATGGACGCCACTCCACAGCTCGACACCTTGCATCTTGAATCCTTCTCTTTTCCACAAGAACAAGGTGCAAAAAAGGGTTCTGCCATTGAGTTATCATGCTACCAGCTTCTTTGCTCAACGGTCAGTACTCTAGTGCTTGAAGATTGCTACTGGCCAGAGGCGGAAGGCGGCTTAGAGATTGATGTACCGAAGTTGCGATACTTTGTTTATAAGGGGTTTGTTCGACATTGTCACCGACTATCCCTGAAACCACAAGTGCCTTCAAACATTGTTCAAGTAGATCTGCATTTAACTATGGACGACCGCTGTCCCTCGAATGACCAAATTAAGGTACCCTTCTTCTGGAGGTTTCTTCAGAATTTCAATATGACAAAGGTTTTCAAGCTGAAGCTGGACTTCGCGGTCGACACCATTGCTGTTGTCGATAAAAAGGAGATGAGTTTCTTAGAAACAATTTGTTCTTGAATCTCGAGCAATTCGAATTGGATGGAAATTATTACGAGCCTGGGAGGGAGACCGCAGTGATGGCACTAGCTAACTTTCTCCGTTGTTGCCCAGTGGCCCATGATCTCAGCCTCAAGTTGAAGCAGTGGTCCACAACATCAGGGTACCTTTCTCACACAAAAGTACCTCAATTGGATTTTGACAAGTCTATTGACTATTTCAGACGCCACAAGAGATCAAGAATTTCAGTGAGTAAAGATTATTATGATTACAAGAACTGTAATGTTTCTGATATTCCTACCTTGAGCAAGGATTCGTTCAGCTGCCTACAGAGTCATGTAAGAAGGGTGAGCTTGAAATTTTGGATGGAACATCCAAATTGTTTTGGAGTCCAGCTGGCCAAATTCTTTGCAGAGAAAGCTCTGGTCCTAGAAGAAATGTCTATTGATGACGGCAGCCAGAAAATGTGTGACCATGTGAATCACAAGATTAGAAAATGGATCCGTAATTCTGCCAAAAGGAAAAGCTTGCAGACTACAATAGGGTTTGGAGATTCCTACTGTATGGAATATCGTCATAGGAAACATCGAAGGAGATGATTAATATGTAGTAGCTGCCTAGCTTTGAATATTGAAAACTTTCAACGTGCATTTTGTAATATTCTTTCCGGACAAGCATTTTGTTTTTTTCTTGTGTTTGAACTTCACAAGATATTTATGCTCGATCAAAAAATGCACTAAACACAAATGGCATTTTTTTTGTATTTTCCCTCGTGGATAATGTGTTCAAAACTCAAGCCACATGAAGTGTGCATTGTCAAATACGCCCTGCTCCATTGTTGATCTGACAAGATTATTGTGATTTTTATTTGAACTGCAAAACAGAAGGGATAAATTTCCACATTTTTAGCAGTTGAGTTGATGAACTGCATGAATTTGCAATTTGCCAGCACACAAGGCGATATAGACATGATGGAAATAGTTTGAACTGATATAAACAGCTAAATAACGCCTAGTCCGTAGAAAAGGACTATAGATAATGAGAAGTCAACCGTGTATGAGTATGTGCTGGCCATGTAAAAATGAAGAGTTGATACTTGCCTGGATATGAGATACTCAATTCAGAAATATTTAAAAACTGAACAAAGTAAAAAAAACATGGATGTGCATATGGAGCACAAAACATAAAACAACTTTACTCAAAACAGGGTCTGCACGGATGCGGGGCGCTAGCTAGAAGAACACCATGCTGGCAGACTTGTTTAACACCCATCGTCTGATCTCATCCATCAGTTGGGTCTGCATTGTAAGCGGCCCCTTTGCAAAGTCGCAGCACACCTCAGCCACAACGGGGGCATTGCAGAGCAAGAACTTGGCGAGCGTCCTCTGCGCCAAGGCTCCCTGATAGTGAACGAAGTTGATCTCCTTCGTTTGCTTCCTTAGGCAGTGGATCTTCTTGCGGACCGGCAAGACGAGTGCCGCATAACGATCGTACTTGAGCCAGTGCTCGTTGAAGATATCCTCCTTGTTATAAGTGTTCCTCTTGTTCTCGATGGGCTCCGGCATAAAGAACAGCGATAGAATCTCGAGGCTCGGGGTCTGCTTCAGTATCCTAGTCACCGTGGCAACAATGGAGGTATCTTCATCGAGGAGGATTCCGGTCAGCTCGAGCTCACGGAGGGTTGCCAAGATAGGGAACGCGGGCGCAGAGGAGAAGACACCATGGCCGACACTGGCGCCGAGGCGGGCAGACTTGAGCTGCAGGCGTGTCGCGTCAGCTGCAAAGAGGTGGAAGAAGTTCCTGAGCCTGACCAAATTCCCCGGGTCCGAGACCTCCTCGCCGCAGAAATCCAGCGCGCACAACGTGATCCGGGAAGGATTGTGCTTGCTCCATCGGAACGAGGGCGGCGGCACCACGCCCCTGTACTCGAAGGCACGGAGCTCCGACAAGTCGGCGGCGACGGCCTCCAGGTAGTGGCAGCACCGCAGGACCAGCCTGCGGAGGCGCGTGGTGCGACAAACGGAGAGCTTGGTCACGTTGTTGCAGGCCTCGAGCGTGAGGTCGGCGAGGCGCGGGCAGCCGGAGACCAGCCGCTTGACGGCGGCGTTCTGGTCGGAGACGTCGGTAAGGAGCAGCGTGTCAAGCGACGGCAGGGAGATGGTCGCCGGCGGGTTGAGCCGGCACGGACCGATGCGGAGGGTGCGGAGCACGGCGCAGCGGAAGAGGAAGCATGGCACGACGTACTCGGTCTCCCCCGTCGACGCGGACTGTTCTTCCACCTCCATGTCGTCGTCAGAGTCTTCGTCCTCCTCCATGTTCTGGTCGTGGTCGGGCACCTCCATGACGTTATCGACCATGACGTCGACGCCGGGAGGGCGAAGGGCGTACGCGTTCTCGCAGAACGGTTCCTGGTCGAAGCGCAGGTCGACATGGAGCTCGTCGCCGGCCTGGTTCATGGCGGAGAAGAGCCATCCGTGCACCGTCGTGGACGATCTGGCGTCGGTGCCCTCGAACTCCTTGAAGGCGACGCGGAGGGAGCGCAGCGGCGTGACGGGCACGCGGGGGGCCCGGTTCCGGCCGGACATGGCGGAGCAGACGCGGCTGACGAAGGGCTGGGAGGGGACGTAGAAGGGGTCCACGTCGGGCCGGCCATAGCCGCTGGGGCTCCAGTCCCCTTCCTCCCACTCCGGGATGGGGCGCTCCGCCGTCTCCTTCAAGGAGATGGCATCCACGGCGGCGAAGACGTCGCGCCACCGCCGAGAGAGCACCGCCGCGCGCGCGGCCTCGTCAGACGGGAGGAAGGAGAGGATGCGGCCCAGTACGCCGTCGCACAGACTGCTCAGCCGGTCACCGCCGGCGATGGCGGCACCGCCGGAGTCCATCGCCGCACGATGACCTAGCAGCCGACCAGGTCAAATTCGAGGCGTTGACCGAGTCCGCTTTGCATGGGCGATTTGGCTAAGATACGTATATTACCGTATGCGGACTTTTCAGCGACGGCCCAAAGTCAGGCTTAGGCTCGCGGATAAAACAAAGCCCAGTTACAGCCCATCAAGAAGAGTACTGTTGCCTTGTCTGCTCCGTGCGTGACACGTTCATTTTTCGTGTGATTTTGGAGCACGAGCATCTTTACAGTTTTCAGACACTTGGCTTGCAGGTTACGAGCTGACGTGGTTCCGGTCCATGAGCTTATCCTATAGGGATTTCATGCGTTTCAGCCTTTCAGGTCTTCACGCTCGCCCCTAAAATTGTATGTACACGCATCGTTGAGCTAGTACAAAGGATCGAACTAACTAAGCTTTTGATACACGGTTGTGTGAGTCAGATCTTTGTCATGTTCAATCAAATGTTGTTTTCATGTGGCTGATTTTTCTCAACTAACGGCTCTTTTCGTAGTTTGGATCAGAATACAATGCAGTTTCATAGCACATTTTATCTTTATAATGTTGTAGGCAATTGGAAAAACCTACCTCTATTTTAAAATTTTATAAATTTTAGATGATTACTGACCAACGCATACATTTTCATTTTTTTGTGGCTGAATGCATCACGCACAGACATGTACCCAAGGCAGTTTGAGTCATTGTCCTTTCCCTATATAACACTTTTTTTTTTTTTTTTTTTTGCGAAGGAAAAGGGGCTTAAATTAAAAAAGAACAGTACATGTCAGGATATTTACAGGAAACACCCTGGACACACACGAAATTGCACACAAGCCCCTAACCCGAGGAAGAAGAAGAGCTCTCCCGCCGCCGGCGTCGCTCGCCGGAAACTGCCTGCCTTCACCATCCATCTTCGCGAACTCCAGACTCTGGACTTGCCTCATGATCCAGCACCTCGTCCTCCCCCGAAGCACCCTTGCCAGAGCAGAAGACCTATCGGCCAACGCCGATCGAAGAGGATAAGAAAAGGAATTACCCGGCATGGAGGACGTCGCCGTCGAAGAACACCCACGACCGGAGAGGCTCCTGTACAGAGGCAACACAACGGAAGCCCCAACTCCACAAGCTCGTCGCCGGCACAGGAGCAGAGTGCAGGCGAGGCGAGGAAGAGCCCAGGAGAAATTATTCCCCACCGACGACGGCGCCAACGCCTCACCGCCGTCCGCCGGAAACAAAGCCCACCACACAACTTCACCAGCGAACTCGACGCCGTCGCCGACGCCAAGACCACCAGATCCGCCGCGGGGAGCACCAAAACCAGCCATCGCCGACGAGGACGATGCCGGAAGCCCAAACCCTAGCTACCTAATCTACTCCTACAGCTAAAAAGATCCCCACCCGCGGCGAGATCCCGCTTCCCCACCCTCTCCGGCGCCGACGAGGCCACCGGAGAGGAGGGGGAAGCGAAGATCGGAAGCCGGGGCGAGATCGCCGACGAAAACGCCGCTCTTTACTGTAGCAAGAGATAGGGAGAGAGAGAGTTCGGGAAGAAGGCTTCCCTATATAACACTTAACGAAAAGCTATTAAACATTCAGGTAAACTTAAGATGAAGTAGTCGCATTCATCATTTATAGTAAATCTTTATGCAAAGCTCAATTCATCCCTGAATTTTGTCATCGACCAGTTTAGTACTCTCTTCATCCCAAATTACTTGTCGTTTTAGCTCTAGATACATAAATTAAAAAGTAAAGAGTAGGTGCACAGAAAATAAGAAAAAGCGAGATAGAGATATAGGGGTATTAAAATTAGAGAAATGCGCATTGAGATGCAAAGATGACAAGTAAATTAGGAAAACTAGATGTGACGGAGGGAGTATCTTAATTATAATTTTGTGTTTGAATTCGTCCATGCCAATTCACATTGGCTTGTCAGAAAAGTTGATATGAAAGAATAAAATAAGTTAACACATAGGACTTGTGATCCTAAAATGAAGTCGAAATATGTACATTTCACAACAAAAGGCATGTGAAATGAAATGAGGAAAAGAAAGACCGGGATGATGACGAAGAGAAACAGAGAGGAAAGCACGTAGACGGATCTGCGGTCACATTCCCAGCTCTGAACAGACGCCAGCCACCACATCAGCGACCTTTTTCTTCCACCACGAACAAATTGCGGGAACACCCCTCTGTCTCCTCGTAATGCTCGCCATGTCCTCCTGTCTCTCCCACTGCCGCCACCACCACCACCAGGTCCGGCTCCACCACCATCGCGCCGACCCCGGCCGCCCGCGGCCCGCCTCGGCCTCGTTCGCTCAGCTCCTCCGCCGCCGCGCGGCGCGCTCCCATGCGATGAGCGCCGAGGCGCCCCCGGGCGTGGCGCCGGCCGAGCCGGGGCCCGTGACGGCGGGGCAGACGGCAGTCTTGAGCGAGATGGTGGAGGACGCCGCCGTGTGGTGCGCCGTGCACGGGCTCGTCGTCGGCGACCGAGACAACCCGGTAGGGCCCTTCTCCCTTCATTTCTCAGCCGAAAGTTTGGTCCTTGTTAATGATTCTAACATGCGATGCGATCTTGGTGCCTGGTGGAGGAAGTTGGGATCGATCTTTAGGAAGCCTCCGTTTATTGGACAATTTGCTCGACTTCCACGCTTTCAATTTCTGTTAGTTTGTTCATTCGCACCTCTGCTTGGAAAGTGGAAACGGTCGAATTTGAGAGACCAACTTGCCAACCTGCAGCTTACTGTTCTGAACAGGGGTCCTTCACATTGTCATGATGCTAAATTCAAGATGAAATATGAACCATGAGGAAGATTTCGATATTACCATCAAAGCACAACACACAGGATTTTAGCTGTAAACTATCATTCTTGCTGAATCAATCGATCAATGACATTCATGTTGTCGCTTGCAGAGGTCAGGAACAGTCCCTGGTGTCGGTCTTGTTCATGCTCCAGTTTCACTGCTTCCAGCACGTTTTCCTACATCATTCTGGAAGCAAGCGCTCGAGCTGGCCCCTATATTCAATGAGCTTGTGGATCGTGTGAGCTTGGATGGGGAGTTCCTGCAAGAATCTTTGTCCAGGCAAGTTTTAAATTCTGTACATGTGGTACTTCGTTTTAGGCTTCCACCGAGTACAATAGATTCCCAAAAGGATTGTCTTCATGCCAAAGTTGTCACCTTGAATTTTAAGAGGAACTCAGTTCTGTGTTACTTGTATTGTATCATTTAACAAATGTCTATCAGTTCTGCGCTATTAGTATCATCGAATAGCAAGTCTAGTTTACATTTCCCAGCTATGTCAGATTAAAAGCAATTTAACATTTTGTAGTTTCAGAACAAAGCAGGTTGACGATTTCACAGCGAGGCTGTTAGAAATTCACGAGAAGATGATGGCAATAAATAAGAAAGAGGTAAGTTAACCTGTCTTGTTACAATCTGAATATGAATTTTGAAAATGCATATTACATTTTGTCTGCATGCTTATAAACTACCTACTCACAAGTGCTTATTACACTGGCAGGACATCCGCTTAGGGCTGCACCGATCGGACTATATGCTGGACTCTGAAACCAATTCACTCCTTCAGATAGAGCTCAACACTATTTCAACATCCTTTCCTGGTCTTGGCCCCCTCGTCAGTGAACTTCATAGGTCTTGTTCCTGTTTTTTGCGCCTTCATACAGTGTTATTTCTTTAGAATATAACGAACAGTGTTGCATTGCTTATGATGCATGTTGAGATATGCTCCATGTCTCGTTGTGGATGGAAACTTGCTGACCATTTTGGTTCTCCTCGAGTCCATATGAGAATTCTAGGACCTTGTTTGGAAGAGGGGGAATATCCCTAGTAACTTTAAGGATTTAGATAAAAGATTCACTGTATCCTAAGAATTTGGTGCTCCAAGATCCGTTTCTAAACAGGCTCCAAGACAAATACCTTAAGTCCATGACCCGCTTCATGGAGCTATGCATTTACACAAATGTTAACAATATTCAAAGATTACAGATTTTTACATCCATCAGCTTGATGTGAAATTAGGCATCACTACATTCTTAACCTATTATTCTGCAATAACTTCTTGATGCCTTTGTTTTAATCTTATATATCGTGGAGCTGAGATCGATACTATTCTGGTAACTACAGAAACCTGCTTACTCAGCATGGAAAGGTATTAGGCCTAGAATCTGAAAGAATACCTCGGAACTGGGCAGCGAGTCAATTTGCCGATGCGTTAGCAAGAGCATGGTCTCAGTATAACAATGACAGGTCTACACTTTTTCTATGAAGTATTGGTTTCACTATTTATTTTTCCTATAGACTGCAAATATCAATTAACAGTTCTGTTTTCCTTCTCTTGGTTGCCAGTGCTGTAGTCATGATGGTTGTTCAACCTGAAGAAAGAAATATGTATGACCAATACTGGCTTGTCAATCATTTGAGGGAATCATATCCTTTCTTTTCTTTCCTTTCTGTTCTATCATAATGTCAACCTCTGGGTTGCCAAAACTTCAGTTAGTTCTTATCTGCAAAATATATTTGCACCCTTTCCATAGATTTTTCTCTTGTCTGTGGTTTGGTTTGCTTGCTGCCAGGACAAACTTTATAAGCGTTTAATTTCTTGTTCATATGTGTTCATTGCCATTTCAACGTTGCTTACCTAATACTATTTTAGAAAACTATTATAGGAGCAATCATTACTTTTGCTTGTAGATTACAACTGGGAGTATGAAAAAAAGGGGCTAAATGGGGCTTTCCTTAACTATCTATCACGTATGGTGTGACGACTATTAGGAAAACTTTGGCACAAGTAGAGGCTGAAGGGAAGATTAATACAGATGGAACACTTACGGTGTAAGTATCTCATATATACATGTAGAAAAGCTTATTATTTGCTGCTACCAATTCTTAGTATGCATGCTTATGAAAATTGCAGAGATGGCCGGATAGTTTCTGTTGTGTATTTCAGAGCTGGGTATGCTCCAAATGACTACCCATCAGAAGCGGTATGGAATTCTGCAATTGTTAATTCAAACCCTTTCTATGGAGATTGAATTCGAAATTTGAATGATAGCAATTTTTCATGGAAGTCTTAAGAACCATATGCTTGCTTTGAATTGTTACAGTGCTTATTTGTTCCTTTCTCTTCATGGAAAACTTCAGCTGGTTTGTTTGTGATAATGCACCGTGGTTTTACCATGACTTCTTTAACGCTCCAGGAATGGAGAGCAAGGCTTTTGATGGAAGAGTCATCTGCTATAAAGTGCCCTTCGATATCATACCATTTAGTTGGAACAAAAAAGATCCAGCAAGAACTAGCCAAACCTAATGTTCTTGAAAGGTGATTGATTTTTTCATTACTGATGGGTAGTATGCTGGTAGATGCCTTTCAATATCCCATTGATTCACAAATTGCATTAGGTTTTTGAGGAAACAAACTATGCCATTGTCATTGAACTGACAGTCACAAGTCCATCACACTTTTAGACAGTAGATCATATTTTAGTGCTGCACTTATATGCCTGTACTTGTACTTTCTTTACTGGGCTGAATTCATTGTTTGCGACCTAAACTATAGCATAAACACAATTTAAGCCCCCGTGTATTCTTCTGTAGATTCCTTGACACCAAGGAGGACATTGCCAAATTGCGTAAAAGTTTTGCAGGGTTATGGAGCTTGGATAATGAAGAGATTGTGAAATCAGCAATAGAGAAACCTGACCTTTTTGTCTTGAAACCTCAACGAGAAGGTGGAGGTATGTTTTCTTAACACTCCCTTGGCCATAACCTTTGAAGGATCCTGATACTTCTCTTCAGGGAACAACATATACGGTCACGATTTGCGAGACACACTGGTAAAACTCCAGAAGGAACAAGGAGAATCACTTGCGGCATACATACTGATGCAGAGGATATTTCCAAAAGCTTCTCTTACTCCTTTGGTTAGGGGGGGAGTTTGCTTTGAGGACCTTACAATCTCTGAGCTAGGGATATATGGAGGTTACCTGAGGTAATTAAGCACTGAAAGCTCAAACAGTTGTGCTCTACGAATGTCTCATATTATTGTCTCCTCCTTGCTCTAATGAAATTATACATTGACATTCATATGTTTATGGTTGATCACAGGAACAAAGATAAGGTGCTCATGAATAACCCGTGCGGTTATTTAATGCGCACCAAGGTTTCTTCATCAAACGAAGGAGGTGTTGCTACAGGATATGCCGTCTTGGACAGTGTTTACCTGACTGATGAGGTAACAATCCATTCCTGCGACATTTTTTCATCAATTCTATTTACTGGGCATTAATATGAGATAATTTGGTCGAATTATATTTTCCTTCCTCTCATTCTTGTTTTCTTCCTTCAAGTGAGAGGGCATGGTGGTATGGTTAGAAGTGACAGCAGGCATGAACGGGATGCAACTGACAGACAAGAGGTTTGCGATGTTGGATTGGGCATCATTCGACTATGGTTGCAAATTTAGGAAAATTAGTTCATAGCTTATAAAATAACATCAAGCACACCTCCACCGCTGTGATTATGATAATCATGCTCACTGACAGAGCCCATTGATAATAAAGGAAAACAGCTGACGAAGGTCATGTTGTTGTATGAACTTATGTATGAACTGTAAATAAAGACAACTGCTTTATTGGATGTAAATGGAAAACCATACAGGGGCAGTAGTGTCCCATTGTCATCTGTAGGGGCATTTTTTTTCAGTTTACAGAAGAGGTTGGTTCTCCTGTTTCCTTGTCTTATGAACCAGAGTACTGCAGCTTTTAAATTATGAAGTGCTATCTTGGGTTTGAGATGAATAAACCTTTTGTTTCTGAAGAAAATAGCCGAATAATAGTAAGTACTGTGAATGAACCAGAGTCTGCTTTAGCTGATGCCAGATGTAAATAAGCCCCTGAATTATATGCAATTTACAAATATCACGCTTAATTTAAACATTTCTTGTCCAGCTGGGACGCCACCATGTCATATCCAAAGTGAACCATATATCTCTCTACTCATCCTGGTAGAGAAAACATTTGATGGTTCTGAATTTTCAGAGGAAAAAAAGAATTCAAAATTGACCTACTTGCAATATGGAGCATCAAAGTAGATCGAAAATATTGTCCAACGTGTTAGAATGATGCGAAGTCAAAGAGTCTGCCGTCATTCCTCAAAAAAAAAAAAAAAAAAAAGAGTCTGCC
Source organism: Eragrostis nindensis (assembly GCA_012490785.1). Lineage (NCBI taxonomy): Eukaryota > Viridiplantae > Streptophyta > Magnoliopsida > Poales > Poaceae > Eragrostis > Eragrostis nindensis. The sequence continues at coordinate 99,232 of JAAXCT010001238.1, forward strand.
GTCGTTGTCGATTCCGTTGAAAATGGTGAGGATAGCGAGCAGAAAGGGAAGGAACTGACGACGGCCATCACCATCGCCGCCCAAAACCAACGGTTCTGTTGGAATTGAGACAGCCCAGGCCGTCTGCACACCATCCCAATCAAACTGCCATTCAAAGCAGCGTAAGCCTGGAACACTGGGCCTGGAGCAATTATATTTATTTGCATCTTCATAACCCTATTTCACCCTTTCAATATGTTATGAAAATAAAATGGAGGAAAATTGGCTAAGAGTTAAATTGTCATGGCCATCTTCTGCCTATTGAAAGCTTACTTCTGAAACAATCTCATAATTGTTGGAATTTTACAATTTTATAATTATTTATTAGGAAAAATCCTTTGTATGCCATTGGTCAAAACCTAAATTGCTCATATGCTACTATCAGTGATTGTGGTGGGTCCTAAATGTCATAGATACATTCATGACATATGAGGAAATTGCCCTTACTATTGATACAATTAGAAGTATTTCAACTCATTCTCGTTGTGGAACATATGTTGTATTGCCATGAGAGGGTGCTTACATCATAGCAACTATGCACTTACACAATGAAAAGTTGGAATACCAGTTCCAACGATATGCAGGATAGTATATGTCATCCTCCAAAAAAGAATTTAAATATGAAGAGGTTATAAACAAAAAGATACGAGTATTCTCGCGCGAATAACGATATCACACACTTTTGTGGTCCACCAAAAATGTGTTGCTGGAGGATGGGCCTTACATGATCACAAAACGACATCGATACATTTTGTCCATGGCAATATGCGTGTTTTTGTTTATTTTGCATGCGTACCCTACCCGTTCGTTGGACCGGACCCAATGAAACAATAACACCTATTCTTTTTTGTCGGTATCGTAATTTTGTTTTGGATGGTTCTATTTTTTGTGCGCGGAATGTGTTTTAGAGCTGTTTCTTGCAGTCCTTATATATATAAAAAAAATGATAAGGAAACATCGGAAGCTCAACCTGAGTTGTTTGCAACAACAAAATGGCACGGCCACAAATGTGGCTCAACTGTTTTTGTCTAATGTTTGTTAATTTTACTACTGGAGCTGTGTCATGAGTATGTGCGCCAATATTATACTATAATTCATGTTTTTCCTAGGTTGCTAGTTTAAATGTTAGAGCTGTGAAATTGCTGCATTCAAAGGGATCCCTGAAAACTCCAACTAAGCAGCTATCTACCGTCCATATGTGTAGTAGCATTACTAGCCCTTTTAAATGCCTAATAAGCAGCTTTAAACACTGGCCAATGTGGATGCATACATAAATGTTTGAGCGCCTATTGTCAACATCTACCATGCATGGCCAAATATCACCCCCAGGCCAATGTGTTTCTCACCGCAGTTAAGTACTAGTACTCGCTACTAGGTGCTGACTCTCTACCAATTTCAAGAAAAAAGTTTTTTTTTGCGAGTAATTTCAATAAAATGTTACATACTTCCCTCATTTAAGTTCCTTTTTCGTCTAATTCGGGTATTAGCATCTCTGCCCAGTACTTTACTCTGTTTTAGCCGAAACAGCCGTTAAGTGCTGCGTCTCTTCATGTAAATATCACGAGATTATCCGATGATACCTAGCTAAGCATATGGAGGCAGATAATAAGGCAGCATTTAATTTTCAGATAAACACACAGCTTGATCCTTTATTAAGCCTATCAATGCAATGCATGATGATGAATCTCCCCAATGAGTTTTGCACATTACACAACCAAAAAGAAAAAAAAATCAGAGAAATGCCTCTGACGAAGAAGAACTAGCGCACCAATTCCCTCTACCCAAAATGAACAAATGCAGCTAAGGACTAGCAAAGCAGGATGAAGCGAAGCATCTGGTATGCGATCCCGGCGTTTCAGATCGGTCCCCATCGATCACCGCACCAAGCTCGACGCGCCCCCGGCCGCCGGCGCCGGCGTCCACCTGGCAGCAGAGCTCCCCGGCGCCGTGCAGCAGCCGCCGACCACCCCGCCGTCCGCCGCCGCCCCGGCCGGCTCATCGCCGCCGTCCGCTGATGAGCGGGAGGAGGCTTTGTCCTGATCAGCGGCAGCGGCGCCGGAGGCGAACTGCAGCCGGAGCCGGCCGCCGTCGCGCGAGGCGCGGAACACGTTGCGGCGGCGCTGCTCGACGTGCACCTCGGTGAGGATGAGGCGCCCGCCGCGGCGCTCCGCGCGCATGACCGCGCCCTCCACCGCCCGCGGCATCGGCGGGGGCAAGCGCCGCGACGCCGCTGCCACCGCCAGCCGCTCCACCTCCACCCGCGCCGCCTTCTCCTCCTCCTCCTCCTCCTCCTCCTCCTCCTTTGCGGCGTCGTCCACCTGCTGGCCGAGCTGGCTGTCGATCTCGGCGTCGCCCCCGACGTCGCCGGTCTCGGACCCCAGGCTCTCCGTGCACGCCCCGAACTCGCGCCACCCGCCGCCGCCGTAGTACACGCCCATCGACGCCGCTGACCGGAGCATATCTGACCGACCACCACTGCGCAGTGTGAACTGGAATGACTCAGAGCACGCTGCGCGAGGGCGCGCTTATATATACGACGAGGAGTAGGGGCAGGGTGCCGTGGTTATCTGCGACTGTCGCTGACGCAGGCATTGTTATCCCACTGACGTGCGGGACCACAGAACGTGCGGCCCGCTTGTCAGTCGCCGAGACGGAAAAACTAGCGCCGCCCGTTCCGGCTCCGCGCTAAACTCACAGCTGTGACCTGCGAGTGTTTCCGTTCTAGGTGGAGGTCCCACAGGCGCCTCGCGAGTCGAGCTGTTTTGGGGCCCACTCGTCAGTGAGAGCGAGGAGGTGCATCGCGTACGAGGCGCGTGGCCTTCCAAGGTGGCGGGAGAGAGAAGGCACGGTGATGCCACGCAAGTCTCTCTGTTCTGTGGGTCACAAGTCGTATGGGACCCGGTTGTCGGTGGAGTAGTGGATTCTGATGTGGACGTCAGGCTGGCTGGAGAGCACGGGGTTTGGCGGGGCGCGGCGGCGGCGGCGGCCGAGCTGAGCTGGAGCACAATAGAGAGCGGCACGGATTTTAACGCGCGGCTGACATGCGGGTCGAGGCGCTGCGCGTTTGCATGCATGGGCGCGGCGAAAAGGCGCTGGCTGCTTGCGTACAAGTGGCGAGTCTAGCTCGTGCTGATCTGATCTGCACCTCAGGAAAAAAATATCCTGGCAGCTAGTGGAAGGTGAAGTTTGAGTTTACTGTGCCCTTAATTTGTTGGTGTTTGTACCTAAAAAATGTAGCAAATTCTTTCGACCATGTCCATGATGTGACGATTGTTAGTCTGGTGGCATCAGCTAGTAAGAAGTTGGAACAATGTTGTTTGTACTTTGACACTTCAAATGGAATTTTATATATGCGCATGCGCCTAACACGTCCAAACCGCAAAAAGCCACATCGTCGTTGAGATGCAAAAACCTGGCGTATTATCAGCTAGACTACTTATTGGCAACAACGGTTGCCAGGTTACTACGCTAGAATTTTGTTTTAATTTGTTTTGTCGTTTCAGGGCATGGACACCGCAACTAGCCACGCCAAAACTTGGCGCTAGTGCATGCATGTGCTTGGTTCTCACGTAGGATTCGGCTGCCACACCCTACTTTCTCGTCGTTTAGCTCGTTTTCTGTTGTTGTTTCTCTCGCGGCGTGTGAGGCGAGTGAGGATTTCGGACGCGACTATGGAGGGGGCGTGGCGAATGAAGGCCGAGAACCAAACACGCCCTGTGTTGAGGGGTTGAGTCTGGGAAGATCATGGTATGATTTGGCATCCTATTGTCTCTACGTTACATCTGTGTTTGGCAGGGTTTTTTTATATATATTCTGAGCTTTGAAAAGTTGTAATTGCCATCGGATCTTGGAGATTCCATGCTGGATGCGTATGCGCCTAACACACTCAAACCTCAAAAAGCCACATAGCCGTTGAAACGTAAAAACATGGCTTGGCAACAACGGTTGAATATGCTAGGATTTCGTTTTTGTTCTGTCGTTTAAGTGCACGAGTGTGTGTGTGTGTGTGTGTGTGTGTGTGTGTGTGTGTGTGTGTGTGTTTTTTGAACCAGTGCACGAATGTTGAGGGGTTGGGTCTTGGAAGATAATGGTATGGTTTGTACCAAGCATGTGATCGCTTTACCCCCCACGCCTGCAGTAAATCCCAATTTTAACACTACCATATTTGATCATTTTTGCACTTGATAATTTATATGTTTGGCACCACCGCCACACTAATTGTACCTTCGACCGGGTTGTTCTAGTGGGACTGTATCGTTTCCCATAAAAAGGTTTGTACACTAGCTGAAAACCTATCAACATTGGTTCTGTTGATATGGATGGATACGGAGAGCGTAGCTAGCAGCGTGCGCTGATCTGTGGAAACCAGGCCGTATATAGGCTCATATTCCTTCATGCGGTAGGCCGATCTAATCGATCGTCCTCGCGTAGGAGTGCATGACACTCGCATGCATTGGCCGGTGGCAAGTTGCCAAGGTAAGACAGCTTTGGCCTTGTTGCACCGTAGCATGATACAGACGTAGGGCTGGAAAAAAAGCTCGAGGCTCGCGAGCCCGCTCGGCTCGATCTTAATTTTGGCTCGGCTCGGCTCGGCTCGGTCGTCTTAATGAACCAAGCCGAGCCGCCAAAATAGCTCGTTTGTTAACGAGCCAGCTCGTGAGCTGCTCGCGAACAGTTCGATTAGCTCGATAGGCTCGATTATATATAAATGTCAACTTTAATTCTCTAATAAGATGGTAGTTTTATGTTGGGTGAAGCTCAATTTATCATCTAAAAAATAAACCAAGTTCAGTATAGATAAAAATCATGTTAAATGTTGGATCATCTTTTATTTTCATTTATTTTTCATCTTTGTTGGCTTAGATCGATATTTTTTCTGCAATATTGTGCTATATTATGATTTTTTGTGTTGTTGGCACATGCTAATATTTAAAAACCGCTTAAAATCACTAAAATTTTTGTCATAAAAGTTTTAACATACTTGGCTCGTGAGCCTAACGAGCCAGCTCGATCTTTCTAAATGAACCGAGCCGAGCTTCTATTTTAGCTCGTTATCATAATGAGCCGAGCCGAGCCAGCTCGTTAACAGAACGAGCTTTAACGAGCTGAGCCTTAATGAGCCGAGCCGGCTCGTTATCCAGCCCTATACAGACGCTAGCTGCACTTCTCTTATCTTCCAGCCAGTGGAGACCACATCCCGAGGTGCGCTAGCTACATGCTGCCATATCATGCATCCCCTAAGTTTGCACACATCATGCACGGTTGCACACAGGAATGAAGAAGCACGAGATCCTCGTGGCGCTGCCACATGCCGTCGGCCGATCGACCGATGCCTTCCCGCAAGTGTTGTGCTTGTGTATATCCCAGCCAGCTGCCTTTTTTTTCTTACGTGTGTATATGTATATCCTACCTTTGTTTTTGATAGACGAAACAACAACCTTTGTCCATTTCCCTTATGATGTGGCGAGTGTATCCGAACTGTCCAGGAGGTGTGGTTTGTGCGAGTTCGTTCACCGGAATGGCTTGTATAGCTGAAAAAAACCAAAAGAATGTGTCATTTGCACTCGATCCTTTTCCTCTCATAATAGATACGAACAGCAAAGAAGAAAGTTTTTTCAATTCGAGCAGCTGTGGAGCACATGACGAACATAAAAAAAATATAATACATGAAAAAATGTTTGCAGAATTCCGGCAAAAAAAATGTTTGTAGAAGCAGTTGCTAAAAAGACACGAGTTTGAGGAAGCTACTTCGTCTTTCGTAAGTCACAGGAAGCGTTGGATAATGGACTGGCTTCGAATTTGCGATTTTGAGTCCTTCCTCACTTTTTTTCTTTTTGAGATGGTCCTTCCTGAATCCTGACAAGGGCCCCCATAGTTAAACCAATCAATGCCCCAGCCCATCATGAAATAGAACACCACCAGCCTGGTCTAGCCTTTGAAGCAAGCTTAAGGCCCATCTAAAAAGGCCCATACAAGCCCAACGCCCAGTTCCAACGGAGAGCTCCAGCCGAGAGGAAATTTGGAGAGCTCGAGCTCTCGCGGCGCGCAGCCACACTCCGGCGAGGGATCAAAACCCTAGCTGAACCCCGGCGCCCCATCCCCCGTCGATCTGCACGGCCCGTCCATGGAGGTGGACCCCTCTCCATCGCCGTCCTCCCGCCCGCCGCCGTTGCCGGGCTACTTCGACCCGGAGTCCTCCGGCCGCCGGGAGGAGTACCGCCGCTACAGGTGAGGCGGTCCCCTCCTTCTGGATTTGTTGCTGGTTTTTCGGCTGTTCGTCTGTGTTGTCGGTGCGGGTGTGTTTTGGTGCAGTAGTCATGTGTGGGGTTTAACTGAAGCTCGAGTGGATTGGAAATGAGAGTCTGGGGAGCGGTTGATTTGTGAGAATGCTGTTTAGATGTGCTGTTGGAGGCTGTGCCTGCCAGTTGGATCTTTATTGGTGACAGAAGAAGTTAATTTGATGCTCGCTCGAGTCAAAATGCTGCTTAGTAGCAATTAACATGTCAACTCAGCAGCATATAAAGCACAAATTGTTGCCTTGGCAATGGCATAACTTAGTTAAGCTAAAACGCTAGTTACTTAGTGTCAGCAGTGCATAACCGAGTCCTTTTTTTAGTTTGAGACAGCGTTAAAATTGTCGGCTTAAGGGGGGATTTATTACGCCTGAGTTCTGAATAAGCCTGATGTTCAGAAATGTACCCTCTGCTGGAAATTCATGAATCAAGGTGCCTAGGCTTTGGTATCTGTTCAACTTGTTATGTTTCAATGCCAGGATAAGATATGTATGTCAGTACACAGTGCCCCTTGTTTCACCACCTAGTTCTGTTGATGTATGGATTAAATTACTTCATTCAGCTTACATTGCCAGAAAATAGTGATGTTGTTTTCCTTTGATATTTGTAGAAAGAGGTTGTCTTCTTCGAATGCCTCTCCGCTGCTGGGGAGTTCACTCTCCAAATCGTCTGAAGCCAGACTGCTATCTGGTGGAGATAGCATCCAGAGGCGGCCGAATGCTGGCTTACTCCTTGAAGACATCAAGCAGGAGGCTGCAGATTATTCCAACATGGATGGCTTGGATGGATCGAGACTATTTGGTTCAGCAAGAAGAAGAGAATCAGTAGACGATGGGTCTGCCTCAGATGCAGCTTTTAGTTCAGGGAGGCAGGCAGTGAAACAAGCCCTGAAATCAGTCAAGCTGGAGGACGACATGGACATGTCACATGAAGGAGAAACAAATTCTACAATGTTTGCATCTCTTCTTGATTCTGCAATCCAAGGTTAGTGAAGCACTGTAGTCTGGTTAGTGAGCTTCTTGTATGGGTGTTTAATTGGTTTGCTATCTATCATGTCATTTTTTGGATGATTTCTCTATTAAGTAATGTTTTCAATTCCAAAGTTTGATTTAAGCCTTGTTTTTACTTGTATTGTGACTGATATGTTATTTGATCAATGACATTGCTTTGATATATATATTTTTTTTTGCTTTGGGATGAAAAAATTAATTACTCAATTATTCTGAAAATTAAATTGCCCATATCTTCCAATATCTCAACTAGTAGTTTATTAGTGGGTGGTTGCAGTCCTGATGATTAGTGCTTTTTTCTTGCCCGAGCAAGTGCCTCTGATCTGTCATATATTCCCAATTAATGGTAGGTTAGCAGCAGCCCTAGAAACCTGCAGCCTAATTTTTGCAGTAACAAGCAGGCCAGGAACATGAATATAGCCATGCATGTATAATAACTCCTGCAATCTTGATATGCGTTGGCATAAAGTAGATGCCTTTCCTTTCTGTCCTGTTTTCCGTTGATTGTTCGTTATGGACTTAATGGTGTTATAACCGTTATTTCATATGTTCTCTTTTTATTGCAGGATTGGTGCCCTTCCCAGAAGTAATTTTACAATTTGAGAGGACATGTCGAAATGCTTCCGAGTCAATAAGGTTTTCTGTTGCTTTACAGTATAACATATTCCATTCTAAACTTCTGAGCTGTCAGATTGGACTTTGATGTCAGAATGGACTTTGCACAAACTCATATATAACTCTTTTGTCACTTATATACTGTTTTGTTGCGCTGAGTTGTTATTACCACTATTCCAAGATGGGTACATCCACTTTATATATGAATATTGAGAATGTGAAAATGGGTTACCTTTATTGTGGCGTAGAAACTAATATTGGGATATCTGGCCAATTATTTTTTATTTTTTAGGTCTGCTGCCACTGGAAAGCTTCGGTTGGTGGATGATAAACTTATGCAGCAAAAAGCACAACTGTTACTGGATGAAGCTGCATCGTGGTCGCTTCTTTGGTACCTATACGGTAAAGGTAAAAATTCTTGCTTCAGATGTCTCAAGTATATTGTTCTTCGATCGCTTTTTGTTTGCAGTATCATAGTCTGTGAATGACTATTATTCTGGGTAGCCACTTTATCATATGCCCTCTGAAACTATTTGCATATGCCTAATGATAGGAAATGAGGAGCTTCCTGGAGATCTTTTTGTGGTAAGACTAATCGTAATATTCAAGTAAGTTTTCGTTTGGACTTGTGTCCTATGTAGAATCATTTAAATTCTGTTGTATCTTTGTCAACAGTCGCCAACCACATCCCATCAGGAGGCTTGCCGTTTTGTTGCAACCGATCTTTCCGCACAATTGTGTAAGCGGATCGTACTTTGGCTCGAAGGTCTGGCTTCTGAAGCTCTTGATTTGGAGAAAAAGGTAGGAATGCCACTCTAGTTCAGAAGGTTCATGGAATGGAACAATCCGCCACTCTGTGCCAGTCATACATTTATCTAATAAAGCATCAGAATATTTGAGAATTACACGATCAACTTGTATCCAAGGGTAAATTAATAACATCGGTTGTATGCTGCAATTATTGATGCCATGCATTCATATGTAGGTGACAGGATCTCATGTTGGTTCATATCTACCAAGTTCTGGTGTTTGGCATCGTACACAGAGGTACCTAAAAAGAAAGAGTAATGATTCAACTATAGTGAAGCATGTTGATTTTGATGCTCCAAGTCGTGAAGGAGCCCAACTACATCCTGATGACAAGGTAGGCTGCCATCTATCCCAAATACAGTGCAAGGATGCTCTCACAGAGGAGCTAATATTCTATTATCTGTATGATCTTGGTTATGCTTGAAATGTAGATTGTATTTAGTTTCTTTGACCGTTCTGATCTGAACTATCCTTTGGTATCTTTTGCTTATGCGAGAACTGTTCAACTTTCTTGTTCCTTATTCTAGTTCTAGCTGAGGCTGTCTTGGATAGCTCTGATCTGTCTTACCTTGTAAACTTGATTCTTCACTAAACTAAATCAAAATGCTGGATTAGCAATAGTATATAGGAACAAAGCCTATTCAAAACTTGTTCCGTAAAAATATTTGACTTAAAATTTCAAGTTAGGTAATAAGAATTTGCGTTTTCTTTGTGTATAAGCAGAAACAAGACGAATTACTACTGGAAGATATCTGGACTCTTTTAAAAGCAGGTAGATTAGAAGAGGCATCTGAACTGTGCCGTTCTGCTGGCCAGGTAGATCAATTATTGTTGATTACAATCTTCTTATGAATTATGATGTATCATCTCTACTTATTTGTGATGCCTTATTCAGGCTTGGAGAGCTGCCACCCTATGCCCCTTTGGTGGCATAGATCTGTTCCCGTCCGTGGAAGCATTGCACAAAAACGGAAAGTCTAGAATGCTACAAGCCATTGAATTGGAAAGTGGTGTTGGACGTCAGTGGCGTCTTTGGAAATGGGCGTCATACTGTGCTTCTGAGGTGAACTCTTCTCATCTGGATTTGTTCTTTTGTTGTTTTTGTTTAATGTAGTGCTGTATGCATTATCAACTTCTTTGCTTTCCTTTGTATTAATTTTGCTTGTGAGTTTAGCCACGCACAGCAGACTGCTTTGCTGAACTATTTCTAAATTAATTGTACTGCTGCAGAAAATTGCTGAACAAGATGGTGGCCGGTATGAGATGGCTGTATACGCTTTACAGTGTAGTAACTTGAAGCGTATCTTGCCAATTTGCACTGACTGGGAGGTATGTTGTTGATTTAATGTCATTTTTTTCCTTTTACAGCTGGTGTGTGATGCATCTTTTCCTTGCTCATTTTGTAGTCGGCTTGTTGGGCAATGGCGAAGTCGTGGCTAGATGTTCAAGTGGATCTAGAATTATCTCAGTACCAAACAAGTAGACCAGATGAAAAACAACTCGACGAGGATATGAATGGAAACCAACCTATGGTAAGCTCTGTTGGTCCAGAAAGTTGGCCATACCATGTCCTTGATCAGCAGCCACGTGATATAACTGCACTTCTGCAGAAACTCCACTCAAGGTATTACCTTTTTTTTTTGGATAATTAATTGCTTTTTGATTGTTCATGTACCTTAAAAATCTGTTATTCTTGTGATGCAGTGACCTTGTTCATGAAACTGTTTCTCGAGCATGCCGCGAGCAGCATCGACAAATTGAGGTATGATTTGTTTCTGAGAATGAAGAACTACCTATGTTCTTATTCATTTTGCATTTTCTACCCATTTATGTAGCATGATTTTCTGAAGTGAAATTAGAAAAATCGCACTTCATTTCAGCACTGAAAATTGGTATTCTGAATCATATGTGTGTTCTGGAAGATTTTCCACTTTGTGCTAAGGGAGTCAAGTTCACCTTTATAGAAAAAAAAAGATATCTATCAACTGTAGGTTGCAGCTCCTTTCTCAGTACCATTTGGAATTTTTGATCCGCAGTATTAACTTGTTATATGTGACACCTGTATGCTCACAAGTACTTAAATCACATTTCATTTAGATGGAGTCCTCTAATATTGTAATCGGAAAATCATTATCTGGTTGAAGCTACAACCCGTCATTTGTCTAACAACCTACTATGGCCATTCATATGTTTTTCTTGTTACAGATGAATCTCATGAGTGGAAATATAGCTCATCTTCTTGACCTTCTTTGGTCATGGTTATCACCCTCTGAAGAGGAACAAAACATTTTGAGGTAGGATTGTTATGAATTTGCATGAGATTACCTTCAAATACTTATCATGTTATCATAACCCTTTTGCATTACTTCTGTGTTCGCTTAGGCCCCTTGATGATCCCGAGATGATACGTTTTGGGGCACATATTGTCCTTGTGCTGCGATACATCTTCGGCGATGAAATGGAGGATGAGCTTGAGGAAAAACTAGTTGCTATTGGCGATCTCATCATAACAACGTAAGTACTGCTGATAGAATTTGATCTACATGCTGCTGGATAGGTTCAGTTGTAGTCGAACCTAATAATTTTTATACTACCGAGTCGCATAAGTAGCATGCATTTTTTTCATCAAATCAAGTGTTAAACCCTTGCTTCTGCTCTTATCTTACCAATATGTCAAGTTCAGGTCTTTTATTCTCTTTTGTTAACTTTACAGTCGTAACAGGAATGTTCAATGACTCCAGGTATGTGAGACATTTATTTTCAGAGCATCAAGAGGAGTTGGTTGGAGTCTATGCATCTCAGCTTCAACGTGACCTTTGTGCTGATCTGTTTGTGGAAATGATGGAACTAAGGTTACATAGCAGGTATTATTATTATTATCTTATGCTTATACAGTTATACCTGTGCATTGGCTTGCTTGTGGTAATAGTGCAACTAAAATTGAAAAGAAGCTATTTCTAACATCATAATTTTTCAGCTGCTCAACATCTAACATAATAATCCAGGACATACATGTTATGCCACTTATGAGCTTTTTATATGTTAGTTGTCAATGTTGTCTTTTGTGGTTTGTAGTCAATCCAATAAGTGGCTTTGAATAGTTCTGGGTGGCAGTACTTTGTCTGCATTGTATCATCCATATACCTTCATATTGTCTTAAATTTATGGTCCTTTTCTAATATAGTATTTTTTTGCTTTTACCAATCCCTATTTCAAGTTTTCAACGCCCTGTTTTATCATCTATTTTCTGTTTCAAGAGTTTGGTTAGCTGGCCTCACACCTTTTATCCTTGAAACAGTTTGCACACCATGTACAAGCTCTTTCTCTCTGCTGTGGAGTATCTGCCATTCTCATCTTTAGATTCGTCAAAGCCTTCTTTTGAAGAGATCATTGAGAGGTTTGGTGATTTAGGATACATCTATTGTTAAAAATGCACAAATTTTCAGATACTTAAATCATATTCCTGGATACGTTGTAAAAAAAAATGTTAAAATTAATGTAGGGTGCTGTCAAGATCTCGACAAACGAAACCCAAGAAGTACGATGAAGATTTCTCTGATATTGCACAACAGCATCACTTGCAATCACTTCAGAAGGCAATGGTTATTCAGTGGCTCTGCTTCACACCACCATCCTCTATTCCAGGCTTTGAGATTATCACTGGAAAGCTTTTGATACGGGCATTAATGCATAGGTAACTGGTCACCAATGTTGCTCTTTGCCAGAGAAACTTGTAATCTTATCTTATTTAGTATGTGGAATAGCTTCATTTATCTTGTTTAACTCTATTTCTGCTTGATTTCTTGATCGATCAGTAACACGCTGTTCCGGGAGTTTTCCCTTATATCAATGAGGAGGGCTCCTGAGCTCCCAGCAGGACCTCACAAGTTGCTTGCTATCCTGGCTGAGCCATTAAAACAAAAGGATAATATATTTTCACTGGAAGATCCAGATGTATCTGATAACTTACAGGAGTTTGAAGATTGGGTATGTTATCTGTGTTTATCCTGATTTTGCATCTTTGCTTCATGAAGAACATATTATTGTTTCTGTATTTGACCAAGTAATTGCTTTGTACGGTCAAACAGCATGAATATTATTCCCTTGATGCAACTTACCGGAATTGGCTTAAAGTTGAGATGGTGAATGCTGCTGTTGCTCCTGAAATGCTTTCAGTGGAAGAAAAGGATCAAGCTGTTGCTGCAGCACGAGAAACACTGGAGTTGGCATTCTTGTTATTGCACAGTAAGTTATTTGGCTGTCTTATATGATGTGCCATTGTGAAACTATGCTTCTTAATAACTCAATTTCAAATAGTATAAACGTATCCAACTTAGATTTCACTGTTCTTTTATGTTCTTCGCCGTAATCAGAGGAAGAAAGACCATGGCTAAATGCTGTTGACAACAGTCCATTTGATTCCTCGGAGCCAATTTTCATTGAGTTGCATGCTACTGCAATACTGTGCCTACCGTCTGGAGAATGCATGCTGCCAGATGCAACATTATGTACGGCCTTAACAAGTGCGCTCTATTCAACTGTCAGCGAAGAGGATGTGTTACATCGCCAGTTGAAGGTTTGGTGTTCTTTCTCATATCAAGTATATGCTCCAGTCATAATTTGGCTCACTGCTTGCCAGTGAATCTAATTTCCTGTAGGGATAGCCAGAACTGTAAAACAGCTTCGTGTTTCAACTTCTACTCAATTCTGAATGCACAACCATGGAACAGGTGGATGCTCAGGTCTCGTCGAAAGATCCTTGCTGTATTGAAGTCACTCTTCGCTGTAAAGCAGTAGAAGGTGATGGATATGGGCTCCATGAAGCAAATGATGGAGGTCTTCTTGCTGCAATTATGGCCGCTGGCTTTAAAGGTAGTAACAGTTACTGAATGATATCACTCTTTGTAATATTTTGTGCAGTGATAGTGTTAATTTGTTGCGGCAGGTGAACTCAATCGGTTTCAACCTGGAGTTTCAATGGAAATATCACGGATTGATGCATGGTATTCTGATGGAAATGGTTCTGTGGAGAGCACCGCTGCTTACATCATTCGAGGGCTCTGTCGAAGATGCTGCCTGCCTGAAACAATTCTAAGATCTATGCAGGTGATCTTACGATTCACTGCACTGAATTGCAGATAAATGGGTGATGTTGTACTTCTTAGGGGATCTTTTTTTTAATCTTGTCTGATTACATTATGCAGGCATCAATCTCGCTTTCTGAGGCGGGCGATTCTCTGGATCATTGTGATAAACTCATTGAGCTAGTTGCTTCATCTGAGTATGGAATGATGCACTTGTTTAGCCAGCAGCAGTTGCAGGTGAGTTCTATGTTCCTCGGTTTGTTCATCCAGGAACTGCCAGTTTTTCGGATCCTAACAAAAATTTCTATTCATTCTTTGCCAGGAGTTCCTGCTTTTTGAGAGGGAATGCTTAATCTGTAAAATGGAGCTTGAGGAAGAGCAGTTACCTTCTGATGGCTGAGTCTTTTATGCTGTCAGGTGAGATTGCGTATCCAGTTAGCACGGATATGTAAAATAAGTGCTGTGCACATTAGACATCTGTGTTTGTGAAATTGTAACGGTATCTGGTTACTTGTGAAATGGTACTGCACATTGCAGTATTTAGTACTTTATTTCTGGTGATTAGAGGTTGTCCAAGCGAGTTAGTTCCTCTCTCCCCCCGGTGCATGCAGCGATCTGGAACCGACACTTTATTGCTTTATTTTGGCTGGAAAGATTCTTAACATTCTCATTGTTGTGCTTGTGAATGCAGAAAGGCATGAGCGTGTGCCGTGTTCGACCTGCTCAGTAATTCAGGTCCCGGGACTGGCAAATTTCGACACATGATACCATCCTGTCACCTGCCCGAAGAACCGGTTGTAACATGTTGTGACCCCATCGGGAAAGGGGAAATATGAAATCTGATGTATAGGTGTTGTATAAGACGATACAGTAACAATCTTTGTTTATTGCTCTAGGTCATCCATTGATTGGTTTTCTGTGACTGTATGCAAAAGGGATGAACTAGCTGATACAGCTGTTGAGAAATGAGACGTTCAAGCAATATAGTCCTTTCTTTTGTAACCTCAACCACAAATATGTACTATTGTTGTTGCAAGTCGTTTCAAATCCAATAGAAGATGCATCTGCGAACCCGGTGTTACGTTTGTCTGTGCCGTTCAGCTGATTGATTTTTCATTCGTGAAAAGGGGGATGAGAGAACAAGTAGAACCACTTCGTTTGCAACCCTTTATTCTGAGCGGCGTTCTGCCGGAGAGTTTTATTAACGACGGGATCCTCCTCGGCTACGCCAACAACGAAACGCGTCTTGCCAACCTGACGATTCACCATAGCCCAGCGGTCGGCCTTGTGGTGTGGCTCGCCATGCGCAGCCGGCGGCCCTTCTTCCAAAGCCATGGCGCATGACAGTGTCGGGCCGTGGATGCTCGGCAACGCTACCATGCCAGAACACGCTCGCCGGCCATTAGATTAGAGCTCTGCATCTGCAATGTCCCTACTCCCTACTAGCCAGGGAGAATCTTGAACAGCTGGGACTGGAGCCGGCAGGATGGCATCCACACGCCGGCTGATCAGGGCGGCGCCTCGAGCCGGGAGAGGCATCCTCTCGCCGTCGCGGCGCTCATCGGCAGCCGGCGCCCGACTCGTCAGTGACGGCGCTTGGGACTCGGCCGCCATGGCTGCGGGTTGTTTTGTGCCATTCCTGTGTAAGTGGTTGCGGAATCAGAGGGCAGCCGCGCCGTCTCCCGTGTGGTTGGTTCTTCCACGGCGAGCTCTGCACACGGTGCACACGACGTCGATCCGGGAGCTCTCTGCACGGTGACGAGCCGGCGCCGCCTGATGCCATCGACGTAGACTCCTTGGAGAGGCGGGTGAGTGGAAACGGTAGCAGGAACCCGCGAGCTCACGGCCGACCCGGATGGCGGCGGGAACGCGGCGGCGCTCCGGCGCGGGGGGTGGTCGCTATTTGAAATAGCGACCGCCCCCTGGGTCGCTCTGTGCCGTCTGATCGTACATGTGCGGCCCGGACTCGATACGATAGCAGAGGACCGAGCTCCCCTGTTCCGATGGAGCGAGCGAGCACGGCGCCGGCAGCGGCGGAGCTCGCCGGCGGCCTCGCCATGGGGATGGCACCACTTGGATGGCACCTGTAGTGGGAAAACTGGCGACCGGCGCGTCAGCGCCGCCTTAAGCTGGCCTGAACCATGCGTCGAACGCGTTCCCTGGATCGTACGATCTCCATGGCTAAACATATTCTTCTCCATATAGTATCGTACTTATGTAATATCACAAGCACGTACAGGCGAACAAAAGAGACGCGCGCTTACTGGATTCGCATCAAAGAGACGCGTTATTAATTGGAGAAGCAGCTGGTACAAGTTGCAAGAACAATTCGATCGGAATTAATACTCCCATATGAAACTTATCTAACCACCAGTGTCGATCCATTGCAGTGCTCTCGATCATCAGCCATGCATTACTTACTACTATTTCTGTGGATGGTACTTGCAGCAGCACTGCTGAGGTTTGGCAAGCCGATCGCAAGTGCCAGTGTATCTATCCCTGTCGCCCTCGGATGGGGCCTCCTGTTTGCACCTCTCGTTGCACACGCTTTCACTGCAGTCTCCTCCTTCCCAGTCGTCGCACTCTATAACGACTGCATACACATTATACCACCAACAAATCAGTTAGTTTATATGTTGCCAGACGAAGTAAACTGGGATTGCAAAGTAAGAAAAGAGCAGGCACCCCACTAGGGAGTATATATACTTAGTACATGCCTGCGCAGTCGGATGAGAGGATGCTGGATGCGGCCAAAAGAACCATGAGAACAACAGCAGTGGTCGAACACAAGGTCCTCGTCTTGTTGGGTGCCATTGGGCGAGTGATGACTGTTAGAAATCTATCCTTCTGTCCTACCTATGTTACGGTGTTCCTTGGCAAGCTTGTTTGCGGGTGTTTATATAGAAGTGTGGCGAGATAAATTCCTTGGCAAGCTTTTATGTTCCTATAATAAGGTTTGATATCCTCCTTTTATTTTTTGTATAAATGAACAAAAGTATCATCCAGGATTCTCTAATATCAACACTGCAAATGCTATGGTTTAGAATCCAGTTACCCCGAAAAATAAAGAAAAAGAAAAAAGATTCAGGATCCAGTTATTAAATTCAATAGATATGAAACGTTCAGTATTATATTCTACATCTATGTATTTAACAGCGGATAAATTTGGCATATGTTTGTGACGATCCAACCAAATATGAATTGTGACGAAATAGATGGATCGCAAATGGGCCCGCGAAAGGCCATTCAACAAAATGAAAAGTGGATCATTTGGGAGAGGACGCGTGGACCAGTATAATAATGGCACGCGGACCTCTAGCAACGTGACACGTGGACAAATTTAAAAATGACACGTCAACCAACAAAATAGTGACACGTGTGCAAATCGCGAGGGGACAAGTGGACCTGTAAAAAGACGACACGTGGACAAATAGAAGGTCAACATGTGGACCAATCTGGAGATAACACGTGGACATGTCTAAAAGTAATACGTGGACCAATGAAAAAATGACACACGGAACAAAAAAAAAAACACGTGGACCAATAGGAGGGCGACACGTGGATAGCAGAAAACGGCACGTGGACCTTTAGAAAAATGACACATGGACCAATCGAAAAACGACATGTGGAAAAATAGATAGTTGACACGTGTATCTGCCACGTCATCTTGCCACAGTGGCGGTGATGCCAAGTCATCTTGTCACCGTGGCGGTGCTGCCACGTTGGATGCCATGTCATCCTGCCACCGTGACAGTATACGTATACGAAGTACTGTAACGTACAAGGAAGTTTATGACGATTGTGGAACCGTCACCGCAGTCTAGGAAAAGGTCATAAATCACGACTGGCCACGCTCGACTGCTGACGAACGCTAAACGGTCATAAATCGCGATTTATGACGAAATTTTCGTCACTAGCAGCGGTCGGCGACACCTTAATTTCGTCATAAATCAGCATATCTGTTGGAGGTGCTCTTAGTCGTCCCGTCGCTGACTCACCGCTCAACGCCATCGTTGGCATGCTTCCGTTGCCGGAGACGAGAGACATCGACCGTGGTGCCGGAGCAACGCGATAAAGCAAATGCCGTATCGAACGGCCATTTGCGGCAAGTGCCGGCAGTGGCGGAGACGGGGGGGGGGCTAGCACCCCTAACGTCGTAGTTATCTCAGAGAAGCCTCAGTAGCTAGGTGAATTTCCTGCGCGTTGCTGCTGGAACGAGGGATGATTTTTAAGTGAATAGTAGGGTGTGACAACACACACATTTGATATGATGTGAAAATGAGTACATAAGAGATAAATAGCATGATGTGATAGGCAAACAAAAGATTGACAAACTGAAGAAGTTCTGATCATTTTAAGAATTGCTGTTTCCAAAGCCACATCGATCAAACCTCATTCAATGGAATATTTCATTTAGTGCAGAATAGCAGTCGACACACTCATCTTCAGAACGAACAACAATTGTTGTCTCGAGACAGACATAAAGGCACTGAACTTATTTTCATATTTTAGAGGCAGCGCGGCAATCTTGCATATCATATTTGGGCAACATTCTCGAAAACACACCTTGATTTGCGAAGATGCAGCGTGATTTTTCGTGAAGATATCTAATCAATAGTCTACGCAACATCTCAAGAAACACGGCCTATTTGCTCAGAATATTCTCTGAATGCAAGATGACCAGAAGCCTGCTCTTTCTAATTTCTTCTAATTCTGAATGCTATATAATAACAAACCTGCTATTAGATAGAAGAATGCAGGAGATATAGCATCCAGACAGAATCAAGCTGTTTCAGAATCTGCTAAACGAAGGATAATGGATTTTTGGTTAGTCAATTTACACAATGAAAGTCAGACGATGAGGCTAACTTCTCCGGTTAAAAAAAACGGTCTTTTTTTCCCTCAACCTTGTAACAAACCTTGGTTGGAGCTTTCAGTATAAGCGGGGTTGAACTTTCTGTCTAAAAAATTGTAACAGTTTTTTAAGGCCCAAGAGGCCAAGATTAGAGAAGACCTTCCCAACTTCAGAACCGAGGCTTCAGAGCACGAGTGCCAAATGCTGCTCTGAAATTAAACAATTGAAAGCCTGATAAAACAACAAACACGTACCATAATCGGTTTTAATTGCTTGAGCAGAAATTTGGAGCATGCATCGTATGGGAATTAGGGATGCATATAAGAATTAGAAGTTGCATTGGTAACCTGATTTTGGCAGATCGGTAGGATACACCTTGCGGTATTTCTTCCAATGATTGCTTTTCTGCTTCCCTCAGAATTTCGGCAGATAGCCAGAATAATAATAACCATGCGTGGTCTCCTGCTGGAGAGTCAGTTTTTTGCAGGAGTTCACCACATCGAAAAGGTCAAGTGCATGAAACGACGGCCGAATATGAATCCAATATCTTTTTTAAAAATAAATGATAAAGATTGAAATTGAAGAATGTGACTGAATATCGGGTGAAACCCAAAGTACTACATGAACAGAAATGGCCAGCTGAATGCGTGGGAGAATTGCAAATGACAGGATGGGTGTTGTGAGACCCAAAACGTGAAATGGGTGTTGTGAGCTTTGAAATACAGGACCCAAAAAAGTGAATCTCCAACGGTAAGTCCCAATTCTTCCTCCCCATTCCGCTCCGCGTGGCTTCCGGCGCTGCTCGTCGACGAAGCGGCGACGCTGCTGCTGAAAAGCTTCACCGCTACGCACGCGGCGGGCGCGGCGGCGCCGTTCGAGCTTTCGCCTTCGGCTTCCTCCGCGTGGGCGCGGCGTCGATGGACCTCGCCGCGGTCCACCTCCCCTCTTCCTTCCCACTCCGCCGTGGTGGTGCCCCGCCTCCGCTCCGCCGCATCCGCCAGGGCCCCGCGGCGTCGCCCCTCCGCGGCCAAGCGCGCCGCCGCAGCCATGCCGGAGCTCGCCGGGGCCCGGCGCCGCCGTCCGCTGCGGCCAACCGCGCCGCCATGAGCTTCACGACGTCTTATACCACCGCCGCTCGCGCCAGCGCCGCGCTGCAGCCCGCCATGGCTCCACGCACCATCGCCGCTCGCGCCGCCGCCCTCGTTGCCGCCCGTGCCTCCACACCCGCTCGCCGCAGGCCGCCGCCCGCCCGCGCATCCCGTCGCCGCGCGGTGGCAGCGGAAGAGGAGTAGCGCGAGGCGGCGGCTGAGGAGGGCCGGAGCGGGAGGAGTTGGAATTGGCGGAGGAGGGAGAGGGGCTGGCGGCGGGGGACGAATCGGCGCGGCGGCGGAAGGGTGGCGGCTCCGGAGGGAGGGAAGGGGAGGGCGCGACGGCAGAACGGTGGGAGCGGCGGCCTCCTCGGCGGGGGCGCGGCGGGGGGCCTCGGCGGCGGCGGGTGGAGGCGGCGAGTGAGGGGAAGGCACCAGCGGAGCTCGGTCGTTGGAGGGAAAGGCCCCCGCGGAGCTCGGCAGAGTAGAGGGAGGGGGCAGGCGGAGGAGGGGCCCGGGCTCGGCGGAGGAGATCGAGGGGCAGGCGAAGGAGGCGTCGCCCGCGCCGGAGGAAGAGCCGAAGAGGTGCGCGACCTGCTGGGTCGCGGCTTGCGGAGACTCATTGCTGGGTCGCGAAGGAGGCAAGGAGTAAAATGGGTACGCTGTTTGGGTGCTCCGTTGGAGACGTGTTTTTCATGTTTTAGGACCCATTTTGCGTTTAAGTGGCCCAATGGGTCTCCGGTTGGAGACAGTCTAACAGACACAAAATTGGTGACCGGATGAGGATGAAAGAAATTAAGATCCATAGTGCATGAAACGTTATTATATTGAATGTACACGCTTCATCAGTAGAGTGCAAATTAATTAGGATCCAAAGAAAGAACTTTTTGTGTAAGTGAAGTACAATTGCAAGAACTAAATGACATTATTTTATTGAGGAAATTCCCTGTATGACCTCAAAAGAAATCGCGTTGCCTTCTATAGCCCCAAAACAATCGAACTTCCCTCTAAGGCCCAAATCATTTTTTCTGTTCCCTCTGTGGCCTTCCGTAACATTCACCGTCAAAAATGAAATGCAACCAACGCGAAAGGTCCTTTATACCCCCACCCTCTCTCTTTCTGTTCTGACCGAGATCGATGGAATAATTGAAAAAAAAAGAAAAACAGAGGAGCGCTCGACGCGGGCGATGGAGGACGGCGCCGGCATCGGGCCGCCAGGCTCGCCCACGCCACCACGACGGTGCTCCCCGCGGCCGCGACCATTGCCAAGCTCGCCGCGGCCTTCCCCCGGCCTCGCCGCCCCGCCTCGACGGGCCTCGCCGCGGAGTCCCGATGCGCGGCACGGTCTTCAGATGCGGCGGCGGGCTATTGCGGCAGGGTTGCCCACGTCGCTGTGGCCGCGGGCTGCTGCGGCTGGCTCGCCGACCTCGCCGTGGCGGCGGGCGGCGGCAGGCTCGCCCTCGCGGCCTGCGGGGGATCCCGGCGTGGATCCTGGCGCGCCGGCGCGGCCTGCAGGGGATGGCGCGCCCGTGCGTCCATGCCGTGCTGAGGGAGCCCGAGTTGTTGATGTTGGTACCACCAGCCAAGCTGCAGCCTCGCAGGGCCTCCAGAACGACAACTACCAGCCTGACTGGCATGAAGGGTGAGTGGAACTACCGAACTTCTCATTCGCAACAACTGAAGGCAACAACTGCATGCAACAACTGAATAGTTAAGATTGGACCGTACCAATAACTCTGAAATGCAACAACTGAAATCTTTGATAGGTTGGATGATACACATTTTTTGCGGGAAATGGGACTGAATCCATATGTTCCGGTCAGGGAGGTGGATTCTGGTGCTGATGGGCAGCAAAAGGAAAACACTGAGAATGATGAGGATGATTATCTTAAGAATCCATTACCACTAAATGAGCATGTAGGTGTTGATGAGAAGGGTATGTATTTGGAGACGGTACCAAAGGATGCAGCTATTGATGCTTTACAGGTGGTGCCTTGCACCGAAAAAGAAGCTCGTAGTGTGGATGATAGTGAGGATGAGGATGACTCCGAGGAGGTTGGTGAGGGCGTGGATCAGTCAGAGGATGAAGAAGAAGCTCAGGATGAGGATGTGCCATGCAATGAAGAATCATGCTCCTGTTATAGAATATGATCCCGATGACCCGCCAATGGAAGTTGGCTCCACTTATCCTAGCATGAAGGTCTTCAAATTGATGTTGTCTCAACATGCAATCAAACATCAATTTGAGTTCAACATTGCAAAAAGTGCACCAAATAGATACAGGGTATATTGTTCAAGGAAATGCCC
Organism: Eragrostis nindensis; assembly: GCA_012490785.1. NCBI lineage: Eukaryota > Viridiplantae > Streptophyta > Magnoliopsida > Poales > Poaceae > Eragrostis > Eragrostis nindensis. The sequence continues at coordinate 121,333 of JAAXCT010001238.1, forward strand.
TGATAAGTGTCCATGGTAGCTATTTGCATCTACTACAGGAGATGGATGTACTGTCAAGGTAAATATTCACATAGCTCATGTGTGTGTCCTTTTTGTTACTTTTTTTTGTTTGAAATTACTCATGTATAGTTATTTTGTAGGTAAAGAAGAACCCTTATCCTCATGACTGCTCTAGTACCAGGAGGAAGAAGAAAGTGAAGAATGCAACAAAATTTTGGATATGTGAAAAAGTGAAGGACTTTCTCATAGAAGATGCAACTCTAGGGGCAGACAAATTGCAGCAGAAGCTCAAAGAACACCATAAGGTGAAGGTCAACTACAAGAGAGTATATATGGGTAAGGAGCTAGCACTGAGAGAGCTTTATGGTGATTGGGACAGCAGCTTTGACAATCTATAAAGGTTTAAAGCACAAGTTGAGAGTGCTTGCCCTGGTAGCTTAATAATTATTGATCACCACACAATTAATGGAAAGATCAGATTTAAACGTCTTTTTTTTGCATTGAAGCCTTGCATAGAAGGGTTCCTTAATGGCTGCAGACCATACCTAGCAATAGATAGCACATTCTTGACAGGCAAGTTCAAGGGGCAATTGGCTAGTGCTTCGGCTGTTGATGGGCATAATTGGTTGTATCCTGTTTGTGTTGGAGTTTTTGATTCAGAAACTAACGACAATTGGATTTGGTTCATGAGTCAACTTAGAGAGGCCATTGGAGCACCAAGGGGCTTAACCATATGCACTGATGCTGGACAAGCTGTTATGGAAGGGGTGGGTGATGTATTTCCACAGGCTGAACATCGGGAATGTATGGTTCACTTGGTCAATAACTTCAAGAAGAGGTACCATAGGAAGGTGTTTGATGACCATCTATGGGCAGCAGCTTACTCTTGGAATTCCTATCTGTTTGACAAACATTGGGCGGCTATGAGAGGAAGCAAAGCTAGCTGCCACTAATTATCTAAGGAAGTCGCACCAAAAATTGTGGACAAGGAGTCAATTCTCAACCAGATCCAAGGTGGACTATGTGACCAACAACCTTGCAGAGTGCTTCAACAATTGGATCAAGCAGCACAAGTCCTTAAACTTGGATGACTTCGTGGACAAGTTCTGACAGTTGCTTATGGTCAAGTGGAATCAAAGGAGGAAAATATCAAAGAAAGTTGATAGCTTGATTTTGCCTCACATAATCAAGCAATTGAATGAGAAAAATAGAGAATTGAACTTGGAAGTGGAAGAATGTTCTGAAGAAGTGGCTGAAGTGACTGCAATGGGAGGCAGTGGATTTCGGTTTGTGGTAAACCTAAATGACAGGACATGTTCTTGTAGAGAATGGCAGGTTTCTGGCATTCCTTGCCGCCATGCACTAGCATTCATCACGTCACTTAACAATGAGCCAATAGAGAAATATGTTGACCTGTATTACTCCATTGAGAAATTTAGAGTTGCATATAGCCAGCTAATTCCTGCTATGCCTGACAAGACCCAATGGCCCAAAGCTGACAATGGATTTTTCATGCACCCACCTCTATTGAAAGCTGTAGCTGCTAGGCCTAAAACCGAAAGGTTTAAAGGTGGCGGTGACAAGAAAAATAGAAAAGGGCAGCACAAGTGCCCTATTTGTATGGACTACGGACATCACTGGCATAATTGCAACAAGGGTAGACCAGAAGACATTTGCTGCTATGAAAGCTATCAAGTAATAATGTTTCTAATCTTACTTCATTTTCTATGTTTCTTTTATGTAAACAACTCATTACTGACTTTCTTATTGTTATTTGTAGAGGAACACCAAAGAAGAAGGGAAAGAAAGCCAATTCTGCTCAAAGTTCCATTTTGCCTTTGGAGGAAGATGCACCAGCAGCATCCATGTCTTTTCCACCAAGGTTTGCAATTTCTAACTTCCTCCCATGTTTATTCACACTTGTCATGGATTCTAAGTTCCTACTTTCTCATCTAGTCAAACATTAGGAATAACAACTCACAACAAGAGAAAACATGTTGAGTCTACTCCCGATCCATGTCAAAGGTAATTCATACTAGTCCTATGTCTGCTGCAGTGTTGTTTTACCATGAAGAGACTTTGGAATGAATATTAATATATTACTTCTCATTACAGCCTATCCTTGGAGGTTTCAAGTAAGAAAAAAGGACAACATACTGGCAGCAACTCTGGAGCATCAAAGAGGTCAAAAAGCGGTTCAAATCAGCCTGAGCCTCTTTCCATTGACCATCCATTACACATAGAGCAACCTGTGAAGGCGAAGCAAAGAAAAAAGGCCAAACCCACAAAGAAGGCAACAAACAATCCTAAGGTCCCACTTGACAACCCCTCAATGTGTACAAGAAGCAAAAGAGCTCCTACTAGCCCTGCAATGAGCACAAGAAGCAAAAGAAGGCTCAGCATCTAAATTCTAGCATGATTTGCTCCCTCCTATGTACTGCATGTTGAATAGTTGTTGTATGTCACTATATGTGTGCGCACTGTATTTATGTGTGAACCTATCCACTTGTGAAACTTTGCATTCGTCAAGTTAATATGATAGTGATGTGTCCATTCGTCAAGTTAATATGCATCTTGTACAAATAAGTGATGTGTGCAAATAGAGACCTCTTTGTCCAATTACGAAAAGAAAGAATGAAAATAATGCTCATTTCGAATAAAAACAAGCCAAGATAAAAATTTTGAAACAAAAACACACCTGTAAATTAATACTCACTTTCACACAATTTTTTTGAATATAAATGAAGTCATTTTCGAATCAGGGGTAAAATGGTACTTTTACTCTCTAGTTAACACCGTTAAGGGCACAAACTAACGGAAGGGTCATGGAAGGAAGGCAAAAATGATTTTGGGCCTGATAAGGAACTTCAGTTCTGGGAGGGCCATTGAAAGAAGCTTCATTTCTTTCGAGGCCATACAGGGAACTTCCTCTATTTTATTTCCAATCGGTTGAGTCCTCTTCACAGGAAAAAAAGGCATGTAGATCTGGTTCTTCTCTTTCTATGTAGCCACCAGTGAGAATAAAATTGACTGAAAAAAAATAGAAGAGTCATCAGTGACAGCAAGGAAGAGAATTTTTGCACCTGCGTGTGGTGTAGATGAATCCTCAGGAAAATGGTGTGTTACTATTTATTTGGAAACAATTTATGCATTTAATTTGATAAAACAGCAAATGTAAATCTAAAGGGTGAAATTAAGAGAGCAGTCAAATGTAACATGTTTTTTCATGATCAGCCATCAATATATTTTGCACCCGACTCTTGAGCACGAACATTTCACCTTGACTCGAGCACCTTTAGTAATTAATGGATAATAATAGAACATTAAAGAGAAATATGTTTCTAAATAACCTATTGATTCATGGCACTACTAATTCTTGACATAAATAAGAAAATATTGGACGGGTTAAACCAACATGAAGCCACCTATCCAGAGTTTCATACATCAAAGAAAAGAGCTAGTGACGAAAGCCTTATGATGATTGCCTCTTGGTTATAGTTACGATTTTGCAATTAAAAAAATAACAGAAGGACAAAGCATAATTATCAACTATGATAAAATTAGCTTAATCTGACAACAGAAGAATAAAGAGGCAATGAAAATCAAAACAAAGAAACAGGAGAAGATAGCGCCAACAAAACAACAGGAGGCAATGAAAATTCGACTACCAGCTGACTCTGGCTGACCAAATTGAAGTCTCGATTGACATTGCTAACGTTTGCCTCTGGTGGCGATTTGTTCGCCCAAGATTCGTTGTGTAGCAGAGGCACCAGACATGAAAAGAGCGGCAGAAAATAAGGGATCGAGGAAAGGGTCCAACCTTGTAGAAGTTGTGTCTGAAAGGTGCTTTTGGATATCGGCCATGGTGATTTATGTGAGCATCAAAGGAGGCGTCCATCATTGTATAAATCGATGTGGGAAGCTGAAACAAATAAGGGACGGGAGCAATGAAACCATGCACAATCAAAATATGGCAGCAAAATTAGAGCTGAGAAAAGAACATGCATATTCTAAAGAAATACACTGGTGATTGGCGGTATTCAGCATCTGCCCAAAATGTTGTAAATTCCACCAGGACTGAAGCACGATTGGTCATTTTATATTGGAATGCTATTGAGTGGAGAGGGATTACCGCAGGATTAATGTCGCAGGATTAATGCCATCAACGACATTAGTCTTTTTTTATTGCAAAATGGAGGAGTACTAAAGCACGGGAGTTTCTTTTGCCTCTCTCTTTGTGGTGAATTACTGCATGACGTGAAGAATGGATCGACAGGCAGTAATAAAACTGGCTTTAATATGTGCATGGGAGGTACTAATGCTTTTGTAGACTATGAACCATGCGTAGTGGGTGATAATGCAGAGGCAAAGGGATGGACGGACAGATCAAACCAAGAGGCTAGGATCCAACGGTGTAAATAATTGGGATGATGTGGCTGCATGAGAGTTGAGAGAAATAGGAGTTAAAGACTTTTAGTTGGTTGCACTTATAAAGAAAGAGTAGATTATAGATTATATATAAGATACTATTTTAGTGACGTGTGAGTGTTGAGATCCTAGCAATATTTATTTTCAAATAGTGGCAGTATGGGAAATGTGGTGTTAAGGTTGGCAGGACTCGTGTAATGGCCGCCGGTTCAGTCTCTTTTGCCATTCTTCAGTTTCAGAAGTTTCCGTTACAACAGGGAGCAAATGAGAATTAAGAAAGGAAATGATAAAGTGGGTATGAATGCTTGCGATCAATCTTTGTGTGTGGCATGAGCGGCATGAGGATTAAAACGATGGGGTAGAATGAATGGCAATTAAAACGATGGTGATGCTAATGGTCTGATCTAATACTCAGGATGCAAAGAGTAATATGATCGGACGGACCAAACAATTGAGGTGATGTGGTTGCATGAGAGTTGAGCTTTAGAAGGTATGACCTTTATAGATATTATAGATTTAGGGCCCTTTTGGTAGGGCTTCTTCAGTGGCTTCTCCAACGGCTTCACGTGTTTTCCATCCAAAGGGGGGTGTTTCTTCAGGTGCTTCTCCTTTAAAAAAGGATGAAGCCCCTTCCAAAAAAGAGGTGAAGCATGAAGCCACAAAATAGTAGCTTCACCGGCTTCTTTTCTCTGCGACGCCCTCATCTTTCCATATTTGTCCCTACAAATAAGGAGAAGCTGCAGATTTAGCCGTTTCGCCAAAAGTTTTAGGCACAGCCGTAGACACAGCCAGCACAACCGTTTTTACAAAAAAGCCACAGCCATAGCCGAAGCCAGCACAGCTACAGCCTTACCAAAGAGGCCCTTATGTACTACTCAAGCATTTAATCAAGGGCTGGCCCCCCTTAATGACCATGAGCCCACAACGAGCTGCCCCTCACGTCCTCACATTCCAGCCCCAATTTGGCCCATTCAGAGAAGGCCTTTGCCCATGAATGAGAAGCCGAGCTCTGTCAATTACTCGATTCATTGATTCCCTATTCTCCTTCCTGTTCGTCTCGCCTCCATCATCGGCATTATTGCGACGCCGCCGCCCGCCTGCCCGCTTTGCCGCAAAAACTTCTGAACTAGCGCTACCAATCCGGCTAGTTGCGAACTCGGATCTCCCTAAAGGTATGCATTGTAGTTCCTTCCAGCCATTCAATTGAATTAGTATTTGGATCAGAATTTAGTTTAATCTAGTAGGGGAAGGATTAATGTGACTCCCTGTTCCGTTTATGTCAAATATAGCATGAAGAGGTTAAGGACTCTTGACAGTTTATACAAGCCTGTTGGCTCAGGCTTTTGGTGCTATAAAAAAACTAGGCTCAGAGGCGCGCTCCGCCGCGCGGGGTTGGGATTAACGGCCGGCATAACCACGTTTTGCGTTTGTTTAGTCGTTTCCTGTTGTGCCGCTTTCCTGTTTGCTAGTCGCAGGGCGCGCTCTGCCGCGCACATCTGCGATGAGCCTTCCTGCAGCTGCTTGGTACACAATACCACAGATACTGTTTCTTTTTTCCTCTTGCTCTGTTTCCTCTCACGCGGCCAGGAATCATGGCCACGCGGCAGTGTTTGTGTGCGGCACACCAACAATAGCAGACTCAGCTGCTTCCTCACTTCATTGACACATGGGACCACCGGTTCATGGACTGAGTTCACGTAGCACAAGCATCTTGACTTCCTGCTCTCTCTCATCCCGTGAAGGCCATAGCTCCTGGTTTATTATCGCCCAGGCCCAGCGCCTTATCTCTCTCCCATAAATTGTGCCTCAACGCGCTGCCCGTCGCTCTCCTTTGCAATTTTCATCTTACTTTCTCTAGCACATGAGGTCGGCTGCATTTGGGCTCTGCTGCCTGCCTCCTGACCGCCACACTGCTCTCTCTCTCTCTCTCTCTCTCTCTCTCTCTCTCTCTCTCTCGTTGGCCGATGTGTGTTTCTTCCCCTCAAGTTGCGAATGGCAAGCTGCTTGAGGGCAGCCGACGGCCTAAGGTCGGCAAGGGGTGCCGACTTCACTGCGGCCCCGCATGCCGACGGCCATCTCGGCCCACACCATGTAGGCAGCGAGCCGCGACTAAAACGACGGTCCAACCACCTGCCGCTCTGTTGACATGGGTGGCAAGTGGCAAGTTTGCTATCCGCATATTTCTTCTCCTTTCTCCTCACAAATACAGGTTCATCAATTCCCCTTCTCCCTATCCGCATATTTCTTCTCCTTTCTCCTCACATACCATCGCTTCAGCAAGGCACGAGTTGGCAAGCATAAGGTCCAACAGAGCCGGCAACGGACGCAGCTGGGCCGGCCCTCGCGACTAAACACATAAGCAATGACGAAGCCTGGAAACCAGGCCCGCGGACCAGCAGAAGTAGAGGCAAAGCTGCGGCCCAAACAATGTTGCAAGGCATACCTCCCACAAGACCAGTCAGGATTATAGGCCCGCTGCAACGCGAAACACGAACACAACATCGAAGGAAGGCAAACCCGAGTCGGCGGGAGGAAAACGCGGAACGGCAAGGCGGTGGAATCGGGAGAGGGAAACACGTACGGGTCTACTCCTCCGCTGCCCACGTCGAGGAAATCGCTGTGGGAGGCTCCAGCCTCCCACAGTTGAAGATTAGTATATGGGTTCAACTCTGGTACGGTGTTGGTGCCGAAACGCCTTGTGAAAATCCCAGCGCAACCAATTAGAAGTTAAGTTAATTGAGTAGCACGCGGCTTAATTGTTGGTGTTGCACTGGTGCCATGTGCAGTCTAAAGTCCGTATTGTATTCTTTCAATTTCATCATGATTTTTGAAGAAAAAATAGACTATAAACTAGTTGCTGGTTTAAGATGTGGTGGTACTGCTGAAAATCCTAGTGCACTAGTAATGATCAAGCTGTCAACCCTTATTATCTAGCCGTCCTCGAAGAGCTAAAATCAAGCTAACAAGGTGTAATAGTAGACAATTAAGATTAATTTCTTCCATGGATCATGTATTTTTGTATATTTTTTTGTGCTTTTAATCTATATATACAAGCTTCGGTGTAGTTACATTACATGAAGTCATCATGCCGAATTTTTTCTAAGAAGCTCCGACAATTGATGGCTTGGTCCCCTATGTCCAAATCCTGGCTCCGCCTGAGTGCCGGAGTACTAGATCCATTGTGACAGTGTTCACTTGCCAACGCCGCATCATCAGATCACAAATTCGTCAGTTAACATGATTTGGTCTTTGGCATGTATTGGAAGGTGTTGGCCTGGCACCGAGAGGGATGGGAGACGAGGAGATAGTAAATGATTGTTTGGTCAATGTTTACGGGTCCAGTGAACGGTGGGTCCTACCGACTCCTTCTCTCCCTCTCGTTTCGGATGCATTTGCACAGGTGAAGCGTAGAAGGCGGTAAATCATCTATGTACCAGGCAACTTTTTTTTTTTACGAAAAGGGAATTTCATTGATATCATAACATAGGACATCCCCGAATTACATAATTAACCCAAATAATGCCAACTTCATTGATAGGAGACAATAAACTTTGAAAATGCTGCAAATTCCACCATTTAGGATCACTATTCTAGACGGATATGCCACGGACCAAAACTTCGATCTGAACGAATATGGCCATCTCATCATCCACAACCGTCATTCTCATCTCCGATGGGGGAAAACTGAAACTCAACCCTTTCGCAAAAGAGGGGTACAATATTGCACACGCAAATAAGATGAACTTGACGCCGTTGAGCCATCGCCGAGCCCATCACCGCCTCCTTCGTCAGATTTGTTATGGGAAAACACAAATCCGAGCAACATCCAGATAGATGTCACTGGAAACCAAACTCTCACTAGCTCACAATCATGGTCAGGAAGAACCATAAGAAGACAAAGAAGGGGCCAGAGTACCTTATTCTTCATCGATGATGGCGCCTTCAACTCGTCACCACCGCCGAGACACCTCATCCTCCATTGCTCCATGCCGACGAACTTGACGACGTCGCACCGCCGCCGTCACCCTCTTCGACTGGACAAAAAAGAGAAACCCTAACCCTAACAACCACCGCCAAAAGGAACTACCGCGGGAAGACTTAACTATCTAAACCTAGAAGAGAACTGGATGAACACCCGGATGCCAGACCTCCCTCCTTCGCCGACGGTGTTGGTCGTTTGTACGCACCTACTTATATACCGCAAGTGGACCGTGTACAGTTGTAGCACTTTTTTCCCCCAGAAGAGTATTCCAAGGTTTAATCGAACCACAAGGACCAATGGGAATTAAGCAGAATTATCAGTAAAAGAGTTAGCCAGGCTTTCTAGTGAGTGTGAGCGTGAGTTTTGGGAGAATTGGGGGATGTGCCGATCGGCACAGGGTTGTGCCGGTCGGCACAGAGGCTGAGTTGTCCGAGTGTTGCTTGAACAGCCTAAGGAACCTGATTAGATCACGGGGTAAGTTAGCCAAAGTCTGCTAGTTGAGATCGTAACCAAAAAGCTTAGTTAAATAGCATCATAAACGGATTTACTTAATTATTGATAACCGAAGATCGGCAGAAAGAAACCTCTTTCCGACGTGTCCTGTCACGACCCGTTCGCCTTAGTCGGTAGCCGCTTCCCACTCTACACATCATCTCAAAGATCTCGCATATTCCAGCGCGTTGAGGTACAGAGACAATATGCAATTATGGCGCATTACAAGATCCCAATACTACCTTAACCACAATGGAGATAGTGAGAGATTGAATCTCTCACCTCTTATTGCCACCACAATTAAGATAACATCTAATACTTAGTCGTCACTAAGCGTAGGAACAAGTGCATGTAAAGACCATAAAATCCAGGCAATCAATAATCAAAACCATTCATTCACATATTCAACCATACTTTGATAATACATAGTACAAGATACATCACCATCTAGTAGGCCTACCTTGATGGATCATCTCTTAGCACCAGCGGTTCTTGATCTAACAACTAGAGAACATGACGAACAAATCTTTGTTGCAGGAGGTAACCCATGGTACCACTGCTTAGGACGCCCAATAAGAGATTGAGGAAACAGTCGCACCTTGGCTTCATTGGTATTCATATGTTGCCATTGAAAGGTACTGTAGATTTCATGAAAATGTTGCAAATGCATATTAGGATCTTCAGAACCTGTGAACGGTTGCTGACCAACCAAAGACATGTAGCGCTCCAGCTGAAAAGGTTGAGCTTGTACAGTGAACTCAGTCTTGATAACATTGTCCAAGGCAGGCTTGAGACGATTAGCTATTGGTGTTGTATCTGCCATGTCTTCCACTTCCGGAACTTCTTCTTCCCTGTCTTCTTCTAGAGCTGCAAACAATGCCCTCGGGCTGAGCGGCTCGCTGTTGTCTTCTATGTCTCCCACTGACTTGCTTTTCTTTTCCGTCTTACGCTTGCGAAAGAGAATCTCTGGATCATCGAGGTATTAAAGGGTTTAATTGACTTAGCGCCGTCCATACCTGTCTGGTTAAATAAACAGGACATATGTACTGGAAAAAACAGAGAAATTAAAAAAAGCAAGCAATGTGCCGGTCGGTAGGGAGATGTGCCGATCGGCACCACAGCCAATTTCTGAAACTTCAAACAATGCCTAATTCGAACAAAGGTCTCCGGCAACGGCGCCAGAAAAAGAGAGCTTGTTGGTCGTTTGTACGCACCTACTTATATACCGTAAGTGGACGATGTACAATTGTAGCACTTTTTTCCCCAGAAGAGTATTCCAAGGTTTAATCGAACCACAATGACCAATGGAAATTAAGCAGAATTATCAGTAAAAGAGTTAGCCAGGCTTTCTGAGTTTTGGGAGAATTGGGGGATGTGTCGATCGGCACAGGGTTGTGCCGGTCGGCACAGAGGCTGAGTTGTCCGAGTGTTGCTTGAACAGCCTAAGGAACCTGATTAGATCACGGGGTAAGTTAGCCAAAGTCTGCTAGTTGAGATCGTAACCAAAAAGCTTAGTTAAATAGCATCATAAACGGATTTACTTAATTATTGATAACCGAAGATCGGCAGAAAGAAACCTCTTTCCGACGTGCCCTGTCACGACCCGTTCGCCTTAGTCGGTAGCCGCTTCCCACTCTACACATCATCTCAAAGATCTCGCATATTCCAGCGCGTTGAGGTATAGAGACAATATGCAATTATAGCGCATTACAAGATCCCAATACTACCTTAACCACAATGGAGATAGTGAGAGATTGAATCTCTCACCTCCTATTGCCACCACAATTAAGATAACATCTAATACTTAGTCGTCACTAAGCGTAGGAACAAGTGCATGTAAAGACCATTAAATCCAGGCAATCAATAATCAAAACCATTCGTCCACATATTCAACCATACTTTGATAATACATAGTACAAGATACATCACCATCTAGTAGGCATACCTTGATGGATCACCTCTTAGCACCAGCGGTTCTTATCTAACAACTAGAGAACATGAAGAACGGGGCAAGCCCCGGTGGCTCTAAACTTACTAGCTGTGTTGTCCCTCTAGCGGCCGATCTCGAAACCCTAGGGTTTCTATAGGTTTATATAGGTCTATGCTTCGAAAAGGAAAAGGATCTCGGAAAAAGAGTCCTCGTGCCGATCGGCACAGAGGCCGTGCCGATCGGCACACCTCGTGTCCAACTCGGTCTCCCCTCTAAGTCAGTTCCAAAGTCCTAGGTAGCTTCCATGTGGGCCTTCCAATCAGTTTTCTTCGAGATCAAGTCTTGCATTGCTCTTTTAAATCTTCGAGTATCTTTTATCTCTTCGTGACGAATATCTCCCAAGATTGGTTTGGATGACTTCCTTCTAGAATCAACTGAATGGTGGGCTAGCCTCGATGGCCCTGAAGTCCCCTGTGCCGGTCGGCACAAGGCTGTGCCGATCGGCGCAGTGAGCCTTTTCTGCTGCCTTTCTTCTCTTCAGGTCCAGATCAGCCAAAATGTCCAGAATGTCGTCCTTTTCATCTGTTTCTACAATAATTCTCCAGAACAACATATATACAAATATAGTGCTATTATCAAGAGTTAATGGCCTATAATGATGATATTTATGCTCTAAATAAGGCGCAGTTGGCATATAAAATGGTATGCTAGAAATCGCCAGAGGCAGCCGGAGGCGAGGGGGCCGGCAATTTTCTTCTGTAGTCGCGGCCTGAGTCGCCGCTAGGAGGTACAAGGAGACAATTCGCTATTCAAGCGCCCGTAGAAGCGTGCATGTTTCCCCAGGGCACGCGGTGCGTGTGGCTGCAACAGCACATCATTGATGGCGCGTGGAGCCCGAAGAGCCGGGACGCTCTGTTTGACCGAGGCGTGTGAGCATGTCCGCGTGGGCGAGCTGCACGGTCAGGACAGCGTCTGCAGGGCAGCACCCTCGCGCTCGCGCAAGAGGCCGGCTGGTGTGCGCCGCGCGCCTGACGTCGGCCGTTACCTTTATTAATAAACTAGCGAGGTTGCCCGCGCAATTTGCGCGGCTAGACTTGGTATAAATTTTTTAGGTGGTCGCTATATGAGATTGTAATCCGCCGATGTTATCTGTCCATACTGATTATTCCTCGCTTTTTTTGAGCTTACATGTATAACAAACTTATCTTTGACTTCAGAGTTCGTGGAGGCTCTAACTTTTGATGTTTCCCATTCACATTCATCTCGCTCGTCCTCTTTGTTTACGCAGTAGAGCTCAACAGCTAGTGCATGGTGTCACACCATGACAATGTCACGACGCATGGTGACTATTATCCCCTGATCGATCGGTGTGTGTGGCTTGCGTAGGCTTGCTTGTTGGTGGTGTCGCCTACTCTTTAGAGGTGTAGAAGAATCTAGGGCGATGTTGAACCTATCTAATATACCATTGGGTTCGATCAAGTCAAACATTCTTAACTTTGATATAATATATATATTGGTAAACTATTGTAAATAGGAAGAATTACATGTCATAAAACAGTTTTTTTCATGATAAATCTAGTGGCGTATTGCTTTTGCACTGTCAATCTCTTATGATATTTTACTATTAATAGTCAAAGTTACAAATGGTTGATTTCCATCAAGCCCAGATATGGAGAGAGTACAATGTTTGCCAAGATGTGTCATGCCAACTTTGTTGTTCCTCATACCTCACTGTCATGGAATGCCGCCATTTTTTTCTGCAGTCCATGACCCACGGTTGAATGTAAGGTGACATCACATATGTAAGTTGTTGAGCTAAGGTCTTCCTTTTCCTAGGTGTATCTCTTCCCCTAAGTCTAGAAAGCTCTTGTCACAACCTTGTTGAGAAGTGCTGGAGCATCTGGCTCGTCGAGCAGTAGAACTTTCTCGATCCTGCTACAATTGAGAGAGGTGGAAAAAGATCGTCGGTCAGCGATCTTTCTCACTTTGGATGGCCCAACAGGCATCGGGAGGTGGCGGAGACCGTGGTGCTCTCATCACCTGACTGGTTGGGTATGTAGGTTGTACTTTAAGTCTTAGTTTCTCCACGGTTAGGTTTCGAAGCGTCACCGATGAGGCCTTGGCGTAAGTGTTGTCATGGAATAAATCATCCCTGGCTTTTCCTTGCTTAGCTCGTTGGTGGTCCACTCCAGTGCTAACGGCAAGCTTGTGGAGGTGGGGCTCCAGGCAGACCCTGTACAGGAGTGGGTGGCCAGCCAGTGATACGATGCTGGCCTTTTGCTTTAAGGATGGAGAGAATGCTGTGGGATTTGTCGCAAGAAGGAAGATGGATTGAGCTCGAGCTTCTCTTGGTGGCGGTCGACGTCTATGGCGAGCTCAGATCCATGGTCAGGGGAGCCCAAGGCGTGCCCCCACTGATAGTCGTTTAGCGATGGCTTCATCCCGTCCCGAGAGACGGGTGTCTTTTGTGGCACAACTCAAAGGCAAGGTGTGATGGGGTTCATCCTGATCGTGGTTTGGTGGCATCTGGATGTGGTTGCTCCTGACGTTTGCTTTGGTTTCTATGTCAGGTGGTGACATTCTTAGTCGAGCATGACAAACATAAAGGATAGGGACTTTTTTGGTGTGTTTTTTGTTTTTTTTGGGGTCTTCTTTTTGCATGTTGGGTGGAAAAGTTGGCTATGTGTCTTTCCAAATTGTATGACTTTGATGAAAGCTAAGAATGCTTATATTTTAGGACGGATGGAGTATCTATTAATAATACATATACAAATTATCAAAAAAAAAAAAAAAGATGCTGGCGCTATAATTTGGAGCCAACCTCTACCTTGGAATGACCTGATGGACTTCTCGACGGTCCTTCTAGTTTTTTCTTTGTTTTTATATGACTATATATTCAGGTGACAGAAAAAAAAACCCCAACGCCAGGACATTATTCGGACTCTTCACCTGCAGTAGGAATAGGATTAGGAGTTGTGCGGTGTGCACGACATTATAAATTTTTTAATTCTGATTTTTTTTTCAACGCCAGGACTCTGATTCTTTTTCAACGTCAGGGCATTATCTTCATCTTGGCGTATGCATGTCAAACTGCTCCTCTCTATTTTTAGTTCTGTTTTTTTTCAATTATGAATTATTTTGATATGAATATGCCGTTTAATCTAGACCGTTAAATGTTCATAAAATCCAACGGCTCATAGTTTTTCTTTTTTTCTGATTAACGTGGTAATTTCATGATCTTGAGAGCGAACGTGGTGGCTTCTTTGGACCTTCAAATAGTATGATAATAGATAGCCTAACGGGTCCAGTTCATTCACTACCTCCCCTCTGTCTGAGTGGTTGCCTGCTCTTGTGCCCAAGGTTTGCAATCCCGTTTCTAACAGAAAAACCAGACCAGACCGAGATGTCCGGTTACCGGGAAAATCGGATCAAAATTCAAATGACAAAATTTGAATAAAAAACATCGAAATTTCCGGTAAACAGGACAAAAAAATCCGGTAAACCGGTTTAAAGAGGAAAAATGGAATAAGTGCAAAAAAAAAATGAAAAAGTAAAACAAAAAATATGTAACAAAACTAGATGTAATTTGCAGCGCAATGGTGCAACAATAACACAAAAATTTGATGGTTGCTAGTTTGAATTTTTTTCTTCCTTTTTCAACTAGAAAACTTGCATAATTTTTTTTTGACCTATCAAATGATCAAATTTTCATGTTCTTGTACATATTTTTGTTTCAAATTTTTATTTTTTTAAAATTTTGAATTTGAAAACCTGAGAACCGAGTAAACCGGACCAGACCGGTTAACCACCGTTTTGTAAACCTTGGTCCGAAGGATCCAAACAGTCTCTAGATTTGCGATACTGCTTCGGTATCCAGACAGTCAACAATTGTGAGTACGGCGGAAGTATACTAGATTACTAGTATACAAAGAAGGGATTTACACTAATCAAACGACCGCAGTAGTCGAGGTCAAGCTCAGATCTCCATGTTTTTTTGTTACTACTCTGCACGGCACGGGGGCCAGCGCGCGGTACCCGCGCGCTGCCGTTCACGTGCCAAAGAATCTGAAGGACCACACGATGACTAGGTTCCCTGTGTGCGACTTGTTTCATAGCCATCCTCGTTCCACATTCAAATTCTGGGTTCCTCCAAGAGCAAAGACCAAAAACAACCAACGAAAAGCTGAAGAGTAAATAACTGACACATTCGCATGCGCATGCATAAAAAGGCATCCCGCTGTGTCCCCATATACAGAGCATAACAGCCGCTGAGCCGAGCACCAGTTCATACGAAACTTGCAGCACAGTTGCTAGCTAGGTTTAGTACCCAACAAAATCCAATGAAGGTGATGTGGTAGAAGCCCTACCAGGTGAACGCGAGAAGTGCTCCGTGCCGGCAGAGGAGGCTGTTGTGGAGGTGGACAAGGGGAAGCAGACAATGTGGAACGGGTCCGTGGGAGACGACAGGGCTAGTTCTAGTTCTAGCAATGAGATGGAGTCTAAAGCCGATATGAAGGGTAGCAGTTCGGTGCTGGGGCAAGAACGGCTGCCAAAGGGGAAGCCAACGGAGGGGCACGCCGTGGAGATAAGGCACATAACGTGGGTCATAGAGATGGAGCGAAGCATAGCTTGCATCAATCAGTCGGCAACCCGCTGGGCAACGCACAACATCTTCCGGGTGCCTGAATGGATCAAGAACATGACAAACACCGATGCCTACCGACCGTGGTTGGTGTCACTGGGGCCCTACCACCATGGTGACCCCAACCTGATGCCCATGGAGGAGCACAAGCGTCGTGCGGTTTCAGTGGTGGCAAAGCGTATGACCACAGCTGATGCGCTGGACAAATTAGCCTTCGCTGTCGAGGAGGCGGTGAGTGAGCTGCAGGAAGCCTACGATGACTTAGGTGAAGGATGGAGTGGATCGACTTTGCCTGAATTCAAGAGGATGATGCTCGCAGATGGATGCTTCTTGCTAGAGATCATAAGGGTGTATGAACTTGTAAAGAAAGGCAAACAATGTGACTCTTACACATGCAATGACCCTGTATTCAGCAAGCGTGGCTACATGTCTTTGTACTTGGCCCTCAAGTCCGATGTGATAGTGATGGAAAACCAACTGCCTCTGCTCCTTCTACACAAGCTTCAAAAAGTAATCACCGGTGAAGATGTGGTACGTATTTATGCCTCTTCGCATCCCTATATAACTCTGAATAAAATTCACAATGTGAAATGCTGAGCTTTCTTAATAAAACTGATTATCCACCCATTGCTTTGTTCTGGACTTCTGGTGCGCTGATTGGCTAGGATCCGTGCTTGGTTTCCAGACCTCGAAGTAGTGGAACGCTCTGTTTCAACATCTTACTCTGCACACTCGGCAGTCGGCAACCATGAGCCATGATACATGCAACCTAGCTAGAGGAATATAAGCTGTTCAGATCTACTTATATAGTTGATAACTACTGAGCTGTGGTAACCAATCAATTTGATTTGTAGCAGTAAGCACCACTACATAGCTTCCTTTTTTGTTTGCATTAGTTATTTCGTTTTCTCTAACCTCACAACCTTTTCGTTCCAACGACCTAAGCCGTAATTGCTCATATAGCACTCAATTATCTTCGTCAGTGCTTCTTGGTAGTCCACCAATTTACCCCTAAAGAATGGTGCTTTCGTTTGGTTGCCTGCCATCTTCTGTTTTCCATCAAACCGTGCTTTTCTTTCCGATCAACTACCTACTTTGAGCTATTTATCAGTAACTTACTGTTTACTATACCATTGTGTTTGTCACGGTCATATATATAGTCTCGAATGAATATCTGTCGCGAAGCCACGGCTAGCCGTCGGTATCAGCTGTTCACAAAGCTAACATCGACGGATTTCAGAAAATTCTGTACAGATTACTAGGCATACACTGTTCACAAAGCTAATCACTCCAGTAGAAAATGGCGGCCGGAGCGGCTTGCTTTGCCCCTATGAACAGTAAAGTTAATTAGTATACTTTGTTTTTGCCATATATTTCACAATTTATGTTTGGATGAAAGGAAGATCACCATCCACACAATTAACATGAAATATTTGATATCAGCACATGCAACAATTTCTTACCTTTGGTGGACCGGAAAAATCCTACCATGCTATGGAGGTTTAGTAATACTCCTATAAAAAAATCATTCATTAATTAATTGCTCTCTTGCTGACATGGCATCATTTATCGGAACTATAGCAACATGAAAATAAATTGGGATTTATCAGATACTGTATTGTAGGGAGCAATGCCTTGTGCAGGGGCGACGTTAGGTGGAGCTACCCTGGTGCACTGGCGCCATAGTAAATTGAAATTTTAGTACTAATCACTACAAGATTTCCAATCTTCTCGACAGTTTTTTTTGAAGTGGCCGACAATTTTAACACTCTAGAGTATTTTTCTTGAGTGGCCGACAGTTTTTCTAGTATAAGTTGTATCTTTCCCGACAATTTTCGTAATTTACCAACAAACTCATTCCCAACAGTTTTAGAAGATATGTTGAAAAATAATTAGAAACTGTTTGCCATTGCAAGAAAACGGTTGGGAAAGATTAGATATATTGTAGTTAATTGATGTAATTTGACCGTTTGTGCACCATCTTTAGTACATAGCTACCAAAAATAAAGGACAGAGTTTGTGTATTTGGCACCACCATTGCTCTGACTCTAGCTTCCCCACTGCCCGGCCTCATGTGGCATACCTCGTCTCTTACGACATGTCAATTATGATTACAGGAACACAAAAAGATCAACGAAATGGTTTTGCGTTTTCTGGACCGTACCTATAATGGGAGCGTCGAAATCCTGGGCCACCACCCCCTTGACATTTTACGTCTTAGCTTCTGTGACAAACAAGAAGAGGATAGAGAATTGGGTGACAAATGTAAAAAGAGGGAGAGAGAACTGGGTGATGAATGTCAAAATAAAGAAAAGAGAGAATTGCTTGACGAAAAAGGTAAAGCAAACGACATTGAATTGAGTGACCAAGGTCAAGAAAAGGAAACGAGAGAATTGGGTGGCGAAGATCAAAACAAGAAGAGAGAATCGGGTGACAGGGATGATACTGTACTCTCCGTTACGGAACTAGCTGAGGCAGGAATCCGTTTCAAGAAGAGTGACTCTAGAAGCATCAATGTCATCAACTTCGAAAATGGTGTGCTGAGCATGCCGGAGGTTGAGGTCAATGACAGAAGCAAGAAAGAGTTTCTCAACTTGATAGCCTTCGAACGGTTACACGGAAGTGCTGGGAACGATGTGACGGCTTTCATGATCTTCATGGACAACATCATCGACACCGAAAAAGATGTTGCACTACTGAGATCTAAAGGGGTCATCAAAAATTTGTTAAGCAGCGATATGGAGGCGGCAGCGCTGTTTAACTCCGATCTAAAGGGGGCACTGCTGAGCCCGTCGAGCCACCTTTACAAGGTACGAAAAGACATGAGTAAACACTGCAAGAGGCGTTTGAACATCTGGCAAGCCAACTTCCGACAGAACTACCTGAGAAACCCATGGGTGTTCAGCGCTTTTGTGGCTTCTGTCCTCCTGCTCCTCGCAACCTTCCTGCAGACGTTCTACACCGTCATGCCCTACTACATACACAATAATTAACTAGCAAAATCTCTGTCGTTGTGCTTGTGCAAGCCTCTATTTACATTGGTGAACTGCTATTGCCACTCAATATTATAGAGTAGTTTGTATCCCAAACCAGCATTGAAGCGTGTTCCTCCTTTTTATTTATTTGACATTATAATAAATTGTTCATGGGGCTATTATTTTGTCTAAACAAGCGGGGTGTTCGGTTGGAGGATGCAGTTGCAGTTGCAGTTTGAATAGTGAGAGAGAACACTGTAGCAGAGGATTCGCGCACTGTAGCAATTCAGTTGACTGTAGCAGCAGGAGCAGTAGCAGCCGGAGGAAAATCCTCCTGCCGAACACGCCCAAGGTGTTTACGAATTCTCTGCATCATCTGCTGTCATCTCTACTCCTTAATACTAAGTTTGGTGAAAGTTCACGTTCTGCCCTCCGCCCCCATTCCATACATGAGAAAGATCATTTCCGTAATCGAGAAACAATATTGTATTGCAATACAGTTTTAGAGTTTAAGACAGTCTCCAATGAGAAAACGTTGACTACCAAAGTTGTAGGTATCGTCGAGAGCTTTCTCGAATATATATGGATGTCCCTATTTGAATCCGCAGCTGAGAGTTGTGGGTCCCTCAAGAGGAATTGCGTACAGGAGTCCGAATCATACAAATGTTTTGGCAACACACTTTTGGGAAAGAAGGCCGAATCTAAAGATGAATAGAATACCAAAGTTGTAGATCTTTTTTAGCTATAAAGTAGAGTCCAATTTTGCCTCATTTGGACTCAGGACGTGGCAATTATGATTTTTAGAGGTCGGTGCTTCACAAGATCTGAAACTGGATTCATCATTCTAATTATGAAATTGGATACTCTTATTTCTGGTCCTGGTGTACCGACTAACTGAACTTCTGCCACTCTTTGCTTTATATGCCGTCAGGGGTTTGTACTGCAGCAATGGCAATGGAGCTGCCCATGCCCATCATTTCCCGCTATTGTGCACATCTTGCATAGAGACTTCCAGGTGATCAGGTATGTACCACCGACATTGAAGATCATCCTGTCCTAACAACGAAAATCGATGACTGGCAAGAGGAGCAGATTGCGAGTATGTCAAGATCATTGTACGCTTTCTATAAACTCGAAACCCTCCTGAAGCGCGAAAATATTTGGAGCCTTTGGTTCCGGAACAAGAGGGATCTGTTCCGAAAAAGAGTTTGTAGAGCAGTTTTTCATCTTAATATGTCCAGTTCTGACTGAAAGACTTCAGAAGGATAAGAGAAACAATGAAACATATTCAGACACATTTGTAGTTCACATGGAGCATACTCTATGAGCTGTTAAAAATGTGACGGTCTTAGTTTACATCATGCCCGTCCCAAGGACGTTAAATTATTTCAAAAAGTCCAGTTCTAGCACCTTAAAATGACCACTGGATTTCAGTATACAGGAAGCAGAACCTCAGAGAAAGACCGGTATAGTTGCCTTTTTGTCTTAAAACCAAGTATTATTCATTAGTTACTAACTGGAGCTACAAGTTTCATTCGAATAAAATACACGTAAAATACATGGGAGTTGAAACAAAAACTTTCATGAAACTACAGAAAACCTGAGCTTGAGTACCAAGCACTAAGTTGTGAAACGAAAACGATGAAACAATTAGGCTGATTAATCCTTTTCACTGCAGGAATTATACATGCTGATAAAAGTCAAAATATCTCTAGTGCAAAAATGCAGCTCAACTTTTTGTTGGATACAAACACGTAAGTATCCAAGCAGATTCTTTACGTCAAAAAATATCTAAGTAGGTTCAAAGAAAATAAATCTCACTCCAGTCCAGATGATACGCCAGATCAGTTTGTAAGCATATTTCCAGAAAACTAGAACAAAGGAAATCATATTTGTACGCGCAGCAGTTGAGACTCCAATTGGATAGGTAAGGCTGTGTCATGACTCATGAAAGTAATTTATTTGCCACAATTGAGCAGAATAAACAAACTGCAATGAAGTATGATCAGACGATCTTTTGAGAAGTAAATTCAATCAAAACCACAGTGAAGCGAGCCAATCAACAGTTCAACACCATAGTGAAATATATCCAACCTGTGAGATTCAATATGAGCATCCATAAGCATATAATTGATACAGATAGAGAACTACAAGATGTTGATTTTGATTTTTGAAATAACACGGGTGGTTAAGAAAACTGATGATGTGTAAAGAAATTCACAGGAAAGCATACGTCATTTTCAGTTACCCCATAATTAACTGTATTGAACCCATTCCTTTCTAAGAATATAATACTTAACAGTAGCCTTACCTTTTGCACAGCTGTGTGTTTCTGACTAGAGCAGAAATTGAAACCTTGATGGAAAGGGAAAATTGTTGAGTGGCATCCGGGTTGACTCTTCTCAAGTTCAAACTCAGCTGGAAACATATATAAATGTAACGCCGTTGATGTTTCTAATCTTTGTGCATTGCTTCTTAAATTCCTCACTGCAGTCCCAGACCCACAATTCTCTCAATGCAGGAGGCAGGCCACTTTCTGGCATTGACTTAATACCAGGACATGACTTGATATCTAACTTGATGAGAGAGCTCAGAAGGTGCAGAGTATCTGGGAGAGACTGAATATTCTAACTGTACTCGATCACAATTTCTTCCAGGGAAGATGGCAGGTGCTGCTCTTTCAAAGAAAGGATGCCTGGACAGCAAGAGATCTCTGACTTTTTGAAGGAGGGGAGGCAATTGAGCTGTGAAGGTAGGGGTTGCAGGCCCTCACAATCACTAATGTGAAGTTCTTCCAGGGAACCCGGTAGGACTAATTCTTCCAGGTAGACTATGCTTTCACATGATTTAATTGCTAGCTTCCGGAGGGAACGAAGTGAGGGATAAGCTTGTGTGTGTGTGCGCATGAATTTGAATTGGGGTTAGTGGAGCTCCAAACTTGGATGCTCTTTGGGTAGAAAGTCCAAAGGCGGATTGTGAAGTTTTAGGGCTGATAACAGCCATTTGTAGCCTAGTTCTTTTGCTTTTAAGTTGTTGCTTCTTTTAGCTTTTGGTTGTCAATATAATGGACCAAGAGGCAGTTGCGATTGGCACTGCAATTGTTCGCCAATTTTCTAGATTCCACTGCTCAAAGTTCTAACATTTGGTATCAAGAGCCTGAGTTCTCACCGGAGCCATGTCCGACTTCGTCCTCATGCGGAGAGCCGCCGCCGTGGCAGCGCGCCAGGCGTGCATCGTTGCGGCGGAGCAGGCGGCACAGCAGGCAGCTGAGACGACGACCAAGGGTCCGTGGAGGACGACGACCAAGGCACAGCAGGCGTGCATCGTTGCCGCCGCTCTACGCACCGAGGACGGCGACGGCGAACTTGACGACGACCAAGGGTCCGAGGAGCGGGACCCTCGCAGTCATCACAGCGTTTCCCCCTCGCCGGTGTGACGCCGCAGACGACGTGGTCGCCACGACTCGCCATCGGTCATCCAACGCGTCATCAAGGAGTGGGGGGGGGGGGGAGGGGGAGCACGCCATGCCCGAGGCTCACCAAGATGAACTACAACGACTGGACCTCGCTGATGAAGGTAAAGTTGCAGGCACGACATCTCTAGGAAGCGGGTCACGTTCGACGACGTCTGTAAGCTTCATGACCATTGGAGTTCGGAAACCCCAAAGGTATGAATATTTTGGTGATTGAGTGACCATTTTGATGTGAATAACATTTCCATGTAGGATATTCAAATGGTCATGTCAAGAAAGCGTCGTCTCACAAACTCTATCTTTATCGACGACTTGGTGATTGGTTGCCTCGACAATTCGGATCGAGAACTTGATGGAGTCAAGGTTGAAGATGGATCAAGGCTAAGGACATGATAGATCCAAGCAAGTGTTGGCTTGGTGTAGATGTTAGCTTGAGTCCATAGGAAAACCCGGACTATCAAGAGGGATCGAATTGGTTCTCTTAGAGCACACTAGGTTAGAGATCATATGGATGCATTGTGAGTCTCTTGAGGGCTAGGGTGGCTGCAGAGAAGAAGAGGAACCAAGAACGGAGAAGTTGGAAGCAAGGATCAAGAAGTGGATCAAGTTTTCAGCTTTTGCAGAAGAGACCTGATGGCACGGTCCTAGGAACCGTACGGTTCGGTCTTCATTAAAGTGAAGTCTCGGGATGCTGAGAAAATGAAGACCGTAGCATTAACCGGATGGTACGGTCAAGGGACCGTATGGTACGGTTATCAGAGGAGTTCTGTACAGAGAAGCTGAAGTTTCTGGAAGTGAAAAAAATGAAGACCGGACTATTGATCGGACGGTACGGTCCTAGGGACCGTATGGTACGGTCTTCATTGGAGATGTTCAGACAGAGAAGAAGAAAATAGAGACTCACCTGGAAATAGAGACCGGACGGTACTCTCAGAAAGGGACCGGACGGTACGGTCCATGGTACGGTCTTTATATTTCCTGAGCACTTTTGAGCAACGGCTAGTTTTGGGTTGATAGCCTATAAATAGTTGGTTGCTCGCCCCTTGAGGGGTCTCTTGGCCATTGTTGGAGTGTAGGAAACTCAGAGGAAGCTAAGAGCAAGGGAGAGAAGTACTTCTGAAGGATTTGGAGTGATCCTAGTGCTTGAGAGAGTAGCAATTGCATCCACTTGATCTCTAGGCTAGTGTGAGCTTGAGAAAGTCACTTCGGTTTGTTACTCTTGGTCTATAGCAAGGCCTAGACCGGTTAGACGTCGGTGTTGAGCTGTCCAAGGAGATTGCGGAAGCCGACACAAGTTTGTACACGGTCTTGGAGTTTCTCGTGCGAAAGAAGCATCACTAGTGGAGCGCCCTTTGGCACGCATCAAGTGCGGAGCCTTACCTCCGGAAGAGTACCCGGGAGAGAGCCTGGCGGGACGTGCCCGCGACTTTACTCGGAGGGTGAAGTGTGCTCTAGGAGGGATCGCTATCGAGCGGAGGGACGGGGTCGAGACTCCGACGGGAGTGACCCAACGTGGAGTAGGGGAAGGCGCCATCCTTCCGAGACCATAGGAAAAATCATGAGCATTCCTATCTCTATCTCCTTTACTTACTAGCATTTACGCTTCCGCATTTACTTTTGTTCTTAGTAGAATTGCTCGTTAGGGTGTTGCTCTATGCTAGACTAGATTGTGTGCACGCATTGCTAGCTTCTTGTCATCACTATATCTAGTCTTGCTTGCTTCACACCTCAAGTACGTTTGGGAGAAATTATTGAGACACCGATTCACCCCCCCCTCTCGGTGCCCTTGATCCTTTCAAGTGGTATCAGAGCCTCGTTGCTCAAATAGGGCTTAACCGCCTTGAGTAAGGATGCTGGGAGGAAGTGGACCACCCCCGTTCGATGGGACCGATTATGCCTATTAGAAGGCTCGCATGCAAGCTTACCTCGAGGCTCTCGATCCTATCGCATGGGAGGTGACAAGTTCCGGTATTTCTCTAAGAACTCCCATTGGTACTGTTAATGTGAATCTTGTAAAGGCAAATGCTAAAGCTAAAAATGCCTTGTTTGAAGCAATCACTAAAGAGGTCTTTGCTCGAGTCAAGTCCGCGGGTACCGCTCATGAAGTGTGGACTCAAATCCAACAAGTTCATGAGGGTTTTTTGGATGTGAAAGAGGAAAGATACTATGTCCTTAAGGACAAATATGATGCCTTTACCATGTCTTCAAATGAGCTAATCAATGACACTTACTCTCGCTTGAATGTGCTTGTAGAGGATATCAACTCTCTCGGTGTGAAGGAAAAGATTGATGATGGTGACCTTGTGCGGAAGATCATGAGGATTCTCCCAAGGGAGAAATATGGAGCACTCATCACATGCCTCTTCAACACCGACATTCAAGAACTCACAACCCACAAGCTACTTGGGAAGATCACCACCTTTGAGAGCTACAACCTTGACAAGAAGCTTGATGAGAAGCCCTCCAAGAATCTTGCTTTTGCTTCGAGGGGTCAAGCAAGAAGAAGGGGAAGAAGGTGATGACTCAAGATTCAAGTGATGAAGAAGTTGAAGAAGATGATGAAGACTTGTTGCAAATCCATCCAAATGACCTAGCACTCCTCATGAAAAAAAGCAACTTTTTGAAGAGAAGATTCATCAACAAGAAAGATGCCGAGTGCTGCAATTGTGGGGAGAAATGTCAATTTGCCAAAGAATGCACAAAGCCAATCAAGAAAGGCAAGAAGAAGACTCTAGAGTCAAGCGATGATGAAGAAGAAGACTCTAGAAGCAAGTACAAGACAAGGAAGATGTTTGTCAAGAAAGAAAGCTCTAGAGGCAAAGACAAGAGAAGATCATCTCGCAAGGGTCTCTTTGTTGGAGAGTGGGTCACGGATGATGATGATAGTGATGAAGAAGAAAGTGATGACTCATCCTCCAAAGGCAAGAAAATGGCCGGTATAGCTCGCACAAACATCTCCGAGACTCTACCTCCATCTCCTATTTGCTTGATGGCCAAAGATGATGATAATAGTGATGAGGATAAGAAGAGCAAGTCCGAGGATGAGTTTGATGAGGAAGATAAGCCCACCTATGAGGAGCTCTTGGATAGCATTCTCCTAACCGGCAAGATGCTCAAGAAAAAGACAAGACCATTGCTAGGTTGGAGAAGGAACATGAAGTGGCCGCTTTCCGAGTTCGTCAACTTGAAGATGAACTTAGGGGCTTATCCATCACACACAAGGCTCTAGATGAGGACTATGACAAGCTTGAGGAGGACCACATGAACCTCAAGGAGAAGTCCAAGTTACTAGAGGATGAGCTCGAGCATCTTTCTACTTCTCTCATAACCTTGGATGAAAGCTATGACAAGCTCAAGGTCGATCACAAGAGGCTCAATGAGAAGTTCAAGGTTCTTGAGGAAGAACATCAATCCAACCTTGAAAACAGTAACACTTCTTCTTCTAGTTCATCTATTTTCGATTCTTCATATATTACTTGTGATGGACTAACTCCCTCTCTTGAGAGCATCTCTCTTGATGAGAAAATCTTGAAGGAATATCATCAACTCAAGGAGGAGAGAGCTTCGGTGATAGACGGCTTTGAAAGGCTCACAAGGGGAAGGACCATTCATAAGGAGATACTTGGTCGCAACCTTGTGAACAACTCCGAGCACAAGAGACTTAGCTCCTACCCCGCCGCCATCAACCTCATCGGCAAGGACGACAACATTCCCCCTTGGGTGGTACCTCTCATGGCGGACGACTACTATTGTGAGAAGTGTTGCTGTGACGGGCACAGTAGCAAGAATTGTCCTAAGGTGAGAAGTTCCAAAGTTTTGCCTAACGCTAACTTGTTCCATGAGAACACACACTACAAGCTCTTTAGGGACAAGCGGCGCAAAGTGAAGGCAAAAGCTCTTGGATCACCGGACAAGTGGAGGAAGACGAGAAGGATTTGGGTGCCCAAGTGCATTGTCGACCTTGAGAGGCCAACCAAGTGCGAGTGGGCTCCCAAGAACAAGACCTAGAAGGGTGTTGGTGGTGGACCGTGTGCCGCGATGTCAACTCATGAAGGTCCACCACAAGCAATGAGTGCTTCACCGACATATCTACTTTTCAAGGAGGTAACTTGTATCATAGTAGCTTTTCTTTCTTGCATCGCTTGCATGGTAGTTAGGTACTCCTTTGTGAACTAGTATGTTTGCATCCATGCATGTGTAAATAACTAAAAGAAAAGAACAAAAAAAAATTAGTTCAAGGTCTAACTTTCTCAAGATAGCTATGAGCATGGGGATGCTTGAGTTGGTGGACCGACGGGCTCAAGGCAAGGTTTGGCTCATGGTGAGTAAACTTGAGAGAGGCTCAAACTTGACCTTGACTAGGTTTCCTTTATGCGTTGTCTTAACTTTGCTTGCATATCACATGGCATGTTTAAATTCCCCTTGCATTTGTATGATATGCTTGTCTCATGCATTGCATATAGGAAATCACAAAGGAGTGGTCACACTATAAGGAAGTGCTTCATTCGCAATATGATCTCACATCTCATAGAAGTGTGACAAAAGAAAAGAATTGCGCTTCATGCCCATTGAGTCTTGCTAAATGATCCTCAAGGTTAAATCTCCTTGCACATACCCCTCTTTTGGTTTTATCTCATTTGGCTTTTATTGGATGCTTCTTATTTGCCGATTGAAAAATTACTATAAGCCTATGCGCAACCTATATTGGTTTATTTTCAAAGGAGTGTTTGAGAGTTCCCCTTCTAGTCCATGTTTGGTGTTTATTTGGTTTTGTGTGAGAAACTTGGACTTAGAATGAAATTCCTTGAAAATCAGCTTTTTTGACTAGACCGTACCATACGGTCATAGAGACTGTACCATACGGTGTGTTTTTGCACGAGTTCTTTTAAACCTGAGGCAGAATGGAGACCGGACCATACGATCCTGAAGACCGTACCATACGGTCTCTCTAGAGACTGTCAGGGGTAAGAAGGAGACCGTATCGTACGATCTCTAGGACTGTACCCTACGGTCTGGTCAGTTCATCGGGACGTCGAATCCAATCTGAACCGATGATTCCGTTCTTGATTGATCTCAACCGTTCATTCAAAATTAGACCCAATCCAACGGAATCCTTCGGGTTACTGTGCTTCGTCTTCACCTTTACGCCGCCGTCGCACGCACTCGCGCTCCCGCCCCGGTTTCCCGCGCGCGCCGCCGCCGTACATCGCCTCCGCCGCCGTCGAGCGGCTCGCCGACGTGCGCCACCAGCTACAGCCGCGCGCCGCCTCGCTCCACCACGCCCTCGCACACGCCCGCGCAACCCTAGCACCACCGCGCCACACCACCGAGCCGCCGCTCCGCCTTGCCGCATGCCGCCGCCGTGCCGGAGTCGAGGACGACGACGACGCCGTCGACGTGCTCTCGGCCAAGGAGCTTCTCCACCGCGCGTGACCACGAGCTGCTGCTCATCCCCATCTCGCGTGTCGAGCTCCTTCTTCCCCGGCGACTCACCGGACTTGAGCACCGCCACCTCGACGATTGTCGTCATTCTCCTTGCTCCGGTGAGCCACTGAAAATTGTGAACTGCACAGTAGCTCGTGTCAATTCCGTCTCTAGGGTTTGAGCCATTCGATTCCTTCATCGATAAAATCCCTAGAAAATCCGATCCAAAATTGTTCCTTTATTGCGAAATTGATATGCATTACTATCTATTCCTCGCAATTTAGGTCACTTTGTGTCGATACCGAGTCTATTCCATAATCCACTAGCTCGACACTTAGTGCATTTCCTTGATTAGTGTCGTATTACTATGTTGCATATCTAGTACATGACACTAGTTGATCCCCACCGATACTCGACAATGCCGTAGTTCCCCATTGCATATTTGCCAGTATTGTGTCCTTAACCTCTGCGCTAGGACTTCTTTTAGATTTATGCGCTTACCTACGATTCTTGCTTATAGATTATAATAGGTTATTCTATACTCATATGCCCTGTCTATTCCTATCGTGCAGTGGCAGTGGTCAGTGGACAGTCGGGCAGTTGACAGCAGTGCAGAGTCAGTGGACGGATTTAGGGCCAAGCCCTCGATCCTATCTTTGGCAGTCAGCTTGTCAGTGGACGGGTTGGTGAGCCAAGCTCACTCGCCCTATCTTGTCTGCAGTTCAGTCAGCAGAGATGGTAGGAGGCAGAGGCAGAGGCAGGGGCGGAGGTGACCGTGACAAGGGAAAGGGCAAGGCTTCAGATCCACCGCCGAAGAAGAAGCAGAGGACAGGTGATCCTGAGTGGGACCAGGCACTCAGGGCAGCAGCAGTGGACCTACCTGCTGGCAGAGACACAGGTTTTCGGATCAGGGACACAACTTCAGGAGGACAAGGGGAGACTGTGAGGAGGTCTTCTAGGCAGAGGACTCCAGGACAGCGGACTCCGACCATCCGTGAGGTTGGCTCGTCGAGGACCGCGCTGCAGCAGGCATAGCCAGAGGCAGAGGAGGAGGAGAGCTCTTCTAGCTCTGGTGATGGACCCCCAGTGGTCACTGAGGTTGACAGGCAGAGGATGAGAGAGAGGTTCTGTGCACTCAGCAGGAGTGCCTCCCTCACTGAGGCTCTAGCTGAGGACGCTCTCAGGCTGCCAGGCCCCATCCTCAAGAAGTTTAGGAGGGTTGCAGAGGAGGTCTGGGTACCTACCAGGAGAGACCCAGCAGCTGGAGGCCGTTTCTGGACCATACTTCAACAGAGGATAGCAGCAGGGCTGAGGAGCAGACTGCACACTGGAGGAGCTGAGAAGCTCTTCGTTACTCACCAGCACTGCAGCATAGAGGCTGCCACCAGAGGTGCCGGGACAGATTTCACTCAGCACTTGTCCTTTATCCCGGGCCTTGAGGAGGTCATCACCACACCTATGAGATGGGACTATGATATAGTGATGGATTTCTATGCGTCTTTGTGGATTGCTCCAGACCGTTCAGCCATTTGGTTCATGCTCAGAGGGCAGCCTCACAGAGTGACGAGGGAGAACCTCGTGGTGGCTCTTGAGACCATCCAGTATGAGACCAGAGTGTTTGAGCTTGCTCATAGAGGGATGGAGCCTCCCCGCAGACCTCTTGGGGGGCATTTGCCGAGTGATGAGGATATGAGCATTGCCTTTCCACCACCGCATCCCGAGAACTTCAGCCGAGCTCACACCAGACTCACACACGAGGGCAGAGTTCTCAGGAGCATACTGTGCAGGACTATTGTTCCTAGGAGTGGATACAAGGATCAGTTCTCTATCCTTGCATAGTGGATTGTTATATTGATGCTGAGGCACAGGGGATTTGACTTAGTGGACCTCATTCTATGCTAGATGGAGGATGTTATTGCTGAGAGTATTGCTGCTGGACACTTGGCCTTCGGACCGTTGATTTGCTACATACTGAGGAGGTTACAGTTGTTGACTCAGGAGGAGTACGATCACCTGCCCAAGGTGACTACAGCTTACACACCCCATCCTGCCTCCGACAGACAGGTTGCTGCCGGGGAGTCAGCTTCACAGGGGAGTTCTTCACAGGGGCTAGGTGACACGGCTACCGAGACAGAGCAGCACATACAGACTGGTAGTCAGATGGAGTCCATTCCTGAGGATGTGACACCGGACTCTAGAGCAGGACCTTCAGGCTCTGCTACAGCTCCAGCACAGATAGACTCACTACTACGCGCAGAGCTTGCAGCGATCCGTAGAGAGCTCCAGAGTCAGAGAGAGGACAGAGATAGCGATCGACAGATGTTGGACAGCGTGATACTTACTCAGAGGGAGATGGCTACTGGCTTGTCCTCGATGTTTACAGGATTTGAGATGATCGCTCAGACACTATGTCTCTTTGGACAGGCAGTACCAGGACTTCCGTCGTTCCCTCCTCTTACTTTCCCAGGTGTGCTGCCACCAGATACGATACAGTTTCAGCAGCAGCAGCAGCATGCTCAGGGACAGGACAGTCAGCCAGTCAGGGACAGTACTTCAGCTCTTTACTCACGGCTCCCATCTCACCTGTTGGTGCACCTACGGTGGGACCGTCGACTTCCACGTTTGCTGGTTTGGCAGGAGAGGCAGGACCTTCACACCAATACTTGTCTTCACCAGGCCTCTCCATGACACCGTCAGCACTTCTAGCTACCACAGCTCCGAGCTTTTCACCGCTACAGCTGACGAGTCCGTTCTTTGTGTCACCACTGCCAGCTCGTACTCTAGACTTCGACACAGTAGCCCAGACTGCCTCCGTTCAAGACCGACTCAGTGTTGACAGCTACACAGGCAGAGTTGGTGTCTACTACAGTGGAGACAGCAGCAGTGGAGCAGACAGAGCCTCCCAGGACTCCTTCACCACCTCGAGTTGTTGAGCACACAGACCCTCCTCCAGAGCAGCAGCAGCAGCAGCTACAGCAGCAGGACACTACCTCAGCTTCAGAGCCCACAGTGACTACTACTGCTGCACCACCTCCTCCAGCCTCCGACGCGTAGGACAGCAGTCTTTCTCTTTCTTTTTCCCTTTTTTGGTCATTGGTGCCAAAGGGGGAGAGAGATCTTGTATAGGTCTAGGGGGAGTAGTGGAGTGATCTCATGTTCAGGGGGAGTGTGAGAGAGCTTTTGTCGAGGGGGAGTCCATTTGCTACTTTGTTTGTATATTCTTTTGGTACTTCGTGGTTCTTATTGAGCTTGGATTTCTTTTGCTGGTGTTTAGCTCATCAAGAATGCACTTGGTTTCGTTTCATACACTTGCTTATTATCTATATATCATGTATATTTGCTCTGAGTTTGTGTATGCTAACCTGGATGTGCTCCCTTGTATTTATTTTACCAGGTTTCCTCTTTCTGTGATGATATGTGCACTCACTTGCTTTTGCAGGAATATCTTATAATCTTATCATCACAGCGGTGTGGTTATAACTCTTGTTTTTATTCCATATATATATCACCCATGTGCTCTAACTCTATTTTGCAGGTGATACCTTTGAGCTATGACTACCTTGATATCCGTTTTACTTACTTCTCTTTCATATCCAATCTTCTCGATCACTCTTGCGCGTTCCATTCTTTATCTTATGATATGTGTTGTCACCAATCACCAAAAAGGGGGAGATTGTAAGCTTCATGACCATTGGAGTTCGGAATCCCCAAAGGTATGAATGTTTTGGTGATTGGGTGACTATATTGATGTGACTAACATTTCCATGTAGGATATTCAAATGGTCATGTCAAGGAAGCGTCGTCTCACAAACTCTATCTTTATCGACGACTTGGTGATTGGTTGCCTCAACAATTCGGATCGAGAACTTGATGGAGTCAAGGTTGAAGATGGATCAAGGCTAAGGACATGATAGATCCAAGCAAGTGTTGGCTTGGTGTAGATGTTAGCTTGAGTCCATAGGAAAAACCAGACTATCAAGAGGGATCGAATTGGTTCTCTTAGAGCACACTAGGTTAGAGATCATATGGATGCATTGTGAGTCTCTTGAGGCCTAAGGTGGCTGAAGAGAAGAAGAGGAACCAAGAATGGAGAAGTTGGAAGCAAGGATCAAGAAGTGGATCAAGTTTTCAGCTTTTGCAGAAGGGACCGTACGGTACGGTCTTCATTGAAGATCCAGACAGAGAAGTGAAGTCTCGGGATGCTGAGAAAATGAAGACCGTAGCATTGACCAGACGGTACGGTCAAGGGACCGTATGGTACGGTCATCAGAGGAGTTCTGTACAGAGAAGCTGAAGTTTCTGAAAGTGAAGAAAATAAAGACCGGACTATTGATCGGATGGTATGGTCCTAGGGACCGTATGGTAAGGTCTTCATTGGAGATGTTCAGACAGAGAAGAAGAAAATGGAGAATCGCCTGGAAATGGAGACCAGACGGTACGGTCCATGGTACGGTCTTTATATTTCCTGGCACTTTTGAGCAACGGCTAGTTTTTGGTTGGTAGCCTATAAATAGTTGGTTGCTCGCCCCTTGAGGGGTCTCTTGGCCATTGTTGGAGTGCAGGAAACTCAAAGGAAGCCAAGAGCAAGGGAGAGAAGCACTTGTGAAGGATTTGGAGTGATCCTAGTGCTTGAGAGAGTAGCAATTGCATCCACTTGATCTCTAGGCTAGTGTGAGCTTGAGAAAGTCACTTCGGTTTGTTACTCTTGGTCTATGGCAAGGCCTAGACCGGTTAGGCGTCGGTGTTGAGCTGTCCAAGGAGATTGTGGAAGGCGACACAAGTTTGTACACGGTTTTGGGGCTTCCCGTGCGAAAGAAGCATCACTAGTAGAGCGCCCTTTGGCACGATCAAGTGCGGAGCCTTACCTCCAGAAGAGTACCCGGGAGAGAGCCCAGCGGGACATGCCCGCGACTTCACTCGGAGGGTGAAGTGTGCTCTAGGAGGGATCGCCGTCGAGCGGAGGGACGGGGTCGAGACTCCGACGGGAGTGACCCAACGTGGAGTAGGCGAAGGCGCCATCCTTTCGAGACCACGGGAAAAATCATGAGCATTCCTATCTATGTCTCCTTTATTTACAGCATTTACGCTTCCGCATTTACTTTTGTTCTTAGTAGAATTGCTTGTTAGGGTGTTGTTCTATGCTAGACTAGATTGTGTGCGCGCATTGCTAGCTTCTTGTCATCACCATATCTAGTCTTGCTTGCTTCGCACCTCAAGTACGTTTGAGAGAAATTATTGAGACACCGATACCCCCCCCCCCCCCCCCTCTCGGTGCCCTTGATCCTTTCAACGTCGACTAGCACAACGACCGGCTGGCGCTCGAGGCTCTCCTCGCATCAGTTCCATGGAGATGGTGTCCTCCCTCGCGGACAAGGACACCATCAGGGATGCGTGGGACGCCATCGCCCTCTCACGCATTGGCGTGTACCGTGCCAGCAAGGCGACGATGCACAAGAGTGGGACAGCCTCACGTTCAAGCCCGGGGAGGACGTCGAGGACTTCGCTCTCTCCTCTCTGGCCTGGTGCGGCAGCTGGCACGGAACGGCGATACCGACAACAACGAGCAGAGGGCGGTGGAGAAATTCCTCTGCGTCGTCCCTAAGAAGTACACCCAGGTCACCCTGTCGATCGAGATTGAGACCCTACGGGGTCTCTCGGCCCTGTCCATCGAGGAGGTGACAGGCAGACTGAAGGTGGTGGACAACCGCGACGACGTGCCGGTCCCTGACTCCGTCAACATCGGCAGCAAGCTGCTCTACACTGAGGAGAAGTGGCTCGCCCACAAGAGGAAGAAAGAGGGCTCGAGCTCCGCCCCGCCCCATGACCACCGCCGGTGACCGCGCAGGAACAGGACCAGCGGCGGGGATGGCTACCGGGGTGGCGGTGGCGGCAAGGATGGCGGCGTTGGGGAATGCAAGGCGACCCGCAACAACAAGTTCCTTAACTGCGGCCGCCGCGGTCATTGGGCCAAGGATTGCCGGCAGCCCAAGCGTGGTGCCGCGTCACACCTAGCCCAAGCGGAGGAGGATGAGGAACCCACACTTTTCTTGGCCCACGCGAGCCCAGAGTAGCGGCCTGCGAAGCAGGGGAGGGCGTGAACTTTTTCCCTTCCCCGTCTTTCTCCGCGTCGCCGCTCACCTCTCTGCTCCACATCAACAAGCCGTGCGCGTATGTGTTCCTCGACGACGGCTCCGACAGCGACAAGCTGCAAGGATGGTACCTCAACAGCGGCGCCACGCACCACATGACTGGGCGGCTTAAGTACTTCGCCAACCTAGACTGCAACATCCCTGGCTCCGTCAAGTTTGAAGACGAGTCTGCGGTGGAGATCTGCGGCGTCGGCTCCATCGTGTTTGTGGCCAAGACCGGCAAGCACAAGCTGCTCCACGACGTCTACTATATCCTGACGCTCAAGAACTTCGTCATCAGCCTTGGCCAGCTCGACTAGGGCGACGCGAAGGCGGAGATCGACTACGGGGTGCTCCAGATCTGGGACCGCCGCGGCCGCCTTCTCGCCAAGGTCAGCCGCGGGCAGAACCGGCAGTACGTGCTCCACATGGAAGTGGCGCAGCCCCTCTGCCTCTCCGCGCGCCATGATGATGAAGCCTGGCGCTGGTACGAGCGCTACGGGCATATCCACTTCGAGGTGCTCAAGAAGCTCGGGGACAGTGAGATGGTGCGCGGGATGCCGCCGATCAACCACGTCGAGCAGCTATGTGGCACCTGTGTCTGATCAAGCACAAGCGGCGTCCTCTTCCCCGTCAGGCCATGTACCGCGCGTAGAAGCAGCTCGAGCTCGTGCACGGCGACCTCTGCGGCCCTGTCACGCCGATGACTCCTGGAGGCCGACGCTACTTCATGCTCCTTGTTGACGATGCATCACGATACATGTGGGCCGTCCTTCTTCCGACGAAGGCGGCAGCCGTGGCTTCCATCAAGCACATCCAGGTCGCTGCGGAGAAGGAGTGCGCACCGACAATGGAGGGGAGTTCACCGCGGCCGAGTTCGCCGCCTACTGCATGGACGAGGGGATCCAGGGCCACTTCTCCACACTGTATATGCCGCCGCAGAACGACGTGGTGGAGCGTCGAAACCAGACCGTGGTGGCGATTGCGCGTGCGCTGCTCAAGCAAAGGGGCATGCCAGCAGCAACATGTCGGCTGTTGATGGTCGTTAAGTCACAATTTTGACTGTCAATTTGCTCAATAAATAAGGAAGAACTAACACTTCTTACATGCATATTATTTATAAATAACCAAATTCCACATGTACCTCTAGATTTTAGTGTGCAGTGGAAAATAGCGAAATCCAGGTGTACACATGCCCCAAAGCGTCGATGAAACACTTCCATAAAAATGACGATCGCCGTGGGAATATAAATCAAGGATAAAGGCCAAAGAATTAACAAATCCAACAACCAAATGCCGTAGCACCTGGAACAGAGGCCAAGAGGACCAGGGGAACCTGCCAGCCAAAGCCCAGCCCAGGAGGGAGATGCGAGTTGGTCCCCTTGGGCCCATCTTTTTATGACGGTTTACAACCGACTTCCTGAGGTCGGTTCTACCTGCAATCAATGCCAGGAACCGCCTCCAATTACCGACCTTTCAAGGCTATATAAGGAGGGGTACCCCCCCTCCTTCCAACACAGAAGACACAAGAGGCTCATTCCCTCCTCCGCACACTAGAGCTAGAGGCTTTCTAGGTAGTGCGAGGCTGAGTAGTGGGCTGCCCATTTGCGCCCAAGTCCCTTGGGGAGTTGGCTATAGCTCTTGTATCCTTCTCTTGTAAGACTTGTTCTTATCAATGGAATACCATCATTTATGTAGTAGTTGTGTGCTTATGTTCGCTCATCGTTCATCAGCGTTCTTGCATGAACGTTCTTGGCCGATTTGGGCTGGGTGCTCCAGCGGCTTGTTTTTTTCACAAAATGGTCCTTTTAAACAAAGTTTTCACTTTTGGACCCCTGATGAAAAGATTTCCAGAAATGGACCCTTTTTCTCGGCGCCGTGTCTTTTGGCGCCCAGGTCAGATAGGTGGGCACCAAATCTGATAGGAGGGCGTCGATGCCAGATTGAAGGCGGCGGTTGACGGGTGGCTCTTCTACGCCACGCGCTATGCCGGGGATGAGCTCCACATCGACCTGCGCTTCAGCCATAAGCCCATCTGCGACCGCGAGTACAAGCTCCTTCATCCCGGCGACGACAACGACGTGGAGGTGCCCGACCCCGAGGACGACATGAAGCAGGGAGACGACTCCGGCGACGACATGGAGGTGGATGAAGAGCCCGCGTGGACGGGGGGGCCATGTACTCGATGCCAAGATTCCTCTTCCGCTGCACCCAGCTCCGCAGCCTCTGCATCGGCCCGTGCGGCTCGACCTGCCAGCGAGTACAAAGGTAGGGTGCTGCTACCCAAGTTCCGGCGGATCATGCACAACCCTTCCAGGATCAAGTCCTGCATGCTTGACTTTTGTGGCATGGCTCTCATCTTTATCCCAGATGATGTTACAGGACCCGAAAGGTTTGATGAGACAGCCCGGGCATTGCATTTAAGAAGAAGACCTTCTCACGCAGGTCGAGAAAAACCTCGAACCCCTACCCCACCCGTACAAAGCGACATCGTAACCCATGTGAGACGACCAACGACCTGGGCCGGGCCTTAGACCTGTGCTTCGGATGTGGGACAGACGAGAGAATTTTTTAAACCTCAACCTGAAATTCGCTCCCAGCAGGAATCGAACTCAGGACTTGAGGATTGCTACTGAGACCACCTAACAAGTTCAGCTAGAGGCCCGTTCGCTTTTACTTGTCTTATGACTGATATGTTATTTATTTGCTTTATTTTTTTTGTGGCTTTGGGACGAATAAATTAATCACTTGATTCTTCTGAAAACTAATTGCACATATCTTGAAGTATCACAACTAGCAGTTTATTAGTCTTTTCGGTGTGCTGCCACGGGAAAGCTTCGGTTGTTGGATGATAAACTTATGCAGCAAAAAAAACACAACTGTTACTGGATGAACCTGCGTGGTGGGCACTTTTTTGGTACCTCTATGGTAAAGGTAAAAATTCTTGGTTCAGATGACTGAAGTATATTATTCTTCGATTGTTTTTTGCTTGTAGTATCATAATCTGTTAACGAATATTATTTTGGGTAACCACTTTATCATACTCCCTGAAATTAATTTCATACTAGCCCATCAACCCGTGAAGTACTTGCACGGGCTAGCAATTTAAGCACATTAGGTATAAGTTTAAGAAACATAAGTGTACTTGAATTCATTTTTTTAGAGGATATTATTCTTTTTTCTCTCTTACTATCATGTTATAACTATCATAATATAATTTTTATATTCTCTCTTACTCTCTGTTCTTATCATAGATAAGTATATTTACATTGCACACTATCATACAATTCAAACTTTAACCCACCATTTATTTTCTTATAGATGGCCATTAAATTTGATAATTTATAAATAAAAAATTTGATCATTAAGTTTTTGTCTGTATATATTCAAACTAATCGGAGACTAAGAAGAAATTAGCATTCAAAGTAGAAATTACCCACACGTTAATCGGAGGCTAAGTAGAAATTGCCCGTATCATACTACTCAAACTTTAATCCTTTGCTTCTTTACCCTCTCTGATCATTTTTCCGATCAGGGTAATGGCATGCAAAGTAGAAATTGCCCAAAGAAGTACTGCACAGGTTGCTGGGCTTGTTCAATAAAACCATTATCTACACATCCAGAACAAAATCATGTGAATTGTTAAACTTAATTACCATATACATCAGTTGAATTAAACAGAACCATCTTAGTCTTGGTTATTCTGTCAATTTTCAATAACTTTTACAAAACAAACTTATTCAATGAGCCCACCCTTGTTTTCTTTCCAGAAACTATACTTCCCCAAAGTTCAATGAACAAATAACCTTACATGACAAATTAATGAGTTTAGTTAGATACCTAAACTTTGTTCTATAGATGAGTTAAAATTCCAAGCTTCATATATATTCCATAACTCCTAGCTTGGCCTACTAAGATTGGTATTATGAAAAGTATCACTTATTTATTAGTTCTGTCAGATACCCTTCATTATTTCTCAGATGCCTATTTTACTGAGAATGTCAGGTCTGGACTGTACATTGATCCTCAATCAAATCAGTCATAATATTAATGCAGCATTCCATAGTCGAGGAACTTATGTGGTAATACCCAATGTTGAAGATATAGCATTTTCTTGGCAAGCCATTTTTCAAACATATTATGTTATAATACCAGTATGTAAATAATGGATGGATAATATTATGGGACTATACCATTTGAAGTAGGAAAATTTATATTAACAGAAGCTATATAACAGTAACAGTTACCAATGGGCCATCAATGGGTGCAAATTAAATAGCATCAAAACTTCCTTTTATCCACATCTCTCAAAAAAAAAAAACCTTCCTTTCATCCACTTGGCTCATCTGAAAGGGTCATCTGAGTAATAACCTGAACGGCAATGTGAAAAAGGACATGACACACTTAATCCCCTTCATAAATTGGTTATAACTAAAGTAGCATCGTGTCAAAAAAAAACCTAAAGTAGCAGCAAATCTTTCTAAAACTTATTACAGCACAGCAAGGAGCAATCTGCAGATGAAGTAAACCATGGATAAGAGCATGGACACACGATCAACTCATCATACATGGAAAAGAAATATGAAGAGTTTCACCCTTAATTTCAACATGGTAATGAGGAAGAAAAAGGGAAAAACTTTGAGTTCATTGAGTTGGGCAAAATATATAACAAAGTTAATTATCCTTGTAAATTTATGACGCATAGTGCTGCTTCCAGACAAAATGTCTCTCTCCATACACACGCAAAAAAAAAAAAGTAAAAAATTTATAAAGCATTCGACAATCAACTGAGATCTGTTCATTTGAGACAGTAGTAAAAAGAAGAAAAATTTTTGGGTTAAGGCAATAAGGAAATAATTGAGTAGGGATTAATAATTTTCTATGGCCCCATATATAGTCGATACAACAGGGAAAAAAATCTTTAGCCGGAAATGAGACAATGTAACTTTTAAACATGTGAGGGGCCCAATAAATAGACTGTCATTTAAATAATTTGAAGAGTTCTTTCAAATAAGGGACAAAAGGATATCAGATATCTCGTAATAATTTGTATTTACAAATTTTTTGTCTGTATGGTATACTGCATACAGTAAGTTTCTCATGCAACTAAAAGTCAAAATTCACTAAATTTAATTGGAAAATATACATGTCACAATAAGTAAAATACTGATGTATTCTATGTTTTTAAGGCGTCGCCTAGGCGACGCTTTGGCGTCGGGGCGCAAAAAAATCTAAGGCGTCCCGGTCGCCTTGCCAGGAAGCGGCAAAAGAGAGGGAGGGAGGGAGGGAGGGAGAAGAGAGCAAGAGTGGAATGGATACCGGCTAGGGAAGCCAAGAAGCTGCCCCTGCTGCTCTACCTGCTGGTTACGGCGCCTCTGGCCGGCTCAGAGGTCGCTCCGATTCGCTTGGTGGCAGGAGATCTAGCAGGACGTGCAAGGGTTGATCTGAAAACGCAGCAAGAGCAGGGGCCAGCGGGGAGGAATTGCAGGTTTCTGAGGTAGGGAGGCAGGGAGCGGGAGAGGGAGGGGACAGAGGGAGGGAGAGGGAGAGGGAGGCGCACGGCGGCGCTGGATGGGAGGAGCCTGGGAGGAGAGCCATCGAGAAGATGGCTGTCTGTATACTATAGGTCAACTTGTGGGCTGTTCGACTGGTGGGCTGGGCCTTCTTTTCCTTATGGCTGTCTCTTCTTTTCCTTTTTCCTTTTCTTTTTTCTCTCCTCCAGAGTCGAGAATACATTTATAGTCTGTTTCTCAAATGGATATGGCGTTGCCTCAGCTCGCCTTATGCATGCCTAGGCGTCGCCTAGGCGATTGGAGGGGGTGAGTCGCCTCGCCTCGCCTTACCGCCTTAAAAGAAGCAACACTGAGCTTCATAGACCACGCTGAATTCAATGCATCAAAATTCACTTAAATAGCTGATCAAAAACTTAAAACATTAATGTGTAAATATGAAATATTTATTTATCATTCAAGCATGCTTCTGATTCTCCATCTCATTCATCAATTGACTGCTAACCATGAACGCATAAATAATGTCTTATTTAAAATGAGTACACCTAAGATCCAATCTACTTATTACAGAATACTACACCCACCTACTTTTAAGGGATATATATGTCCATGGATTTATGCTTAGAGCGTCCTACAGGTAATATACTAATTTGAAGAAAAACTGAAAAATATTCTTCCTCTTTTTGTGAATCATTGTGAAATCAAACTGGCTTCATTTGAATTCAATGTTTTGTAGTACCCGTTAGTCTTTCAAACCTTTACGTGCACATCCAGTCCAGATCAGAAAAGGAAATTAAGGTCATATCATCAAAATCCCACTAACCAAAATTATAGGGAAGATACATTGTTGCCGAGATGACACAATCAGTGGTTGGACATGAGGCATCCAGCAACGTCCCATGCCTGATAGCCTATGGAGGTCATACATTATGGCAGGCAAGCAAGAGATCAATTGGATGTCCAGTTCTTGCTGAAAGTTCTTTAGATTTCATCAGGATGACCTTATGGTGCAGTACTATGAGGGGTAAATAATGTGCAGGTGCTGTCCATGTTTTCCTGCATCGTATCTCTGGAATACATATATGTCCTTCACTGCAGGAACATTCTTCTTCCTGCAGACCATCGGACCTCCTGCGCAAGACAATGATGATAAATGTTGCACACTTGCAGCGAAGGAAGGTTTCAAATCATTTAGGCGAATGAAAGCGGCAAAAGAGAGATTGCAGACCATCGGACGACGCCTTTCATCCTGTAAATCGAATTGGTGGTGGCCATCGTTTCTGGTTCGTCAAGTCAGGGCATACTCACCACTCAAACAACAGATCGAGGTCCCTGTTCAAGAAAAGATTTTGATGGAAAAGACAAACATGATATACAGGATGCCATAGTGGCATGATGCGTTTGGCGTCCGCCCTGTGCCCTGTATCTCACATCTCGATTGATCTTATTATGAAACTGTACAGATGCTGGCCATACCTTGCGTCTCTTCAGTTCCTGTGCGGCCTCGCTGAAGGAGCCTTCTTCCTCTGCGCTTGAACTCCGGGCAGGAATTGATGACGACGATTTTCCTCTTGCAGTGAACGTGACGGCGCCCAGAAGTGGTGGAATGGCAATTGCAGATCGACCACAGTGGCCTGCGGGTGTAAACGAAGGATTGAAATCACGTAGGTGAATGAAACGGCAAAAAAAAAAAGAATGAAAAGGCAAAAGGGAAATTGCAGGCCGTGGGACAACGCTTTTCAATCCTGTAGATTGAATCGGTGGTGGCCATGGTTTCTGGTTCGTCAAGTTAGGGCATACTCACCGCAGTCACTCCTTCCTCCATGCAGCCTGACCGCATCCTCCTCTGCTTCTTCATGGTGTGGCTCAACAATTGCTACGGGAGAATTCTTTGAAGAACATCATCGAAGAGGAAATCAAGATTGAGGGAGGCAGAGGGGAAGATGCAAGGAGAACGCCTGGAAAGATGAATCGGCACCCAGGAAGCTTGGCTGCTAGGGTAGGGTCGGAAGGAATATGTTGGCATCTAATTGTTGATCAACGGCTATTGTTAGTCGGGTATCCAAATCGATGGATAGATGTTTTGCTTTTTTCTGGTAAATTCTAGGATTTTTCTACAATTAACGTGGAGGCCTCAAAAGGAGCCTCCAATTAGTAAATATAACATGCCTATCGATAGGATACTCTCCATCTGTTAGAGGTCTTGGAAATAAAGATAAATGTAGGTGAAGTGAAACACGCGTTAGAGGTCTTGTATTTCGTCGCTCAGGAAACTAAGCTTGCTTCGTTAGATCTCTTTTTGGCTAAATCTTTCTTGCCTGCTCATTTAAACTCCTTTTTTTAACAAACCTTCTGATGGGACCTTGGGAGGGGTATCCTTACTGCTCAGAACGATAGTCTCTTGAGCTTCTTCTAGAATAAATTCTTTTTCGATTACTAGTACTTTCTTTTTTCAGGCTGCTTGCCAGTCCTTTAGTGTTACAAATGTTTATATGGTCCCTGTATTCACAATGAAAAAACTGCTTTTCTTAATGTTACAAACTTGTATCCAAGGGTAAATTAACAACATTGGTTGTATGCTGCAATTATTCATGCCATTCATTCATATAGGTGAGAGGATCTCATGTTGGTTAATATCTACCAAGTACCAAGTTCTGGTGTTTGGCATCGTAAACAGAGGTACTTAAAAAGAAAGAATAATGATTCAGCTATACTGAAGCATGTTGATTTTGATGCTCCAAGTCGTGAAGGATCCCAACTCCATCCTGATGACAAGGTAGGCTGCCATCTATCCCAGACACAGTGCAAGGATGCTCTCACAGAGGGGCCAATATTCTATTATGTGTATGATCTTGGTTAATGCTTTAAATGTAGATTGTAGTTAGTTTCTTTGACCGTTCTGAGCTGAACCATCCTTTGGTATCTTTTGCTTATGTGAGACCTGTTCAACTTTCATGTTCCTTGTTCTAGTTCTAGCAGTGGTTGTCTTGGATAACTATCTGCCTCACCTTGTGATTTGATTCTTCACTAAACTAAAGTGAAATGCTGGATTAGCAATAGTATATAGGAACAAAGCCTATCCAAAGCTTGTTTCCTAAAAAAAAATATTTAGGATTCCTAAAAAAATTGAGGTATGATTTATTTCTGGGAATGAAGAACTACCTATGTTCTTATTCATTTTGCATTTTATACCCATTTTATGTAACATGATTTTCTGAAGTGCAACGAGGAAAATCGCGCTTCATTTCAGCACTGAAAATTGGTATTCTGAATCATTTGTGTGTTCTGGAATATTTTCCACTTTATGCGGAGTTCTTGCACATTTTCTTGCTCTGCTTTCCATAGCTCAACGCCGAGTTCTGTCTGATTCAGTTCTGCTGGTCCTTGCAGGCGATAGGTACAACTCCGTATTGTTTTGGTAAATATTCACATGTCAATATTAGCAAGACGCATTTCACATCCTGTTTAAAGTTGCAAAAGTGAACTAGAATCAGAAACCCAGAATCATCTTCTTGCCCTGAGAAGTTCAGGATATTCAGGTTTGTGGCCTTGTACTTCACAACAGTTTTTACAGCCATGTCAATGTGTATTATTCTATATTGGTGGTTATTTGAAATTGAGCTCAAAGCAAGAGAGACTAATTTTGACAGGCACCATTCATGTGCTTGTCCCCTCTCCGCTCCTCGCGCCGGTTTCTTGAATCTTGACGTTGAATTGACAGGGGTCAGTTCTTGGAGACTAGTTTGCATTTGCTGCCAGTTCTTGCGGTCGAATCATGTGGGCGTGTGGCTATATTCTAGTTAGTGTTTGACTGCATGATGGGCGTCATTCCGGCATGTTAAGATTTAACTGTCCGACTTTGATCTGTAAATGATAGATTATTATTATCTTTAGATTATGCTTGTCTCGATTACTGACATAGCTGATCGATCCCTAACTGTTGATTTGTTTCTGAAATCGGAATATCTCTAGTGTATCATTCAGTAATTTCGTGTCTTCGATTGCTATGCGATTTATCTTCCCAAGGAAAGATATCATCCAATTACCTGTGCAACAGTTGTTTTATGTATTTGTTTCATCCCCATTTAATAATTAATATATGATGTGTCTCTCAATTGAAAATCTCTCAAATTATTGTTCATCTGAATTATCAGGGCAGCATTTATTTTTCCTTACCTGCTTGTTTGTCTCTCGGTACTGCATATTCCATAAGCTAGTAGCCGTAGTGCTTTTCTATGCATAACAATTGCTTACTTGCCTGTTAGCTTCATCCGTGTTGATGTATGGCTAGTAGGCTTTGCCCTGGTTTAAGCAACTAATCGTTGTGCCATGTAATGTTTGTTTTATCCTCGATTGCCAAATAGCTTCTGTGTAACGAAAGTGGCTCTAATTATATATTCGATCCTTCTTGATTTAAATGAAGAACAGTAATGAAAATTCTTTCCTTCCATCTGTCTTTGCTCTGAATTCTTTGCTATGAAAACAGAGAATTTTCTTGAAGCGACGACCTAGGAGCCGCCATGATTTGGCTAAGGTTTGAAACGACATAGAAGGTATGTTACATATTTTTTTGTCGAATACGCAGGATGCGTATCGTTGTATTAAGAAGGAAAGCAAATTGTTTACAAACTACGCCGACACGAACAGACTCGTGCCCGCCAGTCCAGGACTCCCTAGTACAAGACCTGGCTACTACTCGCGTAAGAGACGACCTAGTTTTTTGGCCCCTGCGTCACACCACAGGTTGGCCTCGTTTTTTATCACCTCCATGACTTCCGCCGCTGTCCGTTCCTGTCCTCGGAAGAGCCTGGCATTCC
The DNA here is from genome assembly GCA_012490785.1 of Eragrostis nindensis. Lineage (NCBI taxonomy): Eukaryota > Viridiplantae > Streptophyta > Magnoliopsida > Poales > Poaceae > Eragrostis > Eragrostis nindensis. The sequence continues at coordinate 165,133 of JAAXCT010001238.1, forward strand.
TTTCTTTCCACAGCTCCCAGGTGACCAACATGAACAACGTGTTGATGCCTTTCCTTCGGCTAGCCTGCTGCAACCGGCGCACTCTCTTCCACCAGGCGAGTAACGACTGACTTCCTTGCGCGAAGGTACGGTAATGTGAGCTTCCGTCTCTTGCTCTTGGTCGCAAAACCAGCAGTTGATGTGCGCGTCCAGTCCATGTCGCATTCGTCTGTCGGCCGTCCAGATTCTCCTACGCACAGCCAGCCAAACGAAAACTTTCACTTTCAGCGGCGCCCAGGACTTCCAGATGAGATCCGCTCCCCTGGACTTGACGCATCCATGGTGCATGACTTCGTAAGCAGATTTGGCCGTGTAAGCCCCGTCAGGCGTCCATCGCCAGTTGTACCGGTCTTCACTATCCGACAGCTCGACCACGGAGAGCCGATCCCGCAGGTGCGCGTACTCGACAAAGAACTGGGCAGAGTATGGTCCCTCGGCGTCACGAATCCACTGTCCTGCCGCCAATCCATCTGCCACAGTTCGAGAATTCCTCACGCGCTTTGCAACGTTGCTGTGGACCGCCAGTGCCAGCGTGCTAATTGACCGTCCATCGGTCCAGTTATCCTCCTAGAAAAGGGCACGCTGTCCATTGCCCACCTGCACTGTGACTGATGCATTGAAGAGCGCTTGGACTTCTGGCTCGACTTCCAGTTCTAGAGCGGACCACATTCTCCGTTGCTCTGTTTTTTGGAGCCAAAGCCAACGCATACGCAGCGCGTAGCCTGCCAACTTCAAATTCATGACCCCAAGTCCTCCATAGCTGGTTGGCTGCTGGACTATGCTCCACGCCACCATGCACTTCCCCTTTACAGTTTTGTCTTGCCCAGCCCAGAAATACCTGCGGCAGATTGCCTCAATCCCTTGGATCAGCCAAGCTGGCATCTTGTCGGCCATGAGCACGTATAGCGGGATCCCCGAGAGCACGGCTTTGACCTGGATTAACCTGCCGCTCTGCTGAATGAGGGACCCGGCCCATTGCGGCAGTTCGCCACCTGCTCCACTAGTGACCGGAGTCCAGCTTTGGGAATTGCTTTGAAGGACAGTGGCAGCCCCAGGTAATTGATCGGGAACTCTTCCAGCTTGCATGGCAGCACGGCTTGAAGCTTGGGCAGTACCTCCTCGCAGCCCCAAATTGGAGTCATGGAGCATTTATCGATGTTGGTGCGGAGCCTGGAAGCCTCTGCGAAGATGCGCAGCAGCTCCTTGATACATGTCGCCTCCAGGACTGTTGGTGTCGCAAACAAAATTGCATCGTCCGCGTAGAGGCTACATCTATGCTTGATTGCAGCGTGCCCAATTGGCTCCAGCAGATTTAGTTCACCTGCCTTTGTGATCATTCGTTCTAGCACATCCATGCACATGATGAACAGCATAGGCGACAACGGGTCGCCCTGTCGGAGGCCTCTCTTATGCTCGATCCTCTGCCCCGGCGTGCCATTGAGTAACACTTGTGTTGATGAAGTGGCGAGAAGGATCGAGATCCAATCGCGCCACCTCCCACCGAACCCCCAAGCCTGCAGCACCTCTAGGACAAAAGGCCATGCCACTGTATCGAAAGCCTTGGAAATATCAAGCTTCAGCAGCATTTTTGGAATTTTCCTCTTCCTTAACAGCTTGGCCGCCCGTTGCACATATTTGTAGTTGTCCTGGATTGACTCCCCTTCACAAACGCCGATTGTGTAGGCGAGATGAGCTCCGATAGGTGAGGCGCCAGTCTGTTTGCTAGGAGCTTGGAAACTAATTTGGGGAAGCTATGTATCAAACTGATTGGGCGATAATTTTTTGGGGTCTTGGCGTTCGGCTTCTTCGGCAGCAATGTTAGGAGAGCACCATTGAGGCATCTCAGCTGCCTGCGTTCTATGTTGTGGAAGGCATTGATCGCCCACATAACATCGGCCTTGATCACTGACCATGCTGACTGGTAAAAACGCCCCTGTCAGTCCGTCAGGCCCAGGCGCCTTGTCCGGCGGCATCGCACAGATGACAGCCCACACTTCCTGCACAGTGAAATCCGCTTCCAGTTGGTTGAAATCTCGCGGCAGCACTCCCAATCTTTGCAGGTCAATGGCGCAGGTACGAGTTGGCTCGGTCCCTAGCAGGTCTTCATTGTATGCATGCAGGATGTCCGCCTTTTCGCCATGCGTATACGCCATGCGTCCTCCGTCAGTGAGGCTGACGATGTGGTTCTTTCTTTTGCGGAAATTGGCCCTCATGTGAAAAAACCTGGTGTTCGCGTCTCCTTCCCGTAGCTGTGTTACCCGTGCACGTTTGTTGACACCAGATTTTGGAAATCCTTTGACACGTGGCAAGAAGATAAGGCAAGAGGAGATTGTATCTGGAAAGGACGCTGCGTTGACTGGAGCAAGAGAAGGTTTTGATTGTTACGATCAATGAGTCAGTTAAGATAGGAATAAAATTATTTTCTTGTAACGAAAGTTAGGTGGAGTCGTGTTTGTTTCCAAGTCGGTTGCCTCGGGTGTATAAATATAAACCCAGGTGCTTGTAATTAGAATAATACACAATTCAATACAACTCTTGGCGCATCGCCAACCTGTTTTTCCGACGGGTTTCTTGTTCGAGCGGGCTGCATCGACACGATCTCCGCTAGGGCAGGGAATTCGTCACCCCACGGTAACTCTCCTGATTATCTAGTAACCTTCTCGTCTGATGCTTTGATCGAATTATCTCACCGCATTGGGTTGATCGAATCTGCTAGTGTTATCAAGTTAATTATCAGTTATCCTGTATATGAGATCTATTTAGAACTGTTAGCAAGTCTTGCGTTGTTATTGCTGTCTCGGTTAGGTCCGATCCTACGCAACGCTCGTCCGATGAACATAGTATAAATAGATTAAATATATTCGAGTCACCTTAGATTGATTTATCAGCTAGTCTTCCACCTAATTATTTCCAGTAGAACTTTATTGCTGTCTCGGTTAAGTCCGATCCTACGGGTTTTATTGGAATGGTTCTGTGACGCGGCCTGGCCGATAGATTGGTTTAGGGTTTGATCGGGACGTTTAGCCGATTAGTTATCATAATCACTTTAGATCTGTTTGTTAGTTGGACTTCCACCTAATTGCTTTCATTAGAACCTTATTGCTATCTCGGTTAAGTCCGATCCTACGGGTTTTAGTGGAGTGGTTCTGTGATGCGATCTGGCCGATGAATTGATCTAGGGTTTGAGCAGAGTGTTTAGCCGATTAGTTATCGTTCAGGTCTTTGTTCTGAAACTTTTATATTCATCATTGCACTGTTTGGCTGGCTGCAAAGTGTTTGTTTAAATATCTAGATCTAGCCGATAGTTTGTTGTGATTTATCAGATCTGTTTCTGTTTTACTGTTCGATAGCCGATGGTAAAAGGCCGATAGGGCATAGCGGATAGCAACAGTCGACTGTTTTACTTGTCTTTATTCATGTCATCGACTGTTTCAGCGACATTCAATTGTCGGCTATACATCGGCCTGTTTCTCGGGCCGGTGACCCCAAGAATTTAACTATTTTGTCTTTTTGTTAGTTTTCAGGAAAAACTGACTGGCACGCTTCGGGATTCGCACGGCGTACAAGACTTGGTCCTGCACTGAAGTTAAGCAGATCTTTCAGGCCGTTTGTGTGTGATTTTCGGATCAACACCCTTTTTGGCACACCCGGTGGGACACGTCCAGTTAAAACCATGTCGCAAGACGGGACACCAACAAGTGATAGAACCAACATTGGGTTACAGAATGTCATCCAGGTGACAGAGGATCAGCTGAGTAATGAACAGAAGCAATTACTCTTGAAGAATATGCAAGATTATAAAGAGTTGTGTCTGCAGTCATTTAAGAAGACAAGGGGAGGTGTGGTTCAATCTAATCCTTTTCCCATGCCGGTTGTCATGAACACTTCCAAGAAACCGGCAGGGCCGTCAGATGAAAAGGCAGCGGCTGAAGAGATCCAGAGGATGGTTAATGTTGCTGTCTAGAAAGCATTGGCAGAAGAGTCTACGCCTTTGGTGGATTCTATCAAGACTATGTTTGAAGACGCGCTCAAAGCTGCTAGAGACGCCAGGGTGACAGAGGAAGCACCTGTGCAACCTCCACCGCCGATGTCAGCTGCAGGATCGTCTCAGGTGCCGTCCGGAAATCTAAGCGATATGATTTACACTGCCATGCATCAAGCATTGATCAATCAGTCTCCAGTATTGGTCAACACTCTGAAGGACCTCATCGTCAAGACAGCTGATGATCTACAATTAATGAGGTAGGAGGTGGGCCGATGTACTATACTCCTCAGAGAAGTTATCGGCTGCCTCTAGGTACTCCTACGAGAGACGTAGGAGGTCGGACTTTCCAGATTGCAGAACAGTACGTGCCTACTGGTTCTGGAGGTAATCAAGGGTGGCCAGATCAACAAGGTCCATCGTCAGCAGCAAGGAACTCGGGGGTAGATGACTGGGCCGTCAAGATTGCTGACATAATGAGAGATCAATTTGGCTTGAAGTCGAAGGATCAGACTTCAGTGTACCGTCGACCATACCCAGAGTGGTATGATAGGACTCATTTTCCTCCACGGTACAAGGTTCCAGATTTCTTCAAGTTTTGGACAAGACAACACATCAACCATGGAGCATAACGGTCGTTTTCCTCGCGCAATGTGGTGAGGCCTCGGCTGATATATGGAAGATCAGATTGTTCCCTCTGTCGCTGTCAGGACCGGCTTTCACATGGTTTGCGTCATTGCCAGCTGATTCCATTAGAGAGTGGCGTGATTTGGAGCAGAAATTCCATAAGTATTTCTATGGCGGTACTACTGAGATGAAGCTCACAGATCTGACTGCTGTTCGCCAGAAGGCCAGAGAGTCGGTGATGGATTACATCTAGAGATTCCGGGATGTTCGCAGCAGGTGCTACAGTTTGACTCTGACAGATCAGCAACTAGCCGATTTGCCTTTTTAAGGACTCATCGGCCCTATTCGTGAGAAGTTTGCATCTCAGGAATTTGAGAGTATCTCCCAACTGGCCCAAAAGATTTTCTCTCATGAGAGTCGATTCCAGAGTGCTGCGAAGAGTAGATATGCTGCATATGCTGATTATGCGGTCGAATCTGATTCTGATCAAGATGGAGAAGAAGTGGGACTTGCCGAGTGGACTAGGGGCAAGAAACCAGTGGCATGCCCGTTCATCAAGCAATCTGTGGCTCAGGAAAGATATGATTTTGATGTGAACAAGCTGGACAAGATTTTTGATTGGTTGTTACAGGAGAAGCAGATTCAGTTGCCGCCAAATCATGTGTTACCTCCATCTGAAGAGTTGAAGAAGAGAAGATGGTGCAAGTGGCATAATGCTCCATCACACAATACCAATGAATGCAGAGTCTTCAGGCAGAGTGTGCAGGCTGCAATTGAACAGGGCCGCATAAAGTTCGACGACCAGAAGAAGTCCATGAAGATTGATGGGAATCCTTTTCCTGTGAATATGGTGGAATTCGGTAGCTCATCCATGATCAACAAATATCAGAGGAAGACAGAAAGGGATGACTATGAAGAGTGTGGATCTCAGGATGACTCGCATTGGGGTTGTCCTTTCTTTAGATATTGTTGGGAAGAAGGCATGAAGTTGCCGCCGATTGAGGGGTGCCCAGGCTGTAGTAATCATTCAAGGAGGTTGTACCGAGAAGTGCCGTCCAATGTCTATACTAGACAGGATCGGGTTCCGGCTTTTGATCGACTGCAAGAGAACGGGGCATCGTGTCGGCTAATGAGGGAAGGGCATGTCGACCGAGCAGAGAATTCAAGCCTTCTGTTCATGATCGGTTGGGGCCAAGGCAAGATGATGAGGCTGAGTTTCAGGAGCTGATTGATGAGGAGCAGCAAGAGCATAGGCCTAAGCGTCAGCCACAGTGGTGTCCTACTGGTATCTTTTCCAAAAGCCAAAAGAGAAGGGTACAGAGACAGCGCTGCAGGGAGATGGAAGCTGAGTTTCATAAACGTGATGATGATGACGAGCAGCGTCCGCGTACTAGGAAGGAATGGAGGCCGAAGGTGGCATCTCAGGTACAAAAGTTAGAGGCGACAGTCAATGTTTGCATCATGTCGTATGAATTCAAAGCTGTTGATGATCAAGAATTTGATGATGGTACGGAGGCTATGGCACAGTTAGTTCTTGATCCTCAGCAGACTGTGTTTGACAAGCCAGAAGAATCCAAGCGTCGGCACATGAAGGCTCTATATGTCAAAGGGTATGTGAATGGTAAGCCGATGAGCAAGATGTTGGTCGATGGAGGTGCTGCTGTCAACATCATGCCGATGACTACCTTCAGGAAGTTGGGCAAGACTGATGATGATCTGATCAAGACCAACATGATACTCAGGGACTATGGGGGCAAGACGTCAGAAGCAAAAGGGGTGCTCAATGTGGAGTTGACCATTGGAAGCAAGGCGTTGCCTACTACGTTCTTTGTCATTGATGGCAAGGGATCTTATACCATGCTGCTGGGGAGAGATTGAATTCATGCTAATTGTTGCATCCCTTCCACCTTACATCAATTCTTTATCCAATGGGTGGATGATGTGATCGAGGTGGTTCCGGCCGATACCGCAGTGTACGTCGCTTCGGCCGATTTGGGTCCCATGCGTTTGGAATGTATGGATTGCTTTTCTGGCAAGGTTTGGGATGGAGAGTTCTTGGAATTCACCGATGACAGCGTGGAGTTGGTGGATGACTTGAATCCTAAAAAGTTACTCTGCCAGGCGCCATAGTGGACGCCAAGGAGGAGGGCAAGTTAGGACAAGGGTTTACTTCGGCCGATGAGCTAGAGAAGGTAGATATAGGTGATGGTAGCAAGCCTAGGCCGACTTTCATCAGTAAAGGATTGTGTAAGGATTTTAAAGTTAAATTAGTAGAGTTATTAAAGGAGTACCGAGATTGTTTTGCATGGGAATATCATGAGATGCCGGGGCTTAGCCGATCGATTGTTGAACATCAGCTACCTATCAAGCCTGGATTTCGGGCACACAAGCAGGCTCTAAGGAAGTTTGAGGCTAAGGTAGATGAAGCTATCAAAGAAGAGATTGCTAGACTGTATGATGCGAAGTTCATACGACCATGTCGGTATGCTGATTGGATATCAAACATTGTTCCTGTGGGGAAGAAAAATGGCAAGTTAAGGGTGTGCATTGATTTTAGAGATCTAAATGACCTTCGGCTTGAAAAATGCTGGTGCTACTTATCAAAGGGCTATGAACTATATATATCATGATTTGATTGGCCGATTGATGGAAATATATAATGATGATGTCATTGTTAAGTCAAAGGCCATGGATGATCATATAGCTGACTTGAGGGAAGTACTGGAGAGGACCAGGAAGTACGGTGTTAAGATGAATCCCAATAAATGTGCCTTTGGAGTATCGGCTGGGCAGTTCTTGGGGTTCATTGTACATGAACGAGGGATAGAGATTGGTCGAAGGAGTTTTGAAGCCATCAACAAGTTGAAGCCCCCAACAAATAAGACGGAATTGCAATCCCTTGTTGGGAAGGTTAATTTTGTGCGGAGGTTTATTTCTAATCTATCAGGGAGAATTGAGCCGTTTACGCCATTGTTACGGTTGAAGGCCGATCAAGAATTCAAATGGGGGTCTGAACATCAGAAAGTGTTGGACGAGATAAAAGAATATTTGAAGTCCCCTCCAGTATTGGTTCGTCCTAAGGTTGGTATTCCATTCAAGCTGTATTTGTCGGCGGATAAGAAGTCAATTGGTTCTACGTTGGTGCAAGAACAGGAAGGAAAAGAAAGGGTGGTTTTTTATTTGAGTAGTGTTGGTGCTTTCTAGGTACCCATTTTATATGACAAATATGGTGTTTTTAATACCTTATTATGTCATTATTGCTAACAATTAACCCCCATTATTATATATATGCGTAGTTTCTGTGTATTCGGAAGGATTTGCAGGAAATAGGTGAAAATTGAGAGACTACGGATAAAGAGCTGCCGGAGGACTGAAGAACGGAGAAATTGGAGACCGTGCCGGTCGGCACGGCCTTGTGCCGACCGGCACCACAGAGATCGAGCCCAAACATGAAGCCCACTTGGAGAATATGAAGCCCAGAAGAAATATCAGAGTCGGAGTCGGTGAAATCCAGCCAACAATCGAAAGGAACTATAAAAGAGAAGATCGGGGGTCGCGAAACAGAGAGAGAGGGGAAACATACGGAGGTTTTGACCTAGGTTGAAGGTTGTGGCGGCGAAGACGGCGATCACCGATCATCACCACCAAAAGGGAAGATTGTGCCGACCGGCACACCGCCGTGCCGATCGGCACCTGTGGGACCACGCCAAAATTCCGCGTCCTATTGTAGCCATGTTCATGTGTTGCAGTATTGTTGGTCGTTTGTACGCACCCACTTATATACCGCAAGAGGACGGTGTACAGTTGTAGCACTTTTTCCCTTAGAGTATTCCAAGGTTTAATATCGAACCACAGAGAACAAGCGGGACTTAAACTATTATTTAAACTACTAAATCAATATAGCAAAAGATGTGTGTGAGAAGGGATGATTAACAGCTAGAGATGAAAGGGGCCTGCGGTTGTATCAAGGTTATGAAAGGATTCTCTCCTATGGTTTGGGGTACTGGCATGCAACTCAGGTTGTAGATCAATTGATAGGTTTAGTATTCTACAAGACATGGTGGTTTCGTTCGCCCCGATCCTGTCACGACGAGGGTTAATAGTTCCCCACTGGTTTCTTGCACTATGTGATAAACACGTATGGATCAGATACGAATTTGAAGCACCACATAGACGGAACGCATCAAAAGAGTATTGTAAGTATGAGAGTTACATAACCAGATTTCCCTCGCCACGGAGAGAATATGAGATCTACTCACGCATCATACTGCAACACATGAACATGGGTACAGTAGGACGCGGGAATTTGGCGTGGTCCCACAGGTGCCGATCAGCACGGCGTTGTGCCGGTCGGCACAATCTTCCTTTTTGGTGGTGATGATCGGTGATCTCCGTCTTCGCCGCCACAACCTTCAACCTAGGTCAAAATCTCCGTGTGTGTGTCTGTCTCCTCGCCGCCTCTTCTTCGCGACCAAGATCTTCTCTTTATAGTCTCTTTTGGTTGTGGACTGGATTTCACCGACTCCGACTCTGATATTTCTTCTGGGCTCCATATTCTCCGAGTGGGCTTCAAGTTTGGGCCCGACCTCCATGGTGCCGGTCGGCACAAAGGCCGTGCCGACCGGCACGGTCTCCAATTTCCTCGTTCTTCGGGCCTCCGGCTGCTCTTTACTCGTAGTCTCCTTATCTTCTCTTGTTTCCTGCAAATACTTCCGAATACACAGAAACTACGCATATATATGATAATGGGGGTTAATTGTTAGCAATAATGACGCGATAAGGTATTGAAAACACCTTATTTGTCATACAAAATGAGTACCTAGAAAGCACCAACAGCTCCCCCACACTCAAATCATTGCTAGTCCTCGAGCAATTCAAACCATGAAAATCATCACCGTGCTTTCGTCATGCTAAGAAACAAAAACTCTCACAAGTCTCTAACTTAGCTATTGTCAATCATCTCATCGAATTAGTATCCCTCCACGAAACCTTCTCTCGATTTTTGAAAATAATTTCACCTCAAAACTTGAGTCGACCAAATCAATCACAAGGCTTATCAAATATTTTTGTCTCCCTTCATATCAATCAAGAAGAATGCAAAAGCTTCAGACTTCACTCAATCGCTCAAATGTATTTCCTTCCCTCTCCTATTCTATAATAGAAGGCTCTTTTGTGGATCTCGGAAAGTAATATAACCAAATTGAATCGAAAGAACAACTAGGTCAACAATTCGCTCAATCATGCCTTCTACAAGGGAGTTTTCATTATGAGAATACAGAATATAAGTACAAGGATCAGGGGAAAAGAAAACAATCGAGAGTGAACGAAATAGAATTAAGAAGGGATCAAGCCTGAAGTATATACAGATCTTTTTAGAATTTTGACTCTTGCTGCAGTCTGCTTCCTCTGATATTCATTTTTCTCTTTATTTTTGACTCTTTTCTTTATTTTTCCTCTTTGTGCCGATCGGCACGCATGTGCCGGTAGGCACCAGACCAATTTAATTCTTTTTTTCTTCTTTTTCTTCTTTTATTTCTTTGCAGACTGCTAACAGAGCATATTTTGGATCGAGATCTGTCTAAACTTCACATTTGCTTGTAGGTTGTATCAAGGAGGAGGGAGAAACGATGAAATATCGGTTTTTCGGATAGAAAGAACTTGATGATAGATGGCTAGCAAACTGAGATGAACAAATGAAACTTCTCCCTTCTAGCTTAGTCGTAATCAAAAGCAAAGAGTTGACAAAGACGTCTTCCTATCAAAAGGTTTATGTGTAGGCTTCTCTCATCTCATTTGGCTTAGTGTAATAGGCACAAAATCAAATCCTCAGCTAAATGCTTCAACTTATGATGATAGAAGGGGTTTTCGAAAAGTGGACATATAAAGCCAAGCGATTATTCAATGAACTCAAGTAGATTGGCAAAACGATCGTCAAAAACAAAATCAAGAATATGGGGTAACGCATCGATTCGACAACTAACACTAACTTTATTCAAGACATTGCAATAATTCTTGACCTCAAAGCTTAACTAAGCACACCATCTCAAACCACTCTAAGAAAACTCTCACACTTTCACACACTAACTCAAACCATACTAAATTCGAAGCAAACGACCTTAAGAAGTGTAAGGGCGAATCCCCCACACTCAAACCTTGCAATGTCCCTATTGCAAAAGAAAAACGACTAGACCAACCTAATCTGAAATGCCATGCCTCCTCAACATGCTAAAAATGCTTCGAATGTTCCTCATGAGAAAAGAGTAATCCGCCGCGGCCATGCTCTCCATGTCATCAATCCTTATATCAATGTCCCGATGGTGCCTATAGCATCTTTCCATATCATAATAGAGACGTTCGATGTTTCTCCTGCAGATTGGGCTGCAGTTGGCAGGACGATCATGACGCTCATCTCTCAGGGGCGAGTTTGCGTCAGAACTCCGAGGTGCCGGTCGGCACGGCACACGTGCCGATCGGCACGTGGCACCATTCACCTGAAAACGCGGCCCTTCACTTCCTTGAGCTCCTGCAAGGCCTCCTGTAGCTCCCTCTGCACTGGGTGGTTCGGCATCAGTGGGTTCTGGCTCGTCTTCCATCTCTTCCTCCTCGGGATCTTCTTCCGGATCCTCTTTGGGATCTTCTTCATCCTTTGCAACAAGATTAGCTAATGGCTGTTCATGTGCAGGGGATGCTTCTATATAGCTCACTGATTCCGAGGTATATCTTGCTCTTGGCTTTGAAGAAAGACGAGCGGAACGCCGAACTTCCTCTACTTCTTTGGATCTCTTAGCATCTGGTTCATCATCAGAGGAATCATCAGATATTTCAATGAAATTCACAATCTTAACGTCGTGCCGATCGGCACAATGGCCGTGCCGGTCGGCACGCCTTCCGTTCCTTGCAAAGTACGCTTCTAGATCTGCCAGGTTGCGTGCTCTCCTCTTTGCAGCATTGTCCCTGTCAATACGCCTCTGAATTTCATCATTGATCTCTTTAGGAGTCATGCGTCCTTTAGCAACAGGAAAGCCATCATCATAGACAAAGGTCGCAGGGATGCATTCAGGATCAGCTAGATAATTCTCAATCTGCCTCTGATGGTCTTTCATACAGTAAAAACACTTACATCCAAAACCTCTGGTGTTCCTATGCAGAATCTTTTCTTGGAGGTCTTCCCAATCGGTCAGGACGCGCGGGGGCTCCCCGTGCCGGTCGGCACCTGATGTGTGCCGATCGGCACAGCTGTCAGAAATCCTCCCATTGTTCAGCCGGGATCTATGGATGGTCAGAAAGCAGTCCCTGTCTAACTCCTCCTTCTCGCTAGCAGTTAGGACCGATTCAAAAGTGATAAGATCATCATATGTTAAAGGACGTTCCATAGCGAGAAGTCGATCCATTGTGTACCTATCGGTGACCGGTGTGCTATCATCGATCTTGGATTTACCTTTACGTACTAGCACCTCTCTGACCTTCTTCCGAAGGGCGTCATCCATCTCCTTCTTCTCCCTATTGAACGCGTCCGCTTCACTCTTCATCATCCATCGTTGCTTCAGGTGCGACCAGACGATTGGATCGTCCTCGGTGGGGTTTAGGCTCCTGTTGCTCTCCCACGGCAGAGTTGGGCTCATTGGCGAAAGTACGGCGCCGTGCCGGTCGGCACAGCCGTCGTGCCGATCGGCACCGTCACCTCCGCTTCCGGTTTCGCCGCCTTGCATTGTTTTCTGCTCTAGGGCTTGGTGGAACTCCGGCGGCGCTCGATTTTTGATGATGAGATCCGAGATAACTCCTTCATATATATATCCATAATTCTCTTGATCGAACCGAACTCTATCTCTTACATTTGGAAGTCATCGAAGCATGTCTTGGAGGAAGGGCAAAACTCGACTCAAAGACGACACGGACTCTCCCGTGCCGATCGGCACGGTGTTGTGCCGGTCGGCACGGAGGCAAAATTGCCTCAACCGACTCAATAAAATCAAAGAAACACAAAACACACAGAAAAACAGTAAAAACAACAGTGCTCTTGTTTTACGTCGTTAAGCTCGACCACCCAATCACTCAATTCACATAGTATACGTCAAAAGACTTTAACTCAAAAGTGTCGGGTTCAAGATATACCTTTAGTCGTTGGCCATTCACCGTGCATGTATTTTGCTTCCCATCCATAATGACAACAGCTCCGGAAGGAAGAACTTTATGAACAAGATACGGTCCATCCCATTTACTTTTCAATTTGCCTTTACCGAACAACCGAAATCTTGAATTGATAGTAGTACCCTGTCTCCTTCGTAAAATTCCTTTTCAATAGCTTTTTATCATACCACTTCTTTGTTTTCTCTTTATAAATGGCCGCATTCTCATAAGCTTTGAGGCGCATCTCCTCAAGTTCACTAATTTGAATCTTCCGTTTTACCGCAGCAGCATCTAAATCCAAATTCATCTCTTTGATCGCCCAATATGCTCTATGTTCTAACTCTACAGGCAAATGACAAGTCTTTCCATAGACGAATTGATAGGGTGTCATACCTATTGGTGTCTTGAACGCTGTGCGATAAGCCCAAAGTGCGCCATTCAACTTGTTTGACCAATCCTTTCCTTCTTTTGTAACAATTTTCTGCAGAATTCCTTTCAACTGCTTATTAGAAGTTTCTGCTTGGCCGTTGGTCTGTGGATGATAGGCTGTCCCAATTCGATGCTCAATACCCATCTTCTTCAAAGCTTAGTAAACTCATGCCCGGTAAATGAGTTCCACCATCTGTGATAATGACTCTAGGAACACCATATCTGGGAAATATGCACTCATCCAACATCTGCTTGGATTCACGAGTTGTACTGTTTCGACATGGTATTGCTTCTACCCACTTTGACACGTAGTCCACAGCAACCAAAATATATTCATAACCATGAGAATTAACAAATGGTCCCATGAAATCCATGCCCCAAACATCGAATATATCAACTTGCAGGTTATACTTCAAAGGCATAGCATTACGAGCATTGACATTTCCAATTCTTTGGCATTGGGGGCATCTGGCAACATACCTTTTCGCATCTTCATGCATCGAAGGCCAATAAAATCCACTAGCCCATACCTTTGCTTGTGTTCGAAAGTGCCCATAATGTCCACCATACTTAGGGATGGCAATTCGGGGCCGGGTACTCGATACCCGCCGGGTACCCGACCCGATGGGGCCGGGCATGGGGGATGTTTCCCACCCGTGGGTGGCGCCCGTACCCGCTCCGACACGAGTCGGGTACGGAGCGGGGATTGAAGCTCACCCATGGGGAACCCGGCGGGGACCCGAAATGATAATATAGCTGAATTCCAACCAGCCCAATACTAACTTTTAGCCCAGCCCAACAAGACAATAACAGGTTTTAGCATAGCCCAGCAATGATGCAAAGGTCTCTTCATCAAACAGCTCCACGCGTCGCTCAAAAAAAATGAAAAATAACAAACAGCTCCACGCTACTCGTTCCTTCACCCAACCTTATCCACACACCACATGCAGGCAGGAGCGGCGGAGCAGTCAGCAGGCGGCGCAGCACTGCAGCAGGCAAGCTGACGCGACAGGCACGCGGATGCAGCGGCGCGGCGGGCGTAAATCGACGACGAATCGGCGAGGAACGCGGCGGCGCAGCAGGCACGCGGACGCGGCGGGCGCGAATCGACGACGAATCGTCGAGGAACGCGGCGGCGTGGCAGGCGCTGGCGCGAATCGACGATGAATCAACGGCAGGTGACCACTGCATCCTTCCCGTCCCTTGTACGCGGCCTCTTCGTGCTGGACCCGACGGGTGCCCGAAACCCGCCCCGATACCCGACGGGCACGGGGGCGGGTGGCGATTTTCACCCATGGGGCCGGGGCCGGGTGGGGATTTTTACCCGACACCCATGGCGGGGCGGGCATGGATATGCTCTACCCGGCCCCGCCCCGCCCCATTGCCATCCCTAACCATACTCAGATGAATGACACTTTTCCAATATGCTTTCGCGTTCGTCGCGAGGTACGCACCTTCGAACAGCCCCATCTTCACAATATCTGTATAGATAAGGATCATCCCATATGAATTTCCTCATTTCACTGGCAATCCTCCTTCTTGAATTCTTGCTACAATCATCAAGCTTCCCTTTGAATGCATTTATGATGTCTTGCATCCATGATTCTCTATGATCCTTAACTCGAAATAGCTGCTCTTGTGCCATGGCATCGCCAATGCATCCTTTCTTGTCCTCAATCACCAATCGAGATAGATGATCTGCTACTGAATTCTCAACCCCTTTCTTGTCTCTAATTTCCAAGTCAAATTCTTGGAACATCAAAATCCAACGAAGCAATCTAGGTTTTGACTCCTTTTTAGAGACAAGATATCGAATAGCAGCATGATCCGTATAAACAATGACCTTAGAGTTGAGGATATAGGATCTAAAATTCTCAAATGCAAATATAACAGCTAGCATCTCTTTCTCTGTTGTTGTATAATTAATCTGGGCTTCATTAAGAGTTTTACTAGCATAGTAGATAGCGTGCACTTTTCGTTGTCCAAGAACCGCCCCTACTGCATAATCACTTGCATCGCACATAATCTCAAAAGGTAAATTCCAATCCGGAGGTTGCATAATAGGTGCAGAACATAATGCTTCTTTCAACTTCCGGAAAGCATGAAGTCTTTCATCATTCATTTCAAATTCAACATCCTTTTGCAGTAATTCCGTTAATGGCTTGGCAATCTTTGAATAATCCTTGACAAATCTGCGATAAAAATTTGCATGTCCAAGAAAACTTCGCAGTGTCTTAATATCAGTTGGTGGTGGCAGCCTTTCAACTGTGGATATTTTAGCTTTGTCTACTTCAATCCCTCGGTTAGAAATAACATGCCCAAAGACAATCCCTTCGGTTACCATGAAGTGACATTTCTCCCAATTAAGAACCAAATCAACTTCTACGCATCTCTTTAGTACTTTCTCTAAATTTGCTAAGCAGTGATCAAAATCAGTACCATGAACAGAGAAATCATCCATAAATACCTCCATAATGTCTTCAATGAATTCCGCAAATATAGCATTCATGCATCTCTGAAATGTAGCCGGTGCGTTGCAAAGACCAAATGGCATTCGTCGATACGCATAAGTTCCATAAGGACAAGTGAAAGTAGTCTTATGCTGGTCTTCAGGTCTAACAGGGATTTGAAAGAAACCACTATATCCATCGAGATAGCAAAAATAAGAGTTCTTGGCTAACCTTTCAAGCATTTCATCGATGAACGGTAATGGATAATGGTCTTTCTTTGTAGCGGTATTCAGTTTCCTGTAATCAATGCACATACGCCATCCTGTAACTGTCCGTTGAGGGATCAACTCATTATTCTCATTAGGCACACTGTGAGTCCTCCTTTCTTTGGCACGCAGTGCACAGGGCTCACCCATTCACTATCAGCAACTGGATAAATCATTCCTGCATTAAGAAGTCTCAGCACTTCTTTCTTCACAACTTCCTTCATGCCCTCTTTCAATCGTCGCATGCCTTCAACGACTGGTTTAGCTGATTCTTCAAGATTGATCTTATGTGTGCAAAAAGCTGGACTTATTCCTTTGATATCATCAAGACAATATCCGATCGCTTTCTTGTATTTCCTCAGAACAGCAAGCAATCGTTTTGTCTCTTCTTCATTCAAAGCACTATTGACGATGACGGGATAAGTTTTATCTTTGCCTAAGTATTCGTACCTCAGACCGTCAGGAAGTGGCTTCTGTTCTACTTCTGGTGCTGCACCAGGATCCAGATTACCCAAAGGCTCAAATTGAGGATTTTCACCTCGGTGCCGGTCGGCACACCCACCGTGCCGATCGGCACCATCTTGGATTTCGGCCTCTTCCTTATCTGACTCTTCAAACAGTTTATTCAATGGGTCTGAGTATCCTGTACTGATTTCTTCATCTTTTTCTGTGAAGAATTCTTGGAGAGAGGGTGGGTCGTCACTTTCTTGGACGACGGGTGGGTCTTCGAATTCAAAGAGGACTTCCTCTCCGCCCAGAGTCAATTTGAGGTGACCTTTTCCAGCATCGATAACAGCTTGTACAAGCTTTAAGAAAGGTCTTCCCAAAATAATATCTTCGACTCCAACTTCACCTTTATCAAGAACAAAAATATCCACGGGAATAGTATTCTTTTTTTACCTCTATGTTCAGATCTTTGATAACTCCCAGTGGTTTAGTTCTTCTTCCATCCGCCATGATTAGCTCAAGCTCGGTTCCTAGCAATCTTCCTTTTATGTCATAAGGCATATCCATAAATGCTTCATACGTCATCAAACTGACGCGGGAACCAAAATCACATAATGCTTTAGGAAAGCTTCTATATCCAATCTCGCACGGTATGTAAGGATCAACTTCCGTTCGTTCCGTAAGGCCGACTGCATATACTCCGCACAATCCTTCATACGGCGATGGGACAAAACAACTATCAAATAGCTTCTTTGCTTGTTGAACCTCCATCTGGTCAATTTCCATATCTTCCTTATACAATTTCCCCAATACTTCTCCAATGACGACATTATCCAGTATTTCCGAAGTTCTAGTGTCTTTAGGGAAGTTATACTGAACTCCTGTAGAAGAGGCATACCTTGGATCGTATGTTCTCCTCATACTTAGCAGATTTGAGCTGAAATCAATGGGGATCCAATCCAACGGTTCAAACTCGTCCAACGGTTTAGCATTGCTTAAGGTTGGATCTCCTACTGGTCTCGGAAACTTATTCACGAAACTGTTCTCGTGCTCCTCTAATATTGCAGCTTCAGTCTTGGAAATCCCTTTAACAGCATTCAGAGTGCCGGTCGGCACAGGAGATGTGCCGGTCGGCACAATGGACTGATGTGTGCCGATCGGCACAGGGGCCGCGCCGGTCGGCACCTCCTCCAATCTGGGTCTTTTCAGATCACCTTGCGCTGGTTCTTCTGTTCTTACTGTTAATTCCGCTTCGGATACTGTACAACTTTCCGCTTTAGCTTTTAATCCATAGAATCTTTTGCCGGCGTCGACTTTTCAAGGGGATTGGACCTTCTTGGAATTCTTCCCAATGCTTATGCATAGCTTCAGTCTTCGATATCTTACTCAAAAGATCCAGACCTGCAGTAGCAGTCAAGTCGAGGAAACTCCCTCCAGCTGAACTATCCAAATGCATCCTGGAGGTTCCTCCAAGAGACATGTAGAATGTCTGAGCAGTCAAGTTATCATCCATGCCCAAATCGGGGCCTTGCTCCAATAAAGATTTGAAGCGTAACCATGCTTGCGTGAGGGTCTCTTCTTTCATTTGCTCGAAGTTAACCACTTCTCTTCTCAGTTTCTGCACCTTCGGAAGCGGGAAGAAATGCAAACAGAAATTTCCTACAAGCTTATCCCAATTTCCCTTAGCTTCACGGGCTGCAGATTTATACCAATCTTTGGCTCTTCCATCTAGAGAAAATGGAAATAGCAACCATTTGTACCAATTCTGAGGCACTCCCTCATGCTTGAAGGTCTGACAGAGAACTTCTAGATCTTGCAGATGTGTGTACGGGTTCTCGTTCTTCGTCCCAGAGAATTTGCTGTGCTCGACCATTTTGATGATGGTCGGGTGAGAACGTATGACGAAGCAGGACTTTCTCATCGGAAGTTTGTGGAATCAGCAATCCCGGAGACGGTAGTGAATGCTCCCTAACCGTATGAGCCGGTTCAGGAGTACCCATCCTGAAAACACAGAAAGAAAACACAAAAACAAACTAGAAAAGAGAGGATTAGAGGTTAGTAGGATAAATAAATAGTAAAAGAATTGGCTTGTTCCCCGGCAACGGCGCCAGAAAACGTGCTTGTTGGTCGTTTGTACGCACCCACTTATATACCGCAAGAGGACGGTGTACAGTTGTAGCACTTTTCCCCTTAGAGTATTCCAAGGTTTAATATCGAACCACAGAGAACAAGCGGGACTTAAACTATTATTTAAACTACTAAATCAATATAGCAAAAGATGTGTGTGAGAAGGATGATTAACAGCTAGAGATGAAAGGGGCCTGCGGTTGTATCAAGGTTATGAAAGGATTCTCTCCTATGGTTTGGGGTACTGGCATGCAACTCAGGTTGTAGGTCAATTGATAGGTTTAGTATTCTACAAGATATGGTGGTTTCGTTCGCCCCGATCCTGTCACGACGAGGGTTAATAGTTCCCCACTGGTTTCTTGCACTATGTGATAAACACGTATGGATCAGATACGAATTTGAAGCACCACATAGACTGAACGCATCAAAAGAGTATTGTAAGTATGAGAGTTACATAACCAGATTTCCCTCGCCACGGAGAGAATATGAGATCTACTCACGCATCATACTGCAAACACATGAACATGGGTACAGTAGGACGCGGGAATTTGGCGTGGTCCCACAGGTGCCGATCGGCACGGCGTTGTGCCGGTCGGCACAATCTTCCTTTTGTGGTGATGATCGGTGATCTCCGTCTTCGCCGCCACAACCTTCAACCTAGGTCAAAATCTCCGTGTGTGTGTTGTCTCCCTCGCCGCCTCTCTTCTTCGCGACCAAGATCTTCTCTTTATAGTCTCTTTTGGTTGTGGACTGGATTTCACCGACTCCGACTCTGATATTTCTTCTGGGCTCCATATTCTCCGAGTGGGCTTCAAGTTTGGGCCCGACCTCCATGGTGCCGGTCGGCACAAAGGCCGTGCCGACCGGCACGGTCTCCAATTTCCTCGTTCTTCGGGCCCGGCTCCGCTGCTCTTACTCGTAGTCTCCTTATCTTCTCTTGTTTCCTGCAAATACTTCCGAATACACAGAAACTACGCATATATATGATAATGGGGGTTAATTGTTAGCAATAATGACGCGATAAGGTATTGAAAACACCTTATTTGTCATACAAAATGAGTACCTAGAAAGCACCAACAAGTATGATGCGTGAGTAGATCTCATATTCTCTCCGTGGCGAGGGAAATCTGGTTATGTAACTCTCACACTTACAATACTCTTTTGATGTGTTCAGTCTATGTGATGCTTCTATTTCGTATCTGATCAATACGTTATTATCACATAGTGCAAGAAACCAGTGGGGAACTATTAACCCTTATTGTGACAGGGCGAGAGGAGAACGAAACTACCATGTCTTGTAGAATACTAAACCTATCAATCGACCATTAATTAGAGTTGCATGCTAGTGCCCCAAACCATAGGAGAGAATCCTTTCATAACCCTGTTACAACCGCAGGCTCTTTCATCCCTAGTTGTTAATCATTCTTTCCACACACATCTTTTGCTATATTAATTTAGTAGTTTAAATAATAGTTTAAGTCCCGCTTGTTCTCTGTGGTTCGATATTAAACCTTGGAATACTCTAAGGGAAAAAGTGCTACAACTGTACACCGTCCTCTTGCGGTATATAAGTGGGTGCGTACAAACGACCAACAAGCACGTTTTCTGGCGCCGTTGCCGGGGAGCAAGCCAGTTCTTTTACTATTTATTTATTCTACTAACCTCTAATCCTCTCTTTTCTAGTTTGTTTTTGTGTTTTCTTTCTGTGTTTTCAGGATGGGTACTCCTGAACCGACTCATACGATTAGGGAGCATTCACTACCGTCTCCGGGATTGCTGATTCCACAAACTTCTGATGAGAAAGTTACTGCTTCGTCATACGTTCTCAACCCGACCATCATCAGTATGGTCGAGAACAGCAAATTCTCTGGGACGAAGGACGAGAACCCGTACACACATCTGCAAGATCTAGAAGTTCTCTGTCAGACCTTTAAGCATGAGGGAGTGCCTCAGAATTGGTACAGATGGTTGCTATTTCCATTTTCTCTAGATGGAAGAGCCAAGGATTGGTATAAATCTGCAGCCCGAGAAGCTAAAGGAAACTGGGATAAGCTTGTGGGAAATCTCTGTTTGCATTTCTTCCCGCTTCCGAAGGTGCAGAAACTGAGAAGAGAGGTGGTTAACTTTGAGCAATTGAAAGAAGAAACCCTCACGCAAGCATGGTTACGCTTCCAATCTTTATTGAAGCAAGGCCCCGAATTTGGGCATGGATGATAACTTGACTGCTTAGACATTCTACATGTCTCTTGAAGGAACCTCCAGGATGCATCTGGATAGTTCGGCTGGAGGGAGTTTCCTCGACTTGACTGCTACTGCGGGTCTGGATCTTTTGAGTAAGATATCAAAGACTGAAGCTATGCACTGACATTGGGAAGAATTCCAAGAAGATCCAATTCCCCCTGAAAGGTCGACGCTAGCAAAAGGTTCTTTGGATTTGAAAGCTGAAGCGGAAAGCTGTAAAGTATCCGAAGTCGAATTAACAGTAAGAACAGAAGAACCAGCGCAAGGTGATCTGAAAAGACCGAGATTGGAGGAGGTGCCGACCGGCACAGCTTCTGTGCCGATCGGCACGCTTCAGCCCCTCGTGCCGACCGGCACGGTGCCTGCTGTTAAAGGAATTTCAAAGACCGAAGCTGCAATATTAGAGGAGCATGAAAACGGCTTCGTGAATAAATTTCCAAGACCAGTAGGAGATCCAACCTTGAGCAACGCTAAACCGTTGGACGAGTTTGAACCGTTGGATTGGGTTCCTATAGATTTCAGCTCAAATTTGCTAAGTATGAGGAGAACATATGACCCGAGGTATGCCTCTACTACAGGAGTTCAGTGTAACTTCCCTAAAAACACTAGAACTTCGGAAATACTGGACAATGTCGTCATTGGTGAAGTATTGGGGAAGTTGTATAAGGATGATATGGAAATTGACCAGATGGAGGTTCAGCAAGCAAAGAAGCTATTTGATAGTTGTTTTGTTCCGTCGCCGTGAAGGATTATGCAGAGTATATGCGATTGGCCTTACGGAACGAACGGAAGTTGATCCTTACATACCGTGCGAGATCGGACATAGAAGCTTTCCTAAAGCACTATGTGATTTTGGTTCCCGCGTCAGTTTGATGACGTATGAAGCATTCATGGATATGCCTTATGACATAAAAGGAAGATTGCTAGGAACCGAGCTTGAGTTAATTATGGCGGATGGAAGGAGAACTAAACCACTGGGAGTTATCAAGGATCTGAACATTGAGGTAAAAAAGAATACTATACGGTGGATATTTTGTTTTGATAAAGGTGAAGTCGGAGTTGAAGATATTATTTGGGGAAGACCTTCTTTAAAGCTTGTACAAGCTGTTATTGATGCTTAGAAAAGGTCATCTCAAATTGACTCTGGGCGGAGAGGAAGTCCTCTTTTGAATTCGAAGACCCACCGGCGTTCAAGAAGTGAAGACCCACCCTCTCTCAAGAATTCGTTACAGAAAAGGATGAAGAAATCAGTACAGGATACTCAGATATGATGGAATAAACTGTTTGAAGAGTCAGATAGAGAAGAGGCCGAGATCCGAGATGGTGCCGACCGGCAAGAAGCCGTGTGCCGATCGGCACAGTGACGATGCCGACCGGCACGGGAGCGAAAATCCTTAATTTGAGCCTTTGGGTAATCTGGATCCTGGTGCAAGCACCAGTAGAAGTAGAACAGAAGCCACTTCCTGACGGTCTAAGGTATGAATACTTAAGCAAAGATAAAACTTATCCCGTCATCGTCAATAGTGCTTTGAATGAAGAAGAGACAAAACGATTGCTTGCTGTTCTGAGAAAATACAAGAAAGCGATCGGATATTGTCTTGATGATATCAAAGGAATAAGCCCGGCTTTTTGCACACATAAGATCAATCTTGAAGAATCAGCAAGCCAGTCGTTGAAGGCATGCGACGATTGAAGGAAGGCATGAAGAAGTTGTGAAAAAGAAGTGTGAAAAAAGAAGTGCTGGAGACTTCTTAATGTAGAATGTTATCCTGTTGCTGATAGTGAATGGGTGAGTCCGGTGCATTGCGTACCAAAGAAAGGAGGACTCACAGTTGTGCCTAATGAGAATAATGAGTTGATCCCTCAACGAACAGTTATAGGATGGTGAATGTGCATTGATTACAGGAAACTGAATACCGCTACAAAGAAAGACCATTATCCACTACCGTTCATCGATGAGATGCTTGAAAGGTTAGCCAAGTACTCTTATTTTTGCTACCTCGATGGTTATAGTGGTTTCTTTCAAATTCCTGTTAGACCTGAAGATCAGCATAAGACCACTTTCACTTGTCCTTATGGAACTTATGCTATCGACGTATGCTATTCGGTCTTTGCAACGCACCGGCTACATTTCAGAGATGCATGAATGCTATATTTGCTGAATTCATTGAAGACATTATGGAGGTATTTATGGATGATTTCTTTGTTCATGGTACTGATTTTGATCACTGCTTAGCAAATTTAGAGAAAGTACTAAAGAGGTGCGTAGAAGTTGATTTAGTTCTTAATTGGGAGAAATGTCACTTCATGGTAACCGAAGGGATTGTCTTGGGGCATGTTATTTCTAACCGAGGCATTGAAGTAGACAAAGCTAAAATATCCACAGTGGAAAGGTTGCCACCACCTACTGATCTTAAGACGCTGCGAAGTTTTCTTGGACATGCAAATTTTTATCGCAGATTTTGTGACAGTCCGATCCACAGGATCTTTGTCCCACGGTGCTGTTTGAGCCGACACGAGATAATACCAACACTTGCGATACATTTTACATTATTTATATTACAAGAAAGGTTCAAAGTGCAGCGGAAATCTTACAGAGTAGCGGAAGCGTAAACGACAAGTTCAAAACACGTAAGCTTTACAAAAATTCTAACTCTCACGATAAGCAGGAGTAATAATCCGAGCCCGTCTGGATTATCACATTAGCTACACCCATCACTGCGGCGGCACATCGGACTCCCAATGAGCAGTCCATCCATCGGGGACTTGCACATCCCACGGAAGTACTCTTCAGGAAGGTCACATCTGCACTAACTTGAAAACCACAAGGCACAAAGCCTGAGTACTAATTACTCAGCAGGCTTACCCGTCAAACAATCTAGACCATGCACAGGCTCCATAATAGGTGGCTGAATTTAATTTAACTCGCACTTAAGCATTTCCTAATTGTTGCTATCAAATTTGAGAACATCTTTTATCTTCATTATTAAACAAAATATAATTGAGCATAACTACTAACAATCATCTGTAACACATGTAACATAAACAAGATCCATATAACATAATAGTATATCTTCAAACACTATAACCATCATCCATAATCATCATTCCTATAGTATGCTACGTGAAGGCGGCAAGCTCAAGCGGTACTCATTTCTGCGAGGGACAGCGATTATAACCGATTTACACCAGCTGGCGAAAACCCGAGATACACGACGTATACGCACCACAAAATGTCATATACGGCAACCTTTCACAAGACACAGTAAACAACAAGGCGGGGGTCCAGTCTCACGAGTTGGGCAGCCGTTCCTACTACCGTCGTAGCCTAGACCTGCCCAACTACGCCCAGCGTGTCTTTCGACCAGTGTACTGGTTGCCTACCAACGATGTCACCATACATGCTACATAGGTTTACTAGCTCCCATTAGCACTAGTATGCACTCGGTACCGTTCAATGCTTGATCAAGGGGCCAACAACGAATCGGTCCTTAATCGACTAGGCAGGGCTACAGTAGTCAACACCTCCATGTGTTACTACAACCTATACATGCATATGTCATCCTGCCCGGTCTCATCCATAAAACATCTCAATATTCTCTTTGGGGAATCATCTTTTAATTATCATCATCTGATCATAGCCGATACTACGCATATCCGTAAGCATAGCAATTTCTATCGATTACTAGTATAGACACTTAGTAACAATAGGTCATTTGGAAACATGCAAGTGGATTTCATCCAACTCCTACAACTAAATGCACATTCATTCTATACTTTCTACATCATGATCTCTAGAAAGAGAAAATTTGTAAAAGGGTTTGGAATGAACCGGGGCTTGCCTTGAGCTACACAAACAAAGTTAGTAGCTTCAGCTGTTGTCTCCTTGTTAGAAAGATCCTTCTGAATATCCTCCTCAACTTCTGGATTATCGTTTCCTATAATGTGATTATATGTCAATGAAGAGAATACCAAGAAAACATAACACAACATGTAGATGCAATGAGAGTGACTTAGTTTTTCACATTTGAATGTGAAGTTTAGTTCTGAATTATGTTAGATTTATTATTACTTTCGTCTGAAGTATTTCCTTCATTGACTCCATGAAGCATTATTATCTTATTAAGTAATTTGTTCAAATTATCACAATTGAGCTCATAAATTATGTTAATTAAATTCTAACAATTGTTTCTGATCAAACCAAAATTATGGTGAAAAGTGATCACCTAAGCTATACACATGCACAAGCTCAAGACTATTTGATGATTAATTTATTTATTAAGAAGATGACAAGTTTATCAAAGAGAAATTTATAACTAAAGTTTCTTATAGAAATAATTAACATGGTTCACCTAAGCTATACTCATACCAACAGTTGCAACTTCTTTTCTGGAAGCTCATCTCGAAAGAACTCCGGGGTTAAGCGTGCTTGGCCCGGAGCAATTTCGGGATGGGTGACCGACCGGGAAGTCCTTCCCGGGTGTGCACGAGTGAGGACAAAGTGCGCAGAAAAGACGTGTGTTGGTCTGTGGGGACAGTCTTGAGATCCTAGAGAGCTGCCAGGCGTGCGGGCCCGGCCTCGTGGAGGCGGGACGTCACAGATTTGTCAAGGATTATTCAAAGATTGCTAAGCCATTGACGGAATTGCTGCAAAA
The DNA here is from genome assembly GCA_012490785.1 of Eragrostis nindensis. Lineage (NCBI taxonomy): Eukaryota > Viridiplantae > Streptophyta > Magnoliopsida > Poales > Poaceae > Eragrostis > Eragrostis nindensis. The sequence goes on from JAAXCT010001238.1 coordinate 190,523, forward strand.
GGACGTTGAATTTGAGATGAATGATGAAAGACTTACTGCTTTCCGGAAGTTGAAAGAAGCATTATGTTCTGCACCTATTATGCAACCTCCGGATTGGAATTTACCTTTTGAGATTATGTGCGATGCAAGTGATTATGCAGTAGGAGCGGTTCTTGGACAACGAAAGGAAGGTAAAGTGCATGCTATCTACTATGCTAGTAAAACTCTTAATGAGCCCGATTAATTATACAACAACAGAGAAGGAGATGCTAGCTGTTATATTTGCTTTGAGAAATTTAGATCCTACATCCTCAACTCTAAGTCATTGTTTAACGGATCATGCTTTGCATTAGATATCTTGTCTCTAAAAAGGAGTCGAAACCTAGATTGCTTCGTTGGGTTTTGATGTTGCAAGAATTTGATTTGGAGATTAGAGATAGAAAGGATTGAGAATTCAGTAGCAGACCATCTATCTTGGTTTGACGCTTGAGAACAAGGAAGGATGCATTGGTGATGCTATGGTGGCAAGAGCAGCTATTTCAAGTCAAGGACCACCGAGAATCATGGATGCAAGACATCGTAATGGGTTCACAAGGAACCTGAATAATTATAGCAAGAATTCAAGACGGAGGATTGCCAGTGAAATGAGGAAGTTCATATGGGATGATCCTTATTTATACCGATATTGTGAAGATGGAACGTGTCGAAGGTGCGTACCCTCGTGACGAACGCGAAAGCATATTGAAAAAGTGCCACTCATCTGAGTATGGTGACATTATGGGCATTTTCGAACACAAGCGAAGGTAGGGCTAGGGATTTTATTGGCCTACGATGAATGAAGACGCAAAGAGGTATGTTGCTAGATGCCCCCAATGCCAAAGAATTGGAAATGTTAATGCTCGTAATGCTGTGCCTTTGAAGTATTAATTTGAAGTTGATATATTCGATGTTTGGGGCATGGATTTTATGGGACCGTTTGTTAATTCTCATGGCAATGAATATATTTTAGTTGCTGTGGATTATGTCTCAAAGTGGGTAGAAGCAATACCATGCCTAGTCAGTACAACTCATGAATCCAAGCAGATGTTGAATGAGTGCATATTTCCAAGATATGGGTTCCTAGCTTATTATAACAGATGGTGGAACTTATTTTACTGGAACTGAGTTTCCAAAACTTTGAAAAAGATGGGTATTGAGCATCGAATTGGAACAGCCTATCATCCGCAGACCAATGGTTCAAGCAGAAACTTCTAATAAGCCGTTGAAAGGAATTCTGCAGAAAATGTTATAAGAGAAGGAAAGGATTGGTCAAACAAGTTGAATGGCGCGCTTGGGCTATCGCACAGCATCAAGACGCCAATAGGTATGACACCCTATCAATTCATCTACGGAAGACTTTCATTTGCCTGTGGAGTTAGAACAGAGAGCATATTGGGCGATCAAAGAGATGATTTGGATTTAGATTGCTGCTGGGGTGAAAAGAAAGATTCAAATTAGTGAAACTCGAGGAAATGCGCTTAAAGGCTTACGAGAATGCAGCCATTATAAAGAGAAAACAAAGAAGTGGTATGATAAGAAGCTATTGAAAAAGGAATTTCACGAAGGAGATAGAGTGCTCCTATTCAATTCAAGATTTCGGTTGTTCGGAAAAGGAAAATTGAAAAGCAAATGGGTGATGACCGTATCTTGTTCATAAGTTCTTCCTTCCGGAGCTGTTGTAATCATGGATGGAAAGCAAAATACATACACGGGAATGGCCAACGACTAAAGGTATATCTTGAACCCGACACTTTTGAGTTAAAGTCATTTTGATATATATTACGTGGATGTAAGTGATTGGGTGGTCGAGCTTAACGACGTAAAACAAAAGCACTGTTGTTTTTGCTTGTTTTTCTGTGTGTTTTGTGTTTCTTTGATTTTATTGAGTCGTGGGAGGCAAAATTGCCACCGTGCCGACCGCAACGGTTCCGTGCCGATCGGCACGTGGAGTCCGTGTCGTTTTTTGAGAGTTTAAGTTTTTGCCCTTCCTCCAAGACATGCTTCGATGACTTCCAAATTTAAGAGATAGAGTCCGGTTCGATGAAGAGAATTAAGGATATATACACATGAGGAGTTGTGTCTCGGATCTCATCATCAAAAGTCGAGCGCCGCCAGAGTTTCCACCATACCCTAGGCAATGCAAGGCGGCGGAATCGGCCAGGTAGGAGACGGTGCCGATCGGCGCGACGGCGGTGCCCGACCGGCACAGCGGTGCCCCCGCACGACAACAGTGCCGATCGGCGAAGCGGCGGACTTTCGCCAATGAGCCCAACTCTGCCATGGGAGAGCAACAGGAGCCTTAACCCCAAGAGGACGATCCAATAGTCTGGTCGCACTTGAAGCAACGATGGATGTTGAAGAGTGAAGCGGATGCGTTCAATAGAGAGAAGAAGGAGATGGATGAAGCCCTTCGGAAGAAGGTCAGAGAGGTGCTAGTACGCAAAGGTAAATCCAAGATTGATGATAGCACACCGGTCTCCGATAGGTACACAATGGATCGACTTCTCGCTATGAAACGTCCTTTGACATATGATGATCTTATCACCTTTGAATCGATCCTTACCGATAGCGAGAGGGAAGAGTTAGACAGAGACTGCTTTCTGACCATCCATAGGTCTCCGCTGAACGATGGGAGGACTTCTGATGCAGGTGCCGACCGGCACACACCGGGTGCCGATCGGCACACTGCGCTCCCACGCGTCTTGACCATCTGGGAAGATCTCCAAGAGAAGAGTCTACACAAGAACACCAGAGGTTTTGGATGTAAGTGTTTTTACTGTCTGAAAGAACATCAGAGGCAGATTGAGAATTATCTAGCTGATCCTGAATGCATCCCTGCGACTTTCGTCTTTGATGATGGCTTTCCCGTTGCTAAAGGGCGCATGACCCCTAAAGAGATCAATGATGAAATTCAGAGGCGTATTGACAGGGACAATGCTGCAAAGAGGAGAACACGCAACCTTGCAGATCTAGAAGCATATTTGCAAGGAACGGCAGGCGTGCCGACCGGCACGGTGGTTGTGCCGATCGGCACGACGTCAAGGTTGTGAATTTCGATGAAATATCTGATGATTCCTCTGAAGATGAGCCGCAACCAAAGAGATCAAAGGAAATAGAGGGAGTTCGGCGTTCCGCTCGTCTTTCTTCAAAGCCACGAGCAAGATACACCTCGGAATCAGTGAGTTATATAGAGACATCCCCTGCGCATGAACACCCATTAGCTAATCTTGTTGCAAAGGATGAAGAAGATCCCGAGGAGGATCCGGAAGAAGATCCCGAGGAGGATCCGGAAGAAAATCCCGAGGAGGAACCGATGGAAGACAAGCCAGAACCTACTGATGCCGAACCACCCAGTGCAGAAGGAGCTACAGGAAGCCTTGCAGCAGCTCAAGCAAGTGCGGGGACGCGTTATCAAGCAAATGGTGTCTCGTGCCGACCGGCACGGAGCAAGTGCCGATCGGCACAGAGGGGTTTTAACACAAACTCGCCCCTGCGAGATGAGCGTCATGATCGTCCTGCCAACTGTTGCCCAATCTGCAGAAGAAACATCGAACGTCTTTATTATGATATGGAAAGATGCTATAGGCACCATCGGGACATTGATATACGAATTGACGACATGGAGAGCATGGCCGCGGCGGATTACTCTTTTCTCATGCGGAACATTCGAAGCATCTTTAGCATGTTGAGAAGGCATGGCATTTCAGATTAGGTTGGTCTAGTTGTTTTTCTTTTGCAATAGGGATATTGCAAGGTTTGAGTGTGGGGATTCGCCCATACACTTCTTAAGGTCTTTTGCTTTGATTTAGTATGGTTTGAGTTAGTGTGTGAAAGTGTGAGAGTTTTCTTTGAGATGGTGTGCTTAGTTAAGCTTCGAGGTCAAGAATTATTGCAATGTCTTGAATAAAGTTAGTGTTAGTTGTCGAATCGATGTGTTACCCCATATGCTTGATTTTGTTTTTGACGATCGTTTTGCCAATCTACTTGAGTTCATTGAATAGTCGCTTGGCTTTATATATCCACTTTTCGAAAACCCCTTCTATCATCATAGTTGAGCATTTAGCTAAGGATTTGATTTTGTACCTATTACACTAAGCCAAATGAGATGAGAGAAGCCTACACATAAGCCTTTTGATAGGAAGACGTCTTTGTCAACTCTTTGCTCTTGATTACGACTAAGCTAGAAGGGAGAAGTTTCATTGTTCATCTCAGTTTGCTAGCCATCTATCATCAAATTCTTTCTATCCATAAACCGATACTTCATTGTTTCTCCCTCCTCCTTGATACAACCTACGAGCAAATATGAATTTAGACAGATTTCGATTCAAAACAGCTCTGCTAGCAGTCTGCAATAAAGAATAGAAGAAAAAGAGGAAAAAGGAGAAAATGAATAAGGTGCCGACCGACACGAGCCCGTGCCGATCGGTACAAAAGAAAAATAAAGAAAAAAAGGTCAAAAAGAAAGAGAAAAATGAATATCAGAGGAAGCAGGCTGCAGGAAGAGTTAAAATTCTAAAAAGATCTGTATATACTTCAAGCTTGATCCCTTCTTAATTCTATTCCATTCATTCTCGGTTGTTTTCTTTTCTCCTTGATCCTTGTGCTTATATTCTGAATTCTCATGATGAAAACTCTCTTTTAGAGGGCATGATTGAGCGAATTGTTGACTTAGTTGTTCTTTCGATTCAATTTGGTTATACTACTTTCCAAGATCCACAAAAGAGCCTTATACTATAGAATAGGAGAGGGAAGGAAATACATTTGAGCGATTGAGTGAAGTCTGAAGCTTTTGCATTCTTCTTACGTGATATGAAGGGAGACAAAAATATTTGTTTGATAAGCCTTGTGATTGATTTGGTCGACTCAAGTTTTGAGGTGAAATTGTTTTCAAAATTGAAAGAAAGTCTTGTGGAGGGATATTAATTCGATGAGATGATTGACAATAGCTAAGTTGAAGATTTGTGAGAGTTTTTGCCTCTTAGCATGACGAAAGCACGGTGATGATTTTCATTGTTTTAATTGCTCGAGGACTAGCAATAATTTGAGTGTGGGGGAGCTGTTGGTGCTTTCTAGGTACCCATTTTATATGACAAATATGGTGTTTTTAATACCTTATTATGTCATTATTGCTAACAATTAACCCCCATTATTATATATATGCGTAGTTTCTGTGTATTCAGAAGGATTTGCAGGAAATAGGTGAAAATTGAGAGACTACGGATAAAGAGCTGCCGGAGACCCGAAGAACGGAGAAATTGGAGACCGTGCCGGTCGGCACGTCCTTGTGCCGACCGGCACCACGGAGATCGAGCCCAAACATGAAGTCCACTCGGAGAATATGAAGTCCAGAAGAAATATCAGAGTCGGAGTCGGAGAAATCCAGCCCACAATCGAAAGGAACTATAAAAGAGAAGATCGGGGGGTCGCGAAACAGAGAGAGAGGGGAAACATACGGAGGTTTTGACCTAGGTTGAAGGTTGTGGCGGCGAAGACGGCGATCACCGATCATCACCACTAAAAGGGAAGATTGTGCCGACCGGCACACCGCCGTGCCAATCGGCACCTGTGGGACCACGCTAAAATTCCGCGTCCTATTGTAGCCATGTTCATGTGTTGCAGTATGATGCGTGAGTAGATCTCATATTCCCTCTGTGGCGAGGGAAATCTGGTTATGTAACTCTCATACTTACAATACTCTTTTGATGTGTTCAGTCTATGTGATGCTTCTATTTCGTATCTGATCAATACGTTATTATCACATAGTGCAAGAAACCAGTGGGGAACTATTAACCCTTGTCGTGACAGGGCGAGAGGAGAACGAAACCACCATGTCTTGTAGAATACTAAACCTATCAATCGACTATTAATTAGAGTTGCATGCCAGTGCCCCAAACCATAGGAGAGAATCCTTTCATAACCTTGTTACAACCGCAGGCTCTTTCATCCCTAGTTGTTAATCATTCTTTCCACACACATCTTTTGCTATATTAATTTAGTAGTTTAAATAATAGTTTAAGTCCCGCTTGTTCTCTGTGGTTCAATATTAAACCTTGGAATACTCTAAGGGAAAAAGTGCTACAACTGTACACCGTCCTCTTGCGGTATATAAGTGGGTGCGTACAAACGACCAACAAGTAGAAAGTTACTTAATGCTGAAACCAGGTATTCTGATTTGGAGAGATTATGTCTCTGCCTTTATTTTTCTTGCACCAAATTGAGGCATTATCTTCTTTCGGGTGAATTTACTGTGGTATGTGGAGCCGATGTAGTCAAACATGTCTTATCGGCTCCTGTTTTGAAGGGAAGGCTTGGAAAGTGGATGCTTGCTCTAGCTGAATTTGATTTGAGGTATGAACCCCCTAAAGCTGTTAAAGGTCAGATTTTGGCGGATTTAATAGTGGAGCATAATTATGTTGAGCCCTTGCCATGGATTTTATTCTTTGATGGATCTGTTTGCAAAACGGGATGTGGTATAGGCTTGGTTCTTATTTCGCCTCGGGGGGCATCATTTGAGTTTGCTTATTCTGTTGATATTGGCACTAACAATCAAATTGAGTATCAAGCTATGTTGAGAGGTCTTCAATTGCTCAGTGATGCTGGGGCAGATCATATTGAAGTAATTGGAGATTCTTTGTTGGTGCTTGGACAACTCTCTGGAGGATTTGAATGCAGAGATGAAAATTTGCAGTTTTATTATGAAGAATGCGTGTTGCAGTTGCAGAAATTCAGGGATGTGTAATTCAAGCATGTTCCCAGAGAACAGAATATGGAGGCTAATAGGCTAGCACAAAATGCGTCAGGGTATCGGCCTGATTATAGGTGTATTGTGTTGGATGTTCCTGATCTTGAGGTTGAAGATTGGAGGGCTGGAATTATTTCATATTTGAAGAATCCGTCTCAATCTGCACCCGAGAAGGTCAGGTATCAAGCTCTTAAGTGTTACTGGAAGAAGATTTATATTATCGAACCTTGGACGGTGTGTTATTGAAGTGTTTAGATTTGGAAGAGTGTTGGCGGTTCTTATGCGATAAAATTAAATTCATTAATTCCGCAAGCGCACGGATCACCATTGTAGCATTTCACCTTGGAGTATTCCAGGGTTATCGTGCGCAGGGAAACAGAGCGAAAGGGAGCTGAATAGTAGCAATGCATTGGATAATTTGGAGAAAGATTAATGTATCAAACTATACTTGAGACGGGGGTAAGATAGGCATGATAAGTATGGGTGGCACACACATCCTCAAATCCAAAGTAATAAAAGAAAACTGTAGTATACATTTGGGAGAGTAACAAGATAGAGTTAAGGCTACCTGTATGTTTATCTAATATTTACTCTTCCTAGTACTCAAGTCTACAAAGATTATCTACTCTAGCTAAGTTCATACACATACAAGTCATGTCGTTTCGGGGCACACACGTGCTAGGTTAACCGATAATGCTAGTTCAAACCAAGGGAACCGTATGCTATAATTAAGACCATGCTGAGTCCAACCCGGACGTGGTGGATTACAGAGACCGGTGCAGCTGTCACATACACTCGCGGCTACCATCCTCCGTCGGGTTGGGTGCCAAACGTGCATAGGCCAAGCTCTAAGCGCCATGCTTACAACCCGCCTAGAGGAACTACTCTTGATCAACGAAGCAGTCCTATCTAAGAATGAACAAGCACAGATTTCACACGACGTCATCTCCGACGAAGGCACTCTCTCGTACTTGCTATTCCAACAATCACGAATCCCACAACAAGACTTCTACGAGCACTTACTTAACGAATAAATAACTAAGTAGAAAAGAACTACTAAAAGAAATAAATAATAAATAAACTAATTATATATTAAATAAAATAATATCTCTAAAGAGTAAGGATACAAAGAACTATACCGAACTCCGAGAAGACTCCGGAAGCCCGAGAGAGCTCTCACTCTACTCTACTCTACTCTAACTCCCAAAGCTACTACTAAACTAAACTAATGAACACTTGGATGAAGTGTGATGGTGCGAGTTGCTTCTGAGGCCAGGGGGTCCAATTTATAGCTTGTGAAGGCGGTGGGAGCACCCTGGCCGAAGCTGGAGAGGCGGTGGCGCCAAAGTCGGCCGGCCGGCCTAGGGGGGTGGCCGGCCGGCCGTCCCCTGTGGCGGTTTGCCACCGTCTTGAGCGTAGACACTCCAGATCACTCCCTGAAGGCGGTCTGAAGGTCGGCTCCTCGCTGGGGTCGGCAGAATTGAAGTGAGGGCCAAGTTAAGGCCCAAATGGCCCACCTTCTAGAATGACGGTGGTATCCGCTGGGCTGGGCCTTTAATTATGCATTGTGGATCAGTTCCCAGCCCACTGGAAGAAGTCTGGGGCCTGCGGCCACCAGGTGGGGCCGGCCGGCCTAGGGTGGGGCCGGCCAGCCAGGGAAATTCCCTGGCTGGGCCCACTTTCCTCCACTATTCACTCCTGCATCCAAATATCCACCAAAACCTGTGGAGTAGCATTATTCCTATCTACTATGCACAAAATCTTGGTGTTATGCATTTATTTACCGGTAAGGTGGCGGTCAAATCATGGTTTAACGACCGCCAACAACCTCCCCAAGCTTAAACATTGCTCGTCCCGAGCAAAATCAACTTAGGGTACCGGCGGATCAGGAGTTACAAAGAAGCGCCCCATGGGTAATAAAGATGCAACAACATACTCCCTAAACAGTGGTAAGTTTACGAGAGCACAAAATATACATGAGTGTTGCAAAAATCGTGGGGCTTATATGTTACACCTTGTCATGCAGCATTGAAGAATGAAACGCACTTTTTGGACAAGTAAACAATTCTAGCAGGTATGCATCCAGAGTTTTTATGTGCTGCAAGGTAAGGTGCAAAAAATCTCCTTCGTTTTGGTAGGCACTTCTCTTACCAACTAATGTGAGTCTTTATTCCTACAAGCTTCACTCATCCTACCTTCTACCAAATGGGGCTTTGTATGTGGAGCTTGGTAAGGAATGCACAAATGTCATGCATATATTGTAAGGCTAAAGAATGAGTCTCAATCAACATAGCAACTCCATTTATTTTGGTCATAAGAATTGATGTGATGGAGGGGGAGAAAATGAACTCACACTTGTGGAAAGGGGGTTTTGAAAACATTGGTCCTTTATTTTGCTCAAGATGTTTATGATAAGAACCATATAGCCATTGACTTTTGTCATGCAACCATGGAGGTTTTTTTTTTTTGATTGCTCCATGGTGCAAGGGCTATAACTTTTGCATGGTTCAAAGAAGCATTTTGAAATATTCTTGAACTTTTTGGATGGACCAAAAGTTTTGCAAACTCTGAAAAATGTTTGGTTGATTTATCCAAACATTCCCCTTTTTATTTGATGGAAAGAAATTTTCGAAAACACACGCGAAGGAATTATGACCAAAATTAGGAGTGCTTAGTTTCAAGAGTACATCAAACCTTAACAAAACTCAATACATACTATGAGTGGGGCTGTTTCGAATATTATGATATGGCTCTGGTAGGTAAATAAATCCTCACACTAAGAGAAGTGTGCTAAAACAGAAGGGTTTTAGGTACTTGCAGCAATTCAAGAAAAAACATCTCTGGATGAAACCGTACTAGGAAATTGCAACAAGTCCTAATCATGCCATATCACAATCCACAATGCTCAGACCTGGTGTAACAAATGCAACCCGCAGAAGTAAGCAAGACTCATGATGTGATCATGCTCAAATAAAAGTAATACATATGTCAGGAGTAGAGGTTGCATCTATGCGACACATGGGAAGCTAATTTGTAACTCGATCATCATTTCCCTTAAGTGTAGCATAACACCAAGATTCTAGCATTTATTCGAAACAGGGAGTTTATTTATTTATTAAGAAAGTTAGGAATACTTACCTGAGGGTCCTCCCAAGCTTGAGTCTTTGCAAGACTCGAGCTAGTGTTGAACTCCTTCTTACCTGGGTGCCCTCCCCAAACTTGAGTCTTTGCAAGACTTAAGCTTGATTCAGGCTCTTCCTCCTCCTTCTTGACCTGCAAAAAAGAGTGAGGATGATACAAGTGGCTAGCCCCTAAAGAGCATCGCCGGGAATCCTATTTTTTTTTGTTGTTTTTAATTTTTCACATTTTTATTTTGTTTTTATAGTTTATGAAAAGAAAAACAAGTGCTAGGCCTAGCTAGGATAACGATTGGGATGGCCTCCCCAATCGGAGGGCTCTCATTTTTACGTTGAGCTAGACGTTCTCCATGTCGCTTTAACTTGTTGGACCTCGCTCGCTGGAGAATTTGGCGGGGTGAGGTTCCTTCTTTCTTCCGCCACACTTTGGTTGTCTTCTTTGTGTTTTGTGCGGCGACCTTTTCTTTCTAGGCGCCTTTGTTGTACTCTCATCGGTCGATACCGTAGCTGCCTTCTTCTTTCTTGATCGCCTCGCTCTCCTCTTCTTAGGCGATCGTGACTCGCCTACTCCTTCTTGTGGTGGAGGAGCAAGAGGGGCTTGTGGTGCGTTTGGCGGCTGAGGCATTCTCCTTGGAGTCCTCCAATAATTAGCTGGCCTTCTTGCATTCTCTCTTGCCAGATAGTTTCTCATGTATGCAATGAGCTTGTCTGGCTGCGGCATGGTGGAGTAATCTCAATCTTCTCCACTTTCCTTGGGTCCTTTCCATATATGACCCTCGCTTGCATTGTTCAACCTTAGGCTTGAAGGTGAACGTCTCTTCCCTGCCGTTGAAGTCCAAGTGAATCTCTCCTGCCCCTACGTCGATGTTGGCGTTGGTGGTGCTCAAGAACGGCCTCCCAAGGATGAGAGGGGTCTTGACATCCACTTTCATGTCAAGCACGACGAAATCGACGGGGACGAAGAAGTTTCTGATCTGCACAGGAACGTCTTCGGCAATACCCGCAGGATGGCGAACTGATTGATTCGCAAGTTGCAAGCACATGGCCGTTGGTGATAACGGGCGGTTTAGCCTGTCGTACACCGTCTTGGGCATGACGCTCACACTTGCTCCTAAATCGCAGAGCGCCTATGAGAAGTGCTGGCTGCCGATCGAACATGGGATGGTTGGACACCCCGGATCCTTCTTCTTTTCCGGAAGAATGTTCAAAATGGCTGTACTGCACTCTTCGGTAAGCTTCACTACCTCCATTGCTGGAATGGGGCGCTTGTTGTTGAGGATGTCCCGGAAATACCTAGTGTAAGTAGGTACCTGCATGGCATCAAGCAGCGGAATATGCACATATATATGCCGGATGGCCTCAACAAATTTATCAAAGCGCTCATCCACGGTGAGCTTCTTTCTGCGATCGGGGTAAGGCAAGCCTGTAGTGTCAAAATACTCATGAGGTGCTGCCTTAGGTGGAGCTTGCTCGACGGGAGGATCTGTCGTTGGTTCCTCCTCGGAGTTCTCCTTCTTGGCATCTTCCGTTTCAGGGACCTTATTTTCTGGAACCTTTTTGCTGGCCATCTCCTTGGGGGCTGCGTTTGGTGTCTTCCTCTCTGCACCCTTGGGGTATGGTGGGTCCACAGTACCTCTTCCGGCCCTGGTGGTGATAGCACTAACACTCTCCTTTGTATGAGGAGCCTGCACAGCTGAAGCTATTTGCGCAATTTGCGTTTCTAGCATCTTGTTATGGCTTAGCTGATTCTGCAGAGCAGTGCTGAACGACTCTAGCTTGGCATCTATGCTCTCTAAAGCATTATCGGTAGTAAGAAATTTCTTACTAATGCTGTCATTGATCTTGACCTGGCCGAGAACTAGATCCTTGATAGAGGGCTCATAACGGGAAAGATTACCACTGTTACCTCCCTGATTTTTGTTGAAGGAGAGGTCGGGCCTGGAATTCCAGCCGTAGTTGTTCTGGGAGCGGTACCCATTGCCATTGTTGAGGAAATTGCATTCCTCTCTCGCATTTGGGCAATTGATGCCCATATGCCCTGTGTTGCCGCACTCTTCACAAGTCATGCGGGAGTCCGCAACTTGCAGGTCCTGCGGAGATTCCACCTTGCGGAGGAGCTGGTCAAGCTTGATGGCGAGCATGTCCATCGTCTCCACTTGGTGCACTCCACGGGTCTTGGTGCTCGCCGCTTGGCGTTCACCATGAGTCTGGTTGGCCGCCACCTTCTCAATCAACTTCTTAGCGTTCTTCACACTAAGAGAGAAGAAGGAGCCGCCTGCCGCGGTGTCGAGGTGCTCTCGAGCGGACGGCCTCAAACCGTGGTAGAAACTCTGTATGAGGAACCATTCCTCCATGCCATGATGTGGGCATGAGAGAACGTACTCCTGCATCCTGTCCCAGGCTTCCGCGGTCGACTCTTCTGTGAGCTGTTGGAAGCCCGATATCTTGTTCCGCAGGGCAGTCGTCTTGCCCGGCGGGAAGAACTTGGCGAGGAAGGCATTGGAGCATGCCGTCCACGTGTCGAGGGACTCTTGGTTCGCGTAGAACCACTGGAGAGCCTTCCCCAACAGAGAGAATGGGAAGAGCTGCAGTCGGATGGCGTCCTGAGGTGCATCCTTCATGGCGAAAGTGTTGCACGTCATCAGGAACCTTTGGAGGTGAGCATTTGCATCCTCCGACGGCTTCCCGCAGAAAGGACTAGCCAAAATCATGTTGATCAAGGTGTTGACACCGGATTTTGGAAGTCCTTTGACACGTGGCGAGGAGATAAGGCAGGGGAAGATTGTATCTAGAGAAGACGCCGCGTTGACCGGAACAAAAAGGAAGATTTTGATTGTTACGATCAGAGAATTAGTTAAGATAGGAATAAAATATTTTCTTGTAACGAAAGTTAGGGGGAGTCGTGTTTGTGTCCAAGTCGGTTGCCTCGGGTGTATAAATATAAACCCAGGTGCTTGTAATCAGAATAATACACAATTCAATACAACTCTCGGCGCATCGCCAACCTGTTTTTCTCGACGGGTTTCTGTTCGAGCGGGCTGCATCGGCACGATCTCCGCTAGGGCAGGGAATTCGTCACCCCACGGTAATTATCTCGACTATCTAGTAACCTTCTCGTCTCATGCTTTGATCGAATTATCTCACTGCATTGGGTTGATCGAATCTGCTAGTGGTGTTGGTTTAATTATCAGTTATCCGGTATATGAGATCTATCTAGAACTGTTAAGCAAGATCGGCGTCGTTATTGCTGTCTCGGTTAGGTCCGTCCTACGCGACGTTTGTCTAACGAACATAGTACAGATAGGTTAAATATATTCGAGTCATCTTAGATCGATTATCAGTTGGTCTTCCACCTAATTATTTCCGATAGAACCTTATTGCTGTCTCGGTTAAGTCCGATCTACCGGTTTATTGGAATAGTTCTGTGACGTGTCTGGCCGATAAATTGATCTAGGATTCGATCGGGACGTTTAGCCGATTAGTTACCACAATCACTTTGGATTTGCTTATTAGTTGATCTTCCACTTAATTGCTTTAGCAAAACCTTACTGCTGTCTCGGTTAGGTCCGATCCTACGGGTTTTGCTGGAGTGGTTCCGTGACGTGGTTAGCCGATAGGTCGATTGGAGTTTGACGGAGTGTTTAGCCGATTAGTTATCACATAGATCTTTCTTTAAAAAACCTTTATACTCTTTATTGCACTGTTTGGCTGGTTACGAAGTTTTCATTTAATTATCTAAATCTAGCCGATAGTTTCACTGTGAGTTGTTGTTAGATTCGTTCCTTTACTGATCAACAGCCGATGATAGGAAGCCGATGGGTATGAGCCGATAGTAACAGCCGATTGTTCCGTTTGTATTTTATTCATATTCGTCGACTGTTTCCGCGACATTCAATTGTCGGCTAACATCGGCCTGTTTCTCGGGCCGGTGACCAAGTGAATTTGACCTTTTTTTATCTTTTTGTTAGTTTTCAGGAAAAACTGACTGGCACGCTCGGGATTCTCACGGCGTACGAGGCTTGGTCCTGCACTGGAGTTAGCAGATCTCCCAGGCCGTTTGTGTGTGATTTCGGATCAACACACTTTTGGCACGCCGGTGGGACACGTTCATTGAAGTCATGTCGCAAGACGGGACACCAATCGACAGGACCAAGATTGGGGCGCACAATGTCATTCAGGTGACAGAAGATCAGCGAGGGATGAACAAAAGCAACTTCTCATGAAAAACATGGAGGATTACAAAGGGCTGTGCCTGCAATCATTCAAGAAAACAAGAGCAGGCGTGGTTCAGTCCAATCCTTTTCCCATGCCGGTTGTCGTGGACACTTCCAAGAAACCGGCGGGGTCATCAGATGAAGGCAGCAGCTGAAGAGATTCAGAAGGTGGTCAATATTGCTGTTGAGAAAGCATTGGCAGAAAAGTCTACCCCCTTGGTGAACTCTATCAAGAATATGTTTGAAGATGCACTCAAGGTTGCTAAAGAAGTCAGACCAACAGAAGAAGTACCAGTGCAACCACCACCACCGACATCGGCTGCCGGGTCATCGCAGGTCCCATCTGGAAATCTGAGTGATATGATTTATACTGCCATGCATCAAGCGTTGATCAATCAGTCTCCAGTGTTGGTTAATACCCTGAAGGACCTCATCATCAAGACAGCTGATGGTACGATATGAGGTAGGAGGTGGGCCGGTGTACTCTACTCCTCAGAGGAGTTATCGGCTGCCTCTTGGTACCCCTACAAGAGATGTGGGAGGTCGTACTTTTCAGATTTCAGAACAGTATGTGCCAACTGGTTCTGGAGGTAATCAAGCATGGCCAGATCAGCAAGGTCCATCGTCAGCAGCAAGGAGCTCGGGGGCAGATGACTGGGCCGTTAAGATTGCTGACATAATGAGAGATCAGTTTGGCTTGAAGGCGAAGGATCAGACTTCTGTGTACCGCCGCCCATATCCAGAGTGGTACGACAGGACTCCTTTCCCTCCACGGTACAAGGTGCCAGATTTCTCCAAGTTTTCTGGACAGGATAACACATCGACCATGGAACACATCGGCCGTTTCCTCGCGCAGTGTGGTGAGGCTTCGGCTGATGACATATGGAAGATCAGATGGTTCCCTCTGTCGCTGTCAGGCCCAGCTTTTACATGGTTCGCATCATGCCGGCTGATTCCATCAAGGAGTGCGTGATCTGGAGCAGAAGTTCCACAAGTACTTTTATGGCGGCACTACTGAGATGAAGCTCACAGATCTGACTGCTGTTCGTCAGAAGACCGGAGAGTCGGTGCTGGATTACATCCAGAGGTTCCGGGATGTTCGCAGCAGATGCTACAGTTTGGCTTGACAGACCAGCAGTTAGCCGAGTTAGCCTTTCAAGGGCTCATGCGGCCCCATTCGGGAGAGGTTTGCGTCTCAGGAGTTTGAGAGTATCTCCCAGTTGGCTCAGAAGATCTCAGCTCACGAGAGCCGATTCCAGAGTGCTACGAAGGGCAGGTATGCTGCATATGCTGATTATGCATTTGAGTCTGATTCTGATGAAGATGGAGAAGAAGTGGGACTGGCTGAATGGACCAGAGGCAAGAAACCAGTAGCGTGTCCATTCATCAAGCAAGCTGCGGCCCCAAGAAAGATATGATTTTGATGTGAACAAGCTGGACAAGATCTTTGATTTGTTACAGAGAGAAGCAGATTCAGTTGCCGCCGAATCATGTTTGCCTTCACCTGAAGAACTGAAGAAGAGGAGATGGTGCAAGTGGCATAATGCTCCATCACATACTACAAATGAGTGCAGAGTCTTCAGGCAAAGTGTTCAGGCTGCAATTGAACAGGTCGCATCAAGTTTGATGACAAAAAGAAGTCCATGAAGATTGATGGGAATCCTTTTCCTGTGAATATGGTGGAATTTGGTAGCTCATCCATGATCAACAAGTACCAGAGGAAAGAGGGAGAGGGATGATTATGAAGAGCACAGATTTCGTGACGACTCGCATTGGGATTGTCCCTTCTTCAGGTACTGTTGGGAAGAAGGCATGAAGTTGCCACCAATCGAAGGTGCCCAGGCTGCAGCAATCAGTCAAGAAGGCGTTACAGAGAGGTGCCATCTCATGTCTATGCTAGACAGAGAGAGTTCCGGCTTTTGATCGGCTGCAGGAGAGTGGGGCATCATATCGGCCGATGAGAGAGGCGCCGCGTCGACCGAACAGAGAGTTCAAGCCTTCTGTTCATGATCGGCTGGGGCCTAAGCAAGATGATGAGGCTGAGTTCCAGGAGCTGATCGATGAAGAGTAGCAAGAATATAGGCCTAAACGCCAGCCACAGTGGTTGTCCTACTGGTACTTCTCCAAGAGCCAAAAGAGAAGGGTTACAGAGACAGCGTTGCAAGGAGATGGAAGCCGAGAGCTCCATAAACGTGATGATGATGATGATCGGCGTCCGCGTACTAGGAAGGAATGGAGGCCCAAGGTGGGTCTGAGGTACAGAAGTTGGAAGCGGCAGTCAATGTTTGCATCATGCCGTATGAATTCAGAGCTGTTGATGATGGAGAATATGAGATGATGCTGCAGAGGCTATGGCACAGTTGGTCCTTGATCCGCAACAGGCTGTGTTTGACAAGCAGAAGAATCTAAGCGCCGGACACATGAAGGCTTTATATGTCAAAGGGTATGTGAATGGTAAGCCGATGAGCAAGATGCTGGTCGATGGAGGTGCTGCGGTCAACATCATGCCGATGACTACCTTCAGGAAGTTGGGCAGGACCGATGATGATCTGATTAAGACCAACATGATACTCAGGGACTATGGGGGCAAGACGTCGAAGCAAAAAGGGGTGCTCAATGTGGAGTTGACCATTGGAAGTAAGACGTTGCCCACTACGTTCTTTGTCATTGATGGTAAGGGATCTTATACCATGTTACTTGGGAGAGATTGGATTCATGCCAACTGTTGCACCGTCCACTTTACATCAGTTCCTTATCAATGGGTGGATGATGTGATCGAGGTGGTTCCGGCCGATTACCGCGGTGTACGTCGCTTCGGCCGATTTGGGTCCCATGCGTTGGGAGTGCATGGATTGGTTCTCTGGCAAGGTTTGGGATGGAGAGTTCTGGAGTTCACCGACGACAGCGTTGATGAATGAATGGTGATGACTGAATCCTAAAAAGTTACTCTGACAGGCGCCACAGAGGACGCCAAGGAGGAGGGCAAGTTGGGGCAAGGATTTACTTCGGCCGATGAGCTAGAGGAGGGTAGATATAGGTGATAGTAGCAAGCCTAGGCCGACTTTCGTCAGTAAAGGATGTAAGTAGGAATTTAAAGATAAATTAATAGAGTGTTAAAGGATTACCGAGATTGTTTGCATGGGAATATCATGAGATGCTGGTCTTAGCCGATCTATTGTTGAACATCGGCTACCTATCAAGCCTGGGTTTCGGGCACACAAGCAAGCTCCAAGGAAATTTGAGGCTAAGGTTGATTTTGAACGATTTAAACAGGAGATGCTAGATGTATGAGGCCAAATTCATACGCCGTTGCCGGTATGCTGATGGGATATCAAATATTGTCCCGGTGGAGAAGAAAAATGGCAAGTTACGGGTGTGCATCGCACTTTAGGGGATCTGAAAGGAGCAAACGCCCCCAAAGACAGCTATCCGATGCCGGTGGCCGAC
>JAAXCT010001239.1:0-207841 GCA_012490785.1 Eragrostis nindensis
ATGATCCCGTAAACAAGTATAACAAAATAACGACTAGTAGGTAAACGCTCACTAGATCAATAACCCACGAATACTAATCTTACGAATAAGACAAGTTCGTACTATGAACGAACCGACGACCGGAACGACGAACGATGAACGAACTAAGAACGAACGGACGAACGATGAACGAACGACGAACGAACTAAGAACGAACGAAGAACGATGGAACGACGACGAACGAACAAGAACGAACGATGAACTATAATAAGATAAATATCCGCCAAGGGTACAAGATAAGGAAATAACTAAAAGGAAAGCTATCCCTCTCTTGATCCTTGCCCTCTCCTCTATTCTACTACTGTACAAGAGCCCTTGGCCTGGATGGGAGTGGAATGACTTTGTGTCTTGTGATATGCTTTGGAGGAGGGGGGTACCCCTTTATTTATAGCCCAAGAAGGTCGGCAACTTGAGGCGGTTCCGTAGGTCGGTGGCATTGATTGCAGGTGGAACCGACCTCTTGAAGGCGGTGGCGAACCGCATAGGAAGATGGGCCAGTGGGGCCACCCACAGGGGGTCGGCCGACCTAGGTGTTTGGGGTCGGCCGACCTGTGGCTGGCCCTCTGGGCCTGGGCCTTCTCAGGTGGCTTCCCCTGGTCGCCTTCTCCTCTGATCCACCTGCTATGGGTGGACTTGAAGTCTTTTTATCGGGAGTTGGGCTTTATTTGGATAATTCTTTATGACGGGAAAATTGGTGTTTCCAGGATGGGCCTTTTATGCTTCCTTTTCCCCGTTTTCCTGTGATTTGCAGCTGCACTCACAAATTCACCAAGACTCGTGGGAAATCATTAGTTTAAAGACCTAAGTCTACCTTTGGTGATTGTTTCATTATAAAAAGCGCAGCTAGTTGACGGGTACATATTGGGTCTAAGAGCCGTCAACACCCGTCACTGACAAGCTGACTGCCAAAGATAGGATCAAGGGTTGGCCCTAAATCCGTCCACTGACTCTGCAACTGTTGTCAACTGCCCAACTGTCCACTGACCACTCTGCCACTTGCATGATAGGAATAAATACGGGTATATGAGTATAGAATAACCTACTATAATCTATAAGCAAGAGTCGTAGGTAAGCGCATAAATCTAGATGAAGTTCTAAGCAGGCAGAGGTGAAGGACACAATGCTGGCAAATATGCAATGGGGAACTACGGCATTGTCGATTATGAGTGGGGATCAACTAGTGTCATGTACTAGATAAGCAACATAGTAATACAACACTACTTGAGGATATACTAAGTGTCGAGTTAGAGATATGGTATGGACTCGATATCGACACAAAGCACCCAACTACCAAAATGTCATAGGCATACGAGATAGAAATACGACCTCTACGACATATGGTGACCTAAATTTCGTGGAAATGAAGCAGTTCATATCATTCGCAATAAAGGTTGGAATTTGGATTGTATTTCCAGGGATTTTAACGATGAAGGACATGAATGGCTCAAACCCTAGATGAATCACGGAATCGAGACGAGCTATTGTGCAATTTCAAATTCCCAGAGGCTCACCGGAGCTTAAGGATCGTCGGTGATCGTCGGAGAAGTGAAGCTCGGGTCCGGTGAGGCCGACGGGGAGGGGAACTCGTCGCGCGCGAGACGAAGAAGAGCAGCAGCTCGGTCGCGTGCGTGATGGAGTCCCTCAGCGCAGTGCTTGTCGCCGGCGAGGTCGACGTCCTCGCGAGCAGGGCGGAGCGGTGGTGGCTTGGCGTGGTGGAGCGGCGGCGCGCGGCGGAGTGGCGCGGTTGCTAGGGTTCGCGAGAGGCGCTGGCGCTAACGCGGTGGTGAAGCAGGCGGCGCGAGGATTCGGCGGAGGCTGGTCAGCTCGTCGGCGTGAGGCTCGACGGCGGCGGCATGTCGACGGCGGTGGCGCGGCGGGAAAACGGCGAGGTGGAGGCGGGAGCACAGCGAGCGGCGGCGTAATGGTGAAGGGGATGCACAGTAACCTGGAACGGTCCGTTATGATTAGGTCACATTTGAATCGACGGTCGAGATCAATCCAAAACGGAATCAACGGCAAAGATTGAAATCATTCTCCCGATGAATTAACCAGACCGTATGGTACGGTCTTAGAGATCGTATGGTACGGTCTCCTCCTTACCCCTGACAGTCTTCTAGAGAGACCGTATGGTCTGTCTCCATTCTCTGCCTCAGGGTTTAAAGGAACTCGTGCAAAAGCACACCGTATGGTACGGTCCCTATGGCCGTATGGTACGGTCTAGTCCAGAAAAGCTGATTTTCAAGGAATTTCCTTCTAAGTCCAAGTTTCTCACTCAAAAACCAAATAAACACCACATGGACTAGAAGGGGAACTCTCAAACACTCCTTTGAAAATAAACCAATATAGGTTGCGCATAGGCTTATAGTAATTTTTCAATTGGCAAAAAAGAAGCATCCAATAAAAGCCAAAAGAGATAAAACCAAAGGAGGGGTATGTATGAGCCTTTTGCCTATGATCCGTGCAAGTAGATTTAACCTTGAGGATCATTTAGCAAGACTCAATAGGCATGAAGCGCAATTCTTTTCTTTTGTCACATTTCTATGAGATGTGAGATCATATTGCGAATGAATCACTTCCTCATAGTATGACCACTTCTTTGTGATTTCCTATATGCAATGCATGAGACAAGCATATCATACAAATGCAAGAGAGAATAAATATGCCATGTGATATGCAAGCAAGTTAAGACAGAACGCATAAGGAAACCTACTCAAGGTCAAGTTTGAGCCTCTCTCAAGCTTACTCACTATGAGCCAAACCTTGCCTTGAGTCCATCGGTCCACCAACTCAAGCATCCCCCTTGCTCATAGCTATCTTGATAAAGTTAGACCTCGAACTAATTTTTTTGTTCTTTTCTTTTAGTTATTTACACATGCATGGATGCAAACATACTAGTTCACAAAGGAGTACCTAGCTACCATGCAAGCAATGCAAGAAAGAAAACTACTATGACACAAGTTACCTCCTTGAAGAGTAGATATATCGGTGAAAGCACTCATTGCTTGTGGTGGACCTTCATGAGTTGACATCGCGGCACACGGTCCACCACTAACACCTTCTAGGTCTTGTTCTTGGGAGCCCACTCGCACTTGGTTGGCCTCTCAAGGTCAACAATGCACTTGGCACCCAAATCCTTCTTGTCTTCCTCCACTTGTCTGGTGATCCAAGAGCTTTTGCCTTCACTTTGCCCCGCTGTCCCTAAAGAGCTTGTAGTGTGTATTCTCATGGAACAAGTTAGCGTTAGGCAAAACTTTGGAATTTCTCACCTTGGGACAATTCTTGCTAGTGTGCCCATCTTGGCAACACTTGTCACAATTGTAGTCGTCCGCCATGAGAGGTACCACCCAAGGAGGAATGTTGTCGTCCTTGCCGATGAGGTTGATGGCGGCGGGGTAGGAGCCAAGTCCCTTGTGCTCGGAGTTGTTCACAAGGTTGCGACCAAATATCTCCTTATGAATGGTCCTTCCCCTTGTGAGCCTTTCAAAGCCGTCCATCACCGAAGCTCTCTCCTCCTTGAGTTGATGATATTCCTTTAAGATTTTCTCATCAAGAGAGATGCTCTCAATAGAGGGAGTTAGTGTTGGTATTTCTTACACAAAACAGAAAACACCACCTTAGGCTGGTTAGGCCTAGAGTGAATATTCCCGGTTCGGCGCTAGAAATACCTGGGGTTAAGTTACTTGCTTAGGATACATAATAATCCACAACTAGCAACGAGTGCCAGAAATGTATTATTAGTATTTAATCATAAAAGATAATCCGCAAGCGCACGGATAACCCGTTGTAGCATTTCAACCGGAGAGTATTCCAGGGTATCGTTATTTATATTTTCCCAAGGAAGACGTAGTTGACAAGTGTGTACTTATACTCATGGTGTTACGAATGATAGATCATAACCAATATCCAAATGCAGAGGTAAGGCAATAAAATGGATAGAGGATAGTGCACACACACAGCAGGCAGTTCCACCCTCTGATAAAAGGCGAGAGGCGACCCTAAGCTAGACTAAGTTAAGTAAGAAGAACTGCTACTCCTAATGTACATCGTCAAGTAGCGTGCGTAGCATCTACCTATAGCCTAAGCTGCACACAAGCCAGACTAAGCTGTTCTACTGCCAAGCCATCATCGGGAGATCCAGCGATCAGAGTCTGCCCCAATCTCGGACATTTCATATATACTCCTACGCCATATACCCGAACGTGGAGGATTACAAGGGACGGACAGGGACCTACCGCCTACCTCTACAAACCGTGGGGCACGAACACGCATCCAAGGGTAGAAAGGAAGCCCTAGCACCATGCTAGCGTAACTAACCACAACTCTAGATCCCTCGAGGCACCTCGCAAGGCGATAAACCTAGAGCACTCTTGCAAGACAATGGACCCGATGACTGAGCAAAAGGAACAACTAGATCTAGCGAGCGATTACTTGGACAAAGGATCAAAGGTAGCACTACGTTATGCATAGGCGTTCGTCGCTCAATAACAAGCGACGAACGACGAACGATGAAGAACGATCATCGTTAACCGATGATCGAGTATGAACGAACGACGAAAGAACGATGAACGATCATGAACGAACATCGATGAACGATGAACGAACGATGAACGAACATGAACGAATGAAGAACGTTCATCCAAGATCAAGGATGAACGATGAACTAGCATAAGCACATAACTACTACAAGAACGATGATATTCCATTGATAAATAAATAAGTCTTACAAAGAGAGAAAAAAGATACAAGGGAATATACCCTAAACTCTCCAAGGGACTTGGGAGCCAAAAGGGCAGCCCACTACTCAGCCTAAGCCTAACTAGAGAGCCCCTAGCTCTGGATGTATGGAGGAGGGAATGAGCCTCTTGTGTTGTGTGTCTTCAAAGGAGGGGGGTACCCCTTTATTTATAGCCTCCCAAAGGCGGTGGAGTTGAGGCGGTTCCAGATATTCTGGGCATTGATTGCAGGTGGAACCGACCTCCTGAAGTCGGTTGTGAACCGCCATAGGAAGATGGACCCAGGGGGGCCACCTGGCAGGTCGGCCGACCTAGGGTTAGGGGTCGGCCGACATGGCCCTAGCCCCTCCTGGGCTGGACTTTGGCAGGTGCCTTCCCCTCGGCCTTTAAGCCTCTTTTCCAGGTGCGTGGCCTCAGTTGATATTCTGGTAGGTTCTGGGCCTTTAATCCTTGAATTATATTCCCACGGCGAGCGTCGTTTGGTGGACGTGTTAGAATCGTCGCCTTGGGGCCTATTTACACCTAGAAATCCCTGTTTTCCACCTGCACATCCAAATCTAGAGGTACACGTGGAAATAGGTTATTTGATAACAAAATGCAAGTAACAAGTGTTAGTTCTTCCTTATTTATAGAGCTAATTGACGGTCAAAAAACTGGGTCTAAGGACCGTCAACACTCCCCCAAGATGTCCTCCTTGCTCGTCCCGAGCAGAAGTAGGACTTAGGATGTTGATCATGAGTTGCTTCAATGTTTCATATCTCCTAGGTACCATGCACACAACGAAGAATTCTCCTTGAGTTGAAAAAGCTGGCATGGTAAAACTCACCCTTTACCTTACTCCTTATGGGGCGTATGGCTTTTCCTTGTCTTGGGTGGTTGAGAGATAGAACGGTTATAACAGCGCACCATTCACTTGTCCATTGTTTGACTTTTATTTTCCGGAGGTTTTCAAAATTTTTGAATAAAAACAAAGTTCCTCAATGATGCTCTCAAATCACTCAATAAGGTATATTCCTCCTCACCAAGGCATTATTGTGTTGCCTCTTGTCATCCTACTTCTAAGGCTTGTATGTGGAGCTCAAGGTAGGGATGATATGAGGCATACTTGCATCACACATATTGCCAAACCAAAAGAGTGGATCCATGAAGAATGCAAGTCATACAACCTTGATCAAGATGTGCATGTGTGTATATGGTGGTGGTGAGGTGGAAGAACTATACTCCTTTTTATTTGTCCCTTCTCTCTCTTTTTGGATTTTTGAGGAGGACGTAGCTATCTTTCTTTTCTTTCTTTCTTTTCAACATTTTTCTTTCTTTCCCTATTTTTTTCCGTCATGCTCTACTTTTGTATGAGCAGGGGATTATTCTTTTTCTTTTCTTTTGCATAGCTATGTCGCCAATGATATATTTTGAGAGAGAAGTAACAATGAATTTTTAGAGTACTTATTTTGGTGGATGGTGTGGTGGTATTGCTTAACTTCCAGTGTAGAAGTTTAGCATGCGAGGTGAAGTGTACGCGATCTTGATCAATGAGAGTATGACAAACTTCTCACTAGGGTCACACAATTTTGATAAAGTTCAATGCAATGACAAGCAGCATATGTGTAAGGTTTTGCAATGTACGAACGACATATGGCTTTGGTAGGAATTTTGATCATTGAGGAACTTTATCATTTTTTTGTATTTTGTAAAAATAAAACTCCGGAAGTCATGTCGTACTTTGAACAAGATCATAGCAACCCTATTTGTGCCATATCATATCTCACAACAACTTAGACTTAGATCAAGCACTATGCAGCTCACAAGTTTCAAGTTCTAGGAAGCATAAGCCAAAAGTCTCAAAACTTGAGACAGCACTAAGTTGTGACTAGGTACAAACGAGAGATAAAACAGAGCAACTATTCATCATCTCACATAAGAAAGGCTAACACTCATACTGGCATATAGAGAAAACTACGAAAAACTAGCAACCACATTAAAGACTATTTTTGTTCTTTTTATTTTTGTCATTTTTTATTTTATTTTCAGATTTATCTTTTTTTTTTGTATTTTTCATGAGAGGTGCAAGAACAAGCAAACAAAAGAAACAAAAGGATACAAGTTGCGATATATGATACCTTAGCGGGGGGTATGGCATCCCCCCAAGCTTGTTCTTGCTCATGGGTGGCGTCGAGGATCGAACCCGGTGTGGCGAAAGTAAGCCAACATATTGGCTTGGCCCTGCTGCGTCATGTTGGTGAGGTTGGTGAGCTGGGCATTTGTGTTTTCTTGCCACTGGTGGGTCTGCAGGACGTGTTGGTTGAGAGTGTACTCAACGTCCTCTCCTCGAGTCTCGATTCGTCCCATTTGCTCGGTAAGCGCATTCATTTGCTGCTCAAGATATGGGTCATGAGCTGCAGACGAACGTCGCCCACCGGCCCTCGGTGAGTAGGACGTCGACTCGGAGGAGATTTCCTCCCACTGTGCGCGGGGAGGGTATGTCCATTGGGTTTGGCTCGCACCCTGCTGCGATGAGCCATCGGCCGCAAACGGTGGTGGAGTGGTATACCCACCGGGACCATACCCGGTGTGACCGTAGCCGGCCCATATGCATAGGCCATGGGCTGCGGTGCGGGCATCCCGGTGTCGGCGGGTGGCTCCGGCCTGCGTGTCCTCCTGCGAGAAGATGTACTCCTGCGTGCAGCTTCCTCTTTTTCGAGAGGTGTGGTTAGGTTTTGACAGTCATACAAACGAAGTCCCCGGTTAGGTAACGGGAATTCATTTGTATAACCGACATAATAAAATTTGAGAGAATTATTTAGACCATGCTTAAGTGTATGACCTTGAATAAGATAATCCTCGGTGATAAGAGAGCGGGGTGTGTCAATAAAAGCAACATTAGCATCATGCAAAGCACCAACACCCGCAGCAATACGTGTAATCAACGAGGTGCACTCAATTGGTCCAGTCATTCTGAAATTTTCTAACCACTGATCAATCATGAAAACAACAAGAGCAATCTTTATTTTCTCAACCATAGCATAAAGAATTTTCAGATCATCCTCGCGCACAATCCTAATATCACTTCTAGGAAACAAGGTAATGCCAAGCCACATGTGCAACAAGCGCAAGGTAGGATGATGGATATGATTAGTTCGGGGTTTCTCACAAGTAGGAGATGCAGAAATTCTTTGCCAAAAAGCTAACTTTGAGTAACCCGAAATTGAACTATCAACATCAATGGTGCAGCGAGTATTAAAGCCGAGGCATTGACTAAGATTTTTCCATGTCAAATGATATCCTCCCGGAAAAACCGAAAGGTAATACCGTCATCTACCACGCGTAGGGTGCATAAAAACTGCAGTGTAAGTAAGCGGGAACCCTGCTCATCTACATATGCAAACTTATCCCACCCTATTGCTTTAAATACTCGAGAAAATTCAGCATCCATACCAATCTTTTGCAGCAGTTCCGTATCAAATGCTCGCGTAGGAGCAAATGTACGGAGTCGGAGGGCTTCGTAGGCGCTCATCTCATCGTCGCCCACCAAGTCGAGGTCGGTGTTGACGAGGAGACGATGCTCGGTGTTGACTTGTTCCTCCGATGCCTCTAGAGCTTTTCTTCTTGACAAACCTCTTCCTTGTCTTGTACTTGCTTCTAGAGTCTTCTTCTTCATCATCGCTTGACTCTTGAGTCTTCTTCTTGCCCTTCTTGATTGGCTTTGTGCATTCTTTGGCAAAGTGACCTTTCTCCCCACAATTGTAGCACTCGGCATCTTTCTTTTGGATGAACCTTCTCTTGAAAAAGTTGCTTTTCTTCATGAGGAGGGCTAGGTCATTTGGATGGATTTGCAACAAGTCTTCATCATCTTCTTCAACTTCTTCATCACTTGAATCTTGAGTCATCACCTTCTTCCCCTTCTTCTTGCTTGACCCCTTAGAAGCAAAAGCAAGATTCTTGGAGAGCTTCTCATCAAGCTTCTTGTCAAGGTTGTAGCTCTCGAAGGCGGTGATCTTCCCAAGTAGCTTGTGGGTTGTGAGCTCTTGAACGTCGGTGTTGAAGAGACATGTGATGAGTGCTCCATACTTCTCCCTTGGGAGAATCCTCATGATCTTCCGCACAAGGTCACCATCATCAATCTTTTCCTTCACACCGAGAGAGTTGATGTCCTCTACAAGCACATTCAAGCGAGAGTAAGTATCATTGATTAGCTCATTCGAAAACATGGTAAAGGCATCATATTTGTCCGTAAAGACATATTATCTTTCCTCTTTCACATCCGAGGAACCCTCATGAACTTGTTGGATTTGAGTCCACACTTCATGAGCGGTACCCGCGGACTTGACTCGAGTAAAGACCTCTTTAGTGATTGCTTCAAACAAGGCATTTTTAGCTTTAGCATTTGCCTTTGCAAGATCCACATCAAGAGTACCAATGGGAGTTCTTAGAGACATACCGGAACTCGTCACCTCCCATGCGATAGGATCGAGAGTCTCGAGGTAAGTTTGCATGCGAGCCTTCCAATAGGCATAATCAGTCCCATCGAATGGGGGTGGTCCACTTCCTCCCGGCATCCTTACTCAAGGCGGTTAAGCCTTATTTGAGCAACGAAACTCTGATAACACTTGAAAGGATCAAGGGCACCGAGAGGGGGGGGGGGGGGGTGAATTGGTGTCTCAATAATTTCTCCCAAACATACTTGAGGTGTGAAGCAAACAAGACTAGATATGGTGATGACAATAAGCTAGCAAGGCGCGCACACAATCTAGTCTAGCAAAGAGCAACATCCTAACAAGCAATTCTACCAAGTAGTAAAGAGACAACCTATCATGCAATTCTACTAGCACATAAGTAAATACGGAAGCGTAAATGCTAGTAAGTAAAGGAGATAGAGATAGGAATGCTCATGATGTTTTTTCCGTGGTCTTGGAAGGATGGCGCCTTCCCCTACTCCACGTTGGGTCACTCCCGCCGGAGTCTCGACCCCGTCCCTCCGCTCGAAGGCGATCCCTCCTAGAGCACACTTCACCCTCCGAGTGAAGTCGCGGGCACGTCCCGCCAGGCTCTCTTCCGGGTACTCTTCCGGAGGTAAGGCTCCGCACTTAATGCGTGCCAAAGGGCGCTCCACTAGTGATGCTTCTTTCGCACGGGAAGCTCCAAGACCGTGTACAAACTTGTGTCTGCTTCCACAATCTCTTTGGACAGCTCAACACCGACACCTAACCGGTCTAGGCCTTGTCATAGACCAAGAGTAACAAACCGAAGTGACACTCTCAAGCTCACACTAGCCTAGAGATCAAGTGGATGCAATTGCTACTCTCTCAAGCACTAGGATCACTCCAAATCCTTCACAAGTGCTTCTCTCCTTTGCTCTTGGCTTCCTCTGAGTTTTCTGCACTCCAACAATGGCCAAGAGACCCCTCAAGGGGCGAGCAACTAACTATTTATAGGCTACCAACCCAGAACTAGCCGTTGCCCAAAAGTGCCCAGGAAATATAAGGACCGTGCCATTGACCGTACCATCCGGTCCTCATCTGACCGTACGGTCCGGTCTCTATTTCCAGGCATTTCTCCATTACCTTCTTCTCTGTCTGAACTTCTCCAATGAAGACCGTACCGTACGGTCCCTATGACCGTACCGTCCGGTCAATGCTACGGTCTTCATTTTCTCAGCATCCCGAGACTTCACTTCTCTGTCTGGATCTTCAATGAAGACCGTACCATACGGTCCCTAGGACCATACCGTCCGGTCTCTTCTGCATAAGCTGAAAACTTGATCCACTCTCACTACACCACAGTTGAGAATTAGCGACCCCAGTCAGTTGGTAAAAATAGAGTATTAGTGAGGCACTATAAGTCGGTAAAATTTAACGACATACTATCAGTCGGTATTTATATATATAACGATGGAGTATGAGTCGGTAATTATAGGAGCATATAACGACCGAGCATTGGTCGGTAAAGGCAACCATCAACAACTAGCTGTGGGTCGGTAAAGTGTCACTCGAATCCATATATAAACGTTCCTCTAGGGTTCAGTCCCCGTTCCCCACTCTCCAATCCAGCCGCCCTACTCTTTGCGCGACCCCAGCAATCCGCCGCCGCCGCCGCTAGCAGACCTCCGGCCGAAAACTCGCCCCCATCCGTCGTCGTCACCTCCATGCGCCGTGCCTCATCCCCATTCGCAGAAGCAGCAACCCTTAACCAGATTCCACCGCAGCCCTCCACCAGATCTCGCCGCCTCTTTCTCCTCTGTTCATGCCAACCCGTGGTCCGCTACCTCCAGCTGCGCGCTGCTCCACTGCCAGCTCCGCCTCCGCTTCGCGAGCCGCGCGCCGTCCTAGAGCTGCAAATCCAGGCGACGTAGTCCAGATCGAGCTCCAAGGACCGGTCGTCGACCAGATCGAGCTCCGCGGGACGTTTCACTGTTGTGTCCTTCGATCTTTACTTTGTTTGGCGTTGTTTTATACCCTGTACAGGTCCCAAGAATCGCAGGCAGGCGGTGGTGGTTCACGAATGGATTCAGGCCTGAAGATGACATGCCGGACATCATCTGTAATCCTTGTGTGGTAAAGCGGGAAGTGCCCGAATCTTCTTCTCTTCCCATGCGTGAATTTCAAGATTGTTTAATCATTCCCCTGCTCCCGTAGTAAATTTGTTTAATCTACTCTTGACTGTGGCACTTCCTTGAAGTAGCAGATCCTACTTAATTTCTACTTCTGAGGTTCACCTTTTTGTTAAAAAGAAAAAGAGAAAACTGTTTCCTGCATTAGGTACCTGTGTAATCCCAGTAGCTTGTTTATTGTTTGGGTCGTTCTATTGCTCACTGAAACTTGCAAGTTACGAAAACATAAATTTGTACTGATGGTCACCAAATGATTAATAGTTGATGTTTATATAGACATCAAAGGATTAAAGCTCAGTTTAATAGACAAAAATTTTGCATTCAGTATATGAACAATTCATCCAATGTTTATTTTCTTTTGGTTTGTATCAAGACCTGACAGATTATGAATGCATGATACAGTACAAAGAATTAAGGTGTGTGACCGCTTTCTCTAATATTTTCTTCATTCAGGTTTACCATTGTGATTGACAAGGGACTAAAAATGTATACTTTTGCAAGACTAGAACAATGCAAAGCCATACATTGAGAAGCACAGTTTAATAGGTACGAGGCATATGCTACTTGTACATCTGAGTTCTAGTGTTAAGTTTACCTTCTGTATTCAGAATTTCAGATCAGCATCACACATGCGCATGTTGTAATGCTGATGTTAAGGTCAGCAACAAGGCATCAATCCATGCCATTATATACTGCCATGTTATAAAGTAATTTTGGAAACTGTTTTGCACGTAACTAGTGGGTGTTCTAGAAATTCTTTTGCTGTCAACTTGAGGTCTTTTTCCCCTGGATCGGATCCATGGTGAGTTGTTTCATGGCAAAAGATTCGACAGTTCCTTGCAATTTTTTCTTGCTCCAGTTTATCTTGTAATATTCGAGTTCTCAGAATGTCTACTTAGCAAGACTGAAACAATGAAGTCTTATATTGAGAAGCATAGTTTACTAAGTTTGAGGCATTTGCTACTCAATTGTAGATCGGAATCCTAGTGTTTAGTTTACCTTGTGCATTCAGATCAGCATCACATGCTTAGACTAGTTTTCATTCTGAGTTGATCATATACTACCATGTTATAAAGTAAATTTTAAAACTGTGTTTTGCAGGTTACTAGTTACTGGTGTTCATGGAAATCGTTAGCTGTTAGGTTGTGTGATCTTTATTCCCAGGATCTGGATCTGCTGTGCTGTCTCAGACTGTTAGTTTAAGCGGGGAATTGCTGATGATGCTAGTGTATAAGAACCTGATAGGTGTGCAAGGCAAAAATCTGGTGTGATTTGTGTACTGTGATAGCTAGTTTTGTAATAGAATCTAAGCATTGATCTTTTGTAAGGTTCTACTGATTACTGAAACATGTGGTAAAATTCCAAATCTGTAAGCATGATTGTTAAAGTGAAATGGATTTTGATTTCTGAGCAACAAATGTTTAGTGAGCTTTTGATTGTGTGTGATAACTAGTAACTGTGGATTCATATTTCTTTAACCTGTTCAGGTTAAAGAAATAATTTTTTTAAAAGAAATCTAATGTTGGCGACTGACTGTTGGTCGGTAATTATAAGAAGTAGCGTCGCACCATAGGTCGGTAAAAGTTAGAATCAACGACTTATGGTGGGTCGGTAAAAACTGGTCGGTCGGTAAAAGTTTTACCGACGCCAGTTATACCGACCAATCCTATAGGTCGGTAAAGGTCTTTACCGACTTACGGAGGGTCGGTAAAAGCGCTTTTAGCGACTGATTGTCAGTTGCCTAAAGTGAACCGTGGTGTAGTGTCTTGATCCTTACTTCCAACTTCTCCATTCTTGGTTCCTCCTCTTCTCTTCAGCCACCCTAGCCCTCAAGAGACTCACTATGCATCCATATGATCTCTAACCTAGTGTGCTCTGAGAGAACCAATTCGATCCCTCTTGATAGTCCGGTTTTTCCTATGGACTCAAGCTAACATCTATACCAAGCCAACACTTGCTTGGATCTATCATGTCCTTAGCCTTGATCCATCTTCAACCTTGACTCCATCAAGTTCTCGATCCGGATTGTCGAGGCAACCAATCACCAAGTCGTCGATAAAGATAGAGTTTGTGAGACGACGCTTCCTTGACATGACCATTTGAATATCCTACATGGAAATGTTAGTCACATCAATATGGTCACCCAATCACCAAAACATTCATACCTTTGGAGTTTCCGAACTCCAATGATCATGAAGCTTACAAATGATCTATGAGGAACAGACACATGTGTGCTCATATATACGGGAAGGAAAACTTCTGAGGCAACTGTGACTAACATATATATGATTGTTTAATGCGTACAAGGGATCCACATATCTTTGGATCTGGTACATTGAAAGATGGATACTCCTATGCATGGGAAAAGATATGTTATAATAAAAAATATGTCTGTTTAGGTTTTAAATGCTATTTATACCAAAGGCATCCATTTTCCGTTTCATGGAATCCTCGACCCTCATTAATTAACATTTTTCTTTTTATTTTGACATGCAGAAAACTAGCAGTCCAAGCATTTCACTACCATTGCCCTAAAAAAAAGGCATTTCACTACCATTTGAAAAGATCGATACTCTGATGACATGTGTTTCTGCAACCACTCGGCACATGATTAAATAAATTGAAAACTTATATGTGAATATTGGTCTAATCAAGTTCATGAGGCGTTCATGCACACGGTAATCAATCAAACGATGGAGGCAGCTAGGCTAGTTGGATAGAAGTCACGGTAATCACAACCATGCCAAAATCACAATGACTATTTTCATGCGAGTTCATTATTTCCACATGCATTAGTTGGGCTACCGCTTGGGCTAGTTGGGTAAAGGAAAAGTCCAATGGTGACTGATATATACGGTATTTTCATCGGAAAAATTTGAGGTAATACGATATACAGTCTATTCGATCGAAAAATCTCTCTATCATTTCCATTTTTTGTTTCAGTGTAGATTTTTCCATTTTCATTTTCATTTTTGTATTTCCTGTAATCGTTTTTTTATTTCTTGTTTTCTCGGAAACGATCGCCGGTAAATGGGGAATTTACGTCACCACTTTCATCCCTAGGGCAAGATATGTTATCTTTTAAGAAAATAAGTCTGTGTATGTTTTAAATGTTGTTTATACCAAAGATATCCATTTTTCATTTCACGGAATCCTTGACCCTCGTTAATTGATGTTTTCCCTTTTATTTTGCATGCACAACACCAGCCGTCCAAGCATTTCACCATTTGAAAATATCGATCCTCCTATGCATGGGGCAAGATACATATGTTATCATTTAAAACAATGAGAAACAGGTCTGTGTAGGTTTTTAATGCAGTTTATACCAAACATATCCATTTTTCATTCCATGAAATCCTCAAGCCTCATTAATCTATATTTCCCTTTCTGTTTTAACATGCACAACAGTAGCAGTCCAAGCATTTCACCATTTGAAAATATTGACACTCTTATGAATTGGGCAAGATATACTATCATTGAAGAGCAACTGATCATATGCATAGTTTTTAAATGTCTTTTATATCATAGATATCCATTTTCCATTTGATGGAATCCCTCACTAATCGATATTTTCCATTTTATGTGCAACACAAGCAGTCCAAGTATTTCACCATTTGAAAAGACTGATATATACACTTATGCAAGAGGCAAGATATGATATGATTTAAGAAAAATAGGTCTGTATAGATTATAAATGCTGGCAAGATATGTTACCA
Source organism: Eragrostis nindensis (assembly GCA_012490785.1). Taxonomy (NCBI): domain Eukaryota; kingdom Viridiplantae; phylum Streptophyta; class Magnoliopsida; order Poales; family Poaceae; genus Eragrostis; species Eragrostis nindensis. The sequence continues at coordinate 15,093 of JAAXCT010001239.1, forward strand.
TTTGAAAATTATAGATGGATACTCTTGTGCCTTTTTATATCGAAGATCGATATCCCGTTTTCATTTCATGCAATCCTCACCCTCATTAATGGTCGTTTTCCCTTCTATTCTGACACGCGCAGCACCAGGAGACCAAGGATTTCACCATTTGAAAGGAAGACCATTAATCGACGTTTTCCCTTCTGTTTGTCTCAAAAATCAAACCATGAAATCAAAAGTGCCAAGCAAACACGGAAGTTTCTTGCGTTGGGAAATTGATGCAACGGCGTTCATGGTCAGTGATTTGTAACTACACTAACATTACTTGCCACTATAACATCTTTTCTTTTTCGCGATTATGGTCTCTTTCTGGATGCCTAATAAATAAGCAAAGCCTGCTGGTCAGTGGTCGGGCTCCCAAAGGCAGGTCCAGGGAAGCCACATCTAGCGTATTGCTCCGAATGTGTACTTTAGCAGAAATTTGGCTCATACGTGTAACTTATCCACGATTATGCATATGCCCTCAATCAACCAGCAGTCGCGCAGCGCAGCCTCACGCAAGGCAGCCCCGCCGCAGGCAGGCGCAGGGCACGCCGCCGTGCAGGTCCGCATGCAGGCGCGCCACCGTAACCCTCGCTGCACTTCGTTTGGTCTCGCCATCTCGCAGCTCCTATGCGTCCCTTACGCATAGCGGCAGCCTAGGGCCTGCTAACGTGAGTGGTGATGCAGCCTAACTCTCCGTTTGTGCTCGGGAGCAGGAGATTCGGGAGTGAAGCATGGAGTGGTGAGCGCGGGCGGGGCCAAGAGGACCAGGACGGTGAGTTTCTTTAACACAAACGCTTGCGTAGTTATCAGACTGACTCCAACAACGGCAGTTTCGAGAGGCAAATGGACCTCGCGTGTATAGTAAAGGAAGAGGCAGTATTAGGTGATGACTCCAGCAGCGTTGTCATTTCTCGGGGGCTGCGCCACTGCTCGTCCCATGCCGCCGCCGCATGTCGCTCAGCCCGTGTGGTGTCGCCTGCTCGTCAAATGCATAGCAGGAGAGAGGGGATCTACTTTTACATCACCTCTGTCCTCGAAGGCAAACTGCCTGCTCGTTTGCCTATTTTGTTAGGAGAAGATTTGGTGATGCGCAATATGGATTGGAGATGCAAATCTGATTATGCCTACTCTGTTGACTGTTGGAGTCAGTCTTATGGCTTTCTGCTAGGGAAAAGGGTGGTGTTTCTCCGACAAAAATGCTGCTGCTACACTGTTATGGCATTCGGTAGGAGTACATGTTTTATAGACACTAGCAACTTCAAACGTAATTATTTTCAACATTATAAATGTGAGATTCAATATGTTTTAAACCTATTGCAACAATTGTGAAGTACTATTCCAACATTCCTAATACATGATTCAACATTTTTTGAATTTCAGCATTTTTTACAACAAATGTTGTAATAGCACATTGAAAATGTTGAAACAGTACAAGAATAATGTTGAAAAGGTACGTTCAAAATGTTTGAATTTTAAAAGTTCAAAACATAAAAAAATAAATTATATTGATTCAAACATTATAAAAGACATGATTCAAATTTTTTATCAAAGTTGTCCATCATTTTGTAAAAATCTTGAAATAGTTCAAAAAATGTTCAAATGATAAATTTAAATGGTTGAATTCCAAAAATTTCAAACACATATTCATGTGGGATCTTGTTTTGTTGCATTAATTGTAAGGATCATCATGGTTTAAACGGATTCGAAAACAGAATCACGATTGAGGAGAAAATTAATTAATTATAAGTTTGGAATCCATATAAGTTTGGAATCCACTTTAAATCCCATGCCGTACAATCTTTTGACGATACATGGCAGGTCGCCCACATCCCGCCGCTTTTTCTTCCATGAACGCGTTCCTTTTTCACCCTTCATTCAAGGTGAGCCCGATTGTTGGTATTTCTTACACCACGAATAAATCCGCAAGCGCACGGAATACCGTTGTAGCGCTTCACCCGGGAGTATTCCAAGGTATCGTATTTGTTTTCCCCAAGGAACAGTGATAATCTGCAGCAAGGTTAGTTTTACCCAAGGACACACAAGAATGGCAGTATAGGATTGAGAGGATGAATAAAGATCTAGCTGTCCCGCAGGACGATCGCACTCTAGTTCTACTCGTTTACTTCGGGCACTGGTATAGACCTGGTCTGCCAAGTCACGCCAGCCTGTAGCTCTACGACGAACCCGAACGTGGAGGATTACAAGGGACGGACAGGGCTGTCACCACCTGCCGCCTACCTCTACAAACCGTGGGGCACGCTGCAAACAAAGGTAACCTCTAGCCTAGACACCACGTCTATGCCGTCGATTACTACTCTAACCCCGGTCCTGGTACCAATCTGGAAGGCTAGAGCACCCCTCGCGGAGCGATGATCCCGTAAACAAGTATAACAAGAATAACGACTAGTATGTAAAGCTCGCTAGATCAATAACACCACGAATACTAATCTTACGAATAAGAACAAGGTTCGTACTATGAACGAACGACGAACGAACGACGAACGATGAACGAACTAAGAACGAACGACGAACGATGAACGAACGACGAACGAACTAAGAACGAACGAAGACGATGAACGAACGACGAACGAACGAAGAACGAACGATGAACTATTAATAAGATAAATATCCGCCAAGGGTACAAGATAAGGAAACAACTAAAAGGAAAGCTATCCCTCTCTTGATCCTTGCCCTCTCCTCTATTCTACTACTGTACAAAAGGCCCTTGGCCTGGATGGGAGTGGAATGACTTGTGTCTTGTGATGTCCTTTGGAGGAGGGGGGTACCCCTTTATTTATAGCCCAAGAAGGTCGGCAACTTGAGGCGGTTCCTTAGGTCGGTGGCATTGATTGCAGGTGGAACCGACCTCTGGAAGGCGGTGGCGAACCGACGTAACAAGATGGGCCAGTGGGGCCACCACAGGGGGTCGGCCGACCTAGGGTTTGGGGTCGGCCGACCTGTGGCTGGCCCCTCTGGGCCTGGGCCTTCTCAGGTGGGCTTCCCTGGCTGCCTTCTCCTCTGATCCACTTGCTATGCGTGGACTTGAAGTCTTTTTATTGGGAGTTGGGCTTTATTTGGATAATTCTTTATGACGGGGAAAATTGGTGTTTCCAGGATGGGCCTTTTATGCTTCATTTTCCCCGTTTTCCTATGAATTGCAGCTGCACTCACAAATTCACCAAGACTCGTGGAAATCATTAGTTTAAAGACCTAAGTCTACCTTTGGTGATTGTTTCATTATAAAAGCGCAGCTAGTTGACGGGTAAATATTGGGTCTAAGAGCCGTCAACAACTCCCCCACACTTAGCTCTTTGCTCGTCCTCGAGTAAAGTTGCGAGCATAAGGCGGGAGATACTCATCCTCATAAATGGGAGCCTGCACACAAGTTATTGCAAGCCACACTTCATACCTGTGAACTTTGAGGTGTCTAACATGCATTCCTTGGATGATTGATAAGTGGAACGGTCATGTCTCAAATCACCTCGCCTTCCCTGTCAAGTACCTTGGGATTTTTGCATAATTTTCAGAAATAAAAACATAGTTTCATGCTCCTCAAATGACTCTCTCAAGTCGCTCATGGTGTTTATGTGTTTTCCTCTCAAGGGCCATGATTTAGCCTCTTCCCTCCTTGTGTTTGATCAGGCTTTTGTGGAGCTCAAGGTAGGGAAAGTGGAGCATACTAGTGTCTCTTATTTTGCTAAGTCAAAGACTGGATCCAATGGAGAAAACAAGTCATACAATCTGATCAAGATGTGCATGTGTGGTGGTGGCATGAAGTGGAAAATTATTTGTACTCCTTTTTATGGTGTTACCTTCTCTCTCTTTTTGAACTTTTGAGGAGGACATGGCTATCATACTTTTTCTTTCTTTTTCTTTATTTTCCCATCATCATTTTTTTTTTTCATCATGCTCTACTTTTGTATGAGCAGGGATTATCCCTTTTCTTTTTGCATAGCCATGTCTCTAATGATATTTTTGAGAGAGAAAGGTAACAGAGATTTTTGGAGTATTTATTTGGTGGATGATGATGGAATGTTGCTCAACATCCAGTGTAGAAGTGTAGCATGTGAGGTGGAGTGTACGTGATCTCGATCAAAAGAGTATGACAAGCTTCTCACTAGGGTCCAAGAATTTGACAAAGCTCAAATCAACAACTAGCAGCTTATAGGCTATCAAAGTATTCATGTAGAGTTCTTGGCCTTGGTAGGAAAATATAGATCAAGTGAGGAGCATCATACTATGAAATTTTTGATTTTCATAAAGATAATTCCCAAGGACTTGAAGTTTAGCAAAGATCATTTCGACAAACCATATCTCACATGCCAATTATCTAGGAAAAACATGGGTTCCTAATGATAAGGTGTTCACAAGCATTCAGCGATGAAGCGAGAAATAACAAGTGTGCAAGTCCATGAATGTGAGAGGTAGAGTTGTGGGCAATAGATAAATCAATTATGATTGTCCCAAAAGATTAGTGCGTCAAGTTTTATTTAATTTTCAGATTATCATAATGAACTTGACGGTGTAGCAAACAAAAAGTGGAAGTGTGGTGCAAACTCAGGAGGCAGGAGGAGGCTGGAGCCTGGTGGGGACCACCAGGGGTCGCCCGACCCTCCTTGTGGGGTCGGCCGACCTGGCCTGGACCCCACTGGTTCTGAAATTTCGCGTGTTGGTCGCTCCTGAGTTGCCTCGTATGGTTCTGGATGATTTGGTCGTGATTGTTCCAGATATGGCGATGTCCCCCCCCCCCCCCCCCCCCCCCCACACACTTGCTTTTTTGCCTGTTTCCTTCAAAAACGACAAAGATATGGAAACACAAAATATTGCTCTGCCGGTATGCAAGCCCGGGGAGCACTATCATTGATTGAATTATAAACTGAACTGATAGGCGCATTACAAATTTGAAGGGAAAAAATTGATAAAAAGGAAATAAACAAAAGCGCCTATTCTTATTCTATTTATTCCTTATTGTTTCTAATTTTCTTTTCTTCCTCTATCTCTTCCAGGGCCAGATCAAACTGAGCCCATCCTCCTGTGAGGCAATCAGTGAGACGCTGTGCCTCCTTCTTTTCTATCTCCATCAGGGCAAGCGTTTGCTCAAGTCTGTTGATCTTAGCGCAAGCCCTGTCCAAAGCCTTGACATACTTTCCCAACCGCTCTTTGTACGGGAGCTGTGCAATAGGAGGGTCCCTACTACATCCTCCAAGGTTGAGAAAGAAATTTGCATAGTGATCCCTGCTCATGGCTGAGGTGAAGGTTTTGGTCCAAGGAGTGGAGCTTTGAAAGAGATGAATGGAGAGGGGGTGCAATGGGTTGTATTTATAGTGGTTCTCCCTCTCCCGGCGAGGAAACGAAGGATTTATTTCCAAGGCATAGGTGACCAAGAAAGGGAAAGGTTGGGTGGCAAAAAGAGCAAAAGATGGAAGGCAGAGGCTGCCAGAGGGGGTCGGCCGACCCTGGTAGCCAGGTCGGCCGACCTGCCTTGGCAGGCTCTGGCCTTTCTGTTTTTCGCGGAGCTTTGTTGGGGAAGGTGTCTTCGGAATATACAGGGTATAGAAAGATATTTCAACGCAGAGGTCAAGAAAAGATATTTAGATCAATTAAGTGCATGACATCGAAATCTTTATTTGCTTCGGGTTCAAGATAAATTTTAAGGCGCTGACCATTTACCTTGAATACATTACCTCCGTCGTCCTGGAGTGTGATTGCCCCATGAGTCGACGTGTCGATGACGGTGTATGGTCCGTTCCATTTACTTCTCAATTTTCCATGCCCGAAGAGCTTTACCCTTGAATTGAAGAGCAACACCTTGTCTCCAACTTTGAATTCTTTTATCTTTATTCGCCGGTCATGCCAGCGCTTTGTACGCTCCTTGTAGATGGCTGAGTTGTGATATGCTTTGTCTCTCCATTCTTCCAACTCGGCTATCTCCATTTTTCTTCTCCACCCAGCTCCTTTCATATCCATGTTCCAAGTTCTCATGGCCCAATATGCTTTATGTTCCAACTCGACTGGCAATGGCATGTTTTTCTATAGACGAGTTGGTATGGTGACATGCCTATAGGTGTCTTGTAGGCTGTTCTATATGCCCATAGTGCATCGGGTAGCTTGTTCTTCCATCCCTTCCCCATTTCCAAGACTGTTTTCTGCAGGATCCGCTTGATTTGTTTGTTGGATGTTTCGGCCTGCCCATTTGTTTGAGGATGGTATGGAGTGGCAATGTTGTGCTTTGCTCCAAGCTCTCTTAGAAAGCTACGGAAGGTCTTATCGATGAAGTGAGACCCTCCGTCGCTTATCACCATTCTCGGAGTTCCAAACCTTGGAAAGATAAACTCGTGGAACATCCGGCGAGCGTGTTTGGAGTCGGCAGCTCGGCATGGCATAGCTTCTACCCATTTGGATACATAATCCACCGCCACCAATATGTACTCACAATCTTGGGACTTCACGAATGGTCCCATGAAGTCAATGCCCCATACATCGAAGAGTTCGACTTGAAGGTTGTATGTGAGGGGGCATTGCATCTCGTGCTGTGGTGCCTCCAAATCTCTGGCATTGTGGGCATCTTCTAATGAATTCTTTTGCATCTTCATACATGGTTGGCCAGAAGAATCCACTTTGCCAGATCTTTGCTTGGGTACGGAAGGCACCATAGTGTCCACCGTATGGGGCTGCATGGCATTTTTCAATGATTTGTGTGCTCTCGGGAGTGGGCACACATCGCCTAAGCAGTCCATCGGCGCAGACACGATAAAGGTATGGTTCATTCCATAAGTGACGGCGACTTTCATAAATCAATCTTCTTTTATCCGCCCCTGGTGGTACGTATCCTGTAGCGATGAAGTTCACAATGTCGGCGTACCAAGGGTGCGAATCCGTCACTTTCAGTAGCATGTCGTCGCGTAGGAAGTCATTTATGGGTAACTCCTGCAAGTTAGTGAACTGCATACGCGACAAATGATCTGCTACAGAATTTTCTACTCCTTTCTTATCTTTAATTTCAAGATCAAACTCTTGGAGCAGAAGGATCCATCTTATGAGACGAGGTTTAGCATCTTTCTTAGCAAGCAGATATCTCAAAGCAGCATGATCAGTGTAAACGATAACTTTTGCTCCAGCTAAGTAAGATCTAAACTTGTCAAAAGCAAAAACAACGGCAAGGAGCTCTTTCTCAGTGGTAGTATAATTCAACTGAGCTCCAGTCAAAGTTTTGCTAGCATAAGAAATTGCATGATGCTTTTTGTCTTTCATTTGACCAAGAACTGCCCCACAGCATAATCACTAGCATCACACATTATTTCAAAAGGAAGCGTCCAATCAGGGGGTTGAATGATTGGAGCAGAGATGAGTGCATTCTTAAGAGTAGCAAAGGCATGCATGCAGTCATCATTGAAATCAAAGGGTGCATCCTTAGCAAGCAAGTTCGTAAGGGGTCGTGCAATTTGAGAAAAATCTTTTATGAAGCGACGATAAAAACCAGCATGACCCAAAAAACTACGAACACCCCTGATATTCACAGGAGGCGGAAGCTTTTCTATAACTTCTATTTTTGCTTTGGTCCACCTCTATGCCTCTCTCGGACACAAGGTGTCCAAGAACTATGCCCTCTTGGACCATGAAGTGGCACTTTTCCCAATTAAGTACCAGGTCCTTCTCACGGCATCTCTGTAAGACCTTGTCTAAATTTTCTAAGCAATGATCGAAGGTTTTTCCATAAATAGAGAAATCATCCATAAAAACTTCCATAATTTCTTCGATCATATCAGAGAAAATAGACATCATGCAACGTTGGAACGAGGCAGGTGCATTGCACAAACCAAAAGACATGCGACGATAGCATAAGTTCCATACGGGCATGTGAAAGTGGTCTTACTTTGATCGTCGGGGTGGATGGGAATTTGATGATATCCCGAATACCCATCAAGGAAACAGAAGAAAGAATGATTTGCCAACCGTTCCAACATCTCATCGATGAAGGGCAGCGGAAAATGATCTTTCTTTGTGGCCTTGTTAAGTTTTCGGTAATCAATGCACATTCGCCACCCCGTGACGGTTCGTTGTGGAATGAGTTCATTTTTATCATTATGAACAACCGTCATACCTCCTTTCTTGGGTACCACTTGTACGGGGCTCACCCAATCACTGTGAGGAACAGGATAGATGATCCCGGCGTGTAATAGCTTCAAGACCTCTTTCTTCACAACTTCTCTCATCGCATTATTCAGCCTCCTTTGAGGTTCCCTTGAAGGTGTACTTTCAGGATCCGTGGGAATGCGATGGGTGCAGAGAGCGGGGCTGATCCCTTTTAGGTCTTCAAGTGAGTAGCCAAGAACGGAGCGATGTTTTTCAAGCACGGCTATGAGTTTGGTGGTTTCTTCTTCCGAAAGCTTGTCACTTATGATGACGGGAGCTTGCGGATCTCCGTGCAAGAAAGCATAGCGCAAACTGGGAGGTAGCGCTTTGAGATCAATGGGAGGTCGTGGCGGTGGTGTGGTTTGTGGTAGCTCAAAGGTATCCTCCGAGTCGGCTTCTTCTAAGATAAAGTCTTGTGCATCTTCTTCCAAGGCTAACTCGGGGTCCATGTGAGGAAAAATAGCCATGACCTCCTCCACCTGATATTCCTCAAGTGGTTCATCGGAAAGAGTGTTTCGTGATGTGGTGATTGGTATGGAGAATGACTCTTTTCCGAGGGTGAAATTGAGGTTTCCAAATGATGGGGCATCAATGAGGAATTTTTCTATAGGATGCCCTATCATTATGTCGAAGTTTGGGACTTCGAAGACGTAGAAATCCAGGATAACCTCAATGTCTTCATGATAGAGAGTTACATCTCTGACAATCCCCAAACTCTCAAGAATATGGCCTGATGGGTGCTTGAGGAGTTTGGTTTGTTGATGTCCATGGTCGGTTGCCAAGATTGACAACGCGTATGTGTCGGAGAGGATATTGGCACCAACAAGAGGGTTGTAGAGTGCATTCACCTTGGTTCCTTTGATGGAGCAGCATATGTTGGTTGAGGGAGGGCAGAGCCGAATGATATCCATGGATAGCTCATTCTCCCTCAACCATTCATCGCTCATGATTGAAGTAAGCTCCCGAACAGTCTCCACAAGATATTCTTTTTCAATTGGTTCGGGAGGTGGCAAAGGAACAGGCGGTCTCTTTTGAAACAAATAGTTCAAGGTGTTTCCAAAATCTTCAAAAATTTCTTCCTCAACTCAAATGGGAACTCTAGAGGTTCATCATCCTCTGTCATTGTTCGGGAATCAGATGAGGACTCGGATGTTGGGTCTACCAAGGTAGACACCTTTTGTTGTGTTTCCACAATGAGTTCCTCATCTTTTGACTCCGGCTCCTCGGTATTTCAGCGGAAAAAGGTGTATTTTCAACAATTCTTTCTAGCAAATCTTTTGCTTCCGCTATGGTCTTATGAGAAAAAGAACCACCGGCAGCCGTGTCAAGATAAAGTGCGGAGTCCTTGCTCAACCCTGAATAAAAGTGTTGCAAAAGAACGGGTTCTGGGAGCAATAACTCTGGACCGGAATCTGTTAATGAACAGAACCGTATCCATGCCGCACTAAGGGTTTCTTCCTCCTCTTGGCGAAAGTTAATTATTTCCGCGCGTAGAGCAGTGATACGAGATACGGGGAAAAATGCTAGACAAATTTGTCTCGCAATTCTTTCCAATCACCGTTCACTCTCTTAGCGGTGTAAGTGTACCATTGCTTCGCCTTCCCATTGAGAGAGAAGGAAAACAATTTCCACTTTAAAGTTTCATGTGTCATGCCATTGATCAATCGGCATGCACACAATTGCTCAAACTCTCGCAAGTGTTCAAAAGGATTTTCATTTTTAAAACCAGAGAAAGAAAGTCCTTTGATCAAAGAAATAAAACTGGGGCCGAGCTCATAGCTTGTTGAAACAACAAGTTGAGATGAACATGGTGGCTCTAAGAGCTCGCCCCGCGGAGTGAAAAAAGATTGGATTGTAGGTGAGGACTCCATGTGTGTATTTTTTTTTTAATCGAACGGGAAATGTAAAGATAAGTTACGAGGGCAAACCTGGTCCGCTACAGAATTAGCAACCGTTCCCCGGCAACGGCGCCAGAAATGCTTGTTGGTATTTCTTACACCACGAATAAATCCGCAAGCGCACGGAATACCGTTGTAGCACTTCACCCGGGAGTATTCCAAGGTATCGTATTTGTTTTCCCCAAGGAACGGTGATAATCTGCAGCAAGGTTAGTTTTACCCAAGGACACACAAGAATGGCAGTAGTATAGGATTGAGAGGATGAATAAAGATCTAGCTGTCCCGCAGGACGATCGCACTCTAGTTCTACTCGTTTACTTCGGGCACTGGTATAGACCTGGTCTGCCAAGTCACGCCAGCCTGTAGCTCTACGACGAACCCGAACGTGGAGGATTACAAGGGACGGACAGGGCTGTCACCACCTGCCGCCTACCTCTACAACCGTGGGGCACGCTGCAAACAAAGGTAACCTCTAGCCTAGACACCACGTCTATGCCGTCGATTACTACTCTAACCCCGGTCCTGGTACCAATCTGGAAGGCTAGAGCACCCTCGCGGAGCGATGATCCCGTAAACAAGTATAACAAGAATAACGACTAGTATGTAAAGCTCGCTAGATCAATAACACCACGAATACTAATCTTACGAATAAGAACAAGGTTCGTACTATGAACGAACGACGAACGAACGACGAACGATGAACGAACTAAGAACGAACGACAAACGATGAACGAACGACGAACGAACTAAGAACGAACGAAGAACGATGAACGAACGACGAACGAACGAAGAACGAACGATGAACTATTAATAAGATAAATATCCGCCAAGGTACAAGATAGGAAACAACTAAAAGGAAAGCTATCCCTCTCTTGATCCTTGCCCTCTCCTCTATTCTACTACTGTACAAAAGGCCCTTGGCCTGGATGGGAGTGGAATGACTTGTGTCTTGTGATGTCCTTTGGAGGAGGGGGGTACCCCCTTTATTTATAGCCCAAGAAGGTCGGCAACTTGAGGCGGTTCCTTAGGTCGGTGGCATTGATTGCAGGTGGAACCGACCTCTGGAAGGCGGTGGCGAACCGACGTAACAAGATGGGCCAGTGGGGCCACCACAGGGGGTCGGCCGACCTAGGGTTTGGGGTCGGCCGACCTGTGGCTGGCCCCTCTGGGCCTGGGCCTTCTCAGGTGGGCTTCCCTGGCTGCCTTCTCCTCTGATCCACTTGCTATGCGTGGACTTGAAGTCTTTTTATTGGGAGTTGGGCTTTATTTGGATAATTCTTTATGACGGGGAAAATTGGTGTTTCCAGGATGGGCCTTTTATGCTTCATTTTCCCCGTTTTCCTATGAATTGCAGCTGCACTCACAAATTCACCAAGACTCGTGGAAATCATTAGTTTAAAGACCTAAGTCTACCTTTGGTGATTGTTTCATTATAAAAAGCGCAGCTAGTTGACGGGTAAATATTGGGTCTAAGAGCCGTCAACACCAATCTCAAGGCGCGCTACTCGGGAAGCTCCGGGTAGCGTGCTACATATAGGAACGCCGAGGTGGGGGTCTCTTGCTTGGTTGAATTTGGGGGTGGGCTGCGGCCCACCAAGGAGAGTCGAAACAAAGCAGAGCATGGCGTGGAGTTCACTTGACGGCTTGGCTGCAACAAGGGGTGGGATGGCCCACTCTGTAGACTCACCAGAGCCCTTGTATATGATTAAGGGCCTGGGGATATTCAATGAAACCAGAAAAGCAAGGTCCACTCGCCGACTTCTAAAACTTGTTAGGGTTCCCTTCTACGATTCCTTATATATCGGAGCGTGCACTCGTGAAGTCACGCAGCAGACACCCAGGCAACCGCGCTTCCGTACCCTTTCTGTCCTCCGCGCGGCCGTGAAACATACGTGGATCCCACATCATTTTCCCTTCCCTCCTCCCCTCTAGCCGCTCCGCGCCCGCTTTCCTCTCTACTCGTTTCTTCCCATCCCATCTCGCAGGTGAATCTTACTGATTCCTTCTGTTTTTCTTCATTTTCAGTTTCTCCTCATCACAAATCATTGATTGGTTTTGTCCCAAAGCAGAGGATTCGCTTTTCTGCAGATATGGTGGCGAGATTTGGATGGATTTCTGTTGATTTGTTGGTGTGATTTAGGGTTCCAGGTTTGCACATCTCAGGTACGCTTTGAATTCACCCATCCCCATCCAGAATCCGTGGTTTCACCGATTGTTTAATGGGTAGGTTGTTTTTCTGATTTATCAAGTTCTTGCCGATGGATTTAGACTTTGGCTTATTCTGTTTTTTTTTTTTTTGAGATTACACAGTACAACTCAGACACCAACAACGCACGCACGCTCACCCCTATGAACACACGTACGCAAACCCTACCCCTATGAGCATCTTCGAAGACTGAGCCGGCAAATCCAGAGATACGAAGTCACCACTGGCGCCTCGCTGTCGACGGGAGCGTCGCCTACCACTGAAAGCACAAATGCCGTTAAATCCTTGAAAATTCGCTCCCACGGGGAGTCGAACCCAGGACCTGAGAGGTGTTACTCAGATGCCTTAACCACTAGGCCAAGACCCCTTTCACTGGCTTATTCTGTTTAGGGTTCTAGTTTATGTTAAAGCCTATGTATGAATCGTGTATTTCTAGAAGCGTAGTTGTTACGTTTTTTATCCTTGGTCAAACGAGGATGGACATGATGTTTTAGTACACACCGCCATTGAAGTGAGCTTGCTACCGTGTTCAGTATATTCTTAACTCGCGTGCTGTCATATTATTTTATTGATTGGGCCATCATTCGTTTCTTTGGCCCGTGCCTGGTTCATCCGTTTAGTTTTGGCCCATGACTGGTTCATTCGAAGGCGATGTTGTATTCTGGACCTGCACAGCCCACGGCTAGGACTCATCAAAATAGCACTCCGACGGTGTCACGGTAGCAGCCCTGCTTCTTTTCTGTGATTCCGTTTGTTCTGGTATTAAATTTCAAATCAATGACCTTCTCGTCTCCGGAGAACAGAACGCGACCTCTCTCGAAGCGTCCGTTTTCACCAACAGTAGAGAGAGGCGACGCGCCGGCGATTCTTCGTCTCCCCCCGCCGGATTCGCTGTTTTTCCTCGCCGTCGGTGGCCTTTTTGGCGCCGATGTGCTTCGGGAACGGCGGATCCGGTGGGTGGTGTACATATCCTCTTCTAATAGAGTAGTTTTACCTAGAATAAGGTTAGATTTCTTACCAATGGAGATGGCGTCGGTAAGCTTTTGTCCCTTCCAGAGTTTCTCTACTATGGCCTGTGTTCGTGGTGAGAGGGTCTTGGTGCTGTCTGAGGTGCTTGTGGTGATTGATGGCCATATCTTCTGCGGGGATCTCAACATCGATGGGTTTGTTTTAGTTTCCATCTTCTGCATTGATGTTTGGTTCCCCTGTGTTTTTCTCGTTGCCGTTGATGCCCATGGTGCCAGGATAGTGCTGGACCTGTAATCCAGAATACGGCAATGGATCGGAGAATTTTTGGAAGGTTTGTCTACCAACCTGTAGAGAAACCGGGTTGGGTTTGGTACCAATACGAAGTGGATTCGTGTTGGGTGTTAGTTCCCACCTCTGGTGGTTCAGTTCCCTTTCGGAGTCTTCGTTGATAGGCGATTTGGGGTGTCTGGAGGTCCTTGGGGCGTCGGATCCCTCATTGCCTGACGATGAGATGGTTTCTGACCATCATCTTCAGCCGGGTCGTTCAGCTATTGCAATGCATGTCGGTTTCGATGTGCTGCTCAAGACGGCGTCAAAAATTGATGTTCTTCGCCAGGGAGGAGGTCGGCTTCAAGCTGGGTGTTCCGGCCGCCGGTGGCGAGGACGACCGGGAGTTTACAAGGACTTGAATGTAATTTCTTTTTCCTTTAGGGATGTCTTTGTAATTTGGGCTGTAATCACCAGATATTATGAATGAAATGAAAACCCGGTTCTTCTCAAAAAAAAAAATTTCAAAATCAATGCCTCTAGCCATGTGTTCCACTTCTTTTATTTAAAATGTTCCAGGAGCTGGTGGTGAAACATCACCATGAGCTGATAATTAATTGTTCTATCGAATATAAACATCGTTCCAAGATTTATCTATCTTTATCTATCTTTCTCTATAATCCTAGAGATGGGGTCCACATGGTTACTGTTACACTGTTGCAAAAGCAAATTTCCAACTAACCTCCCGTCTCTGCCTTCTTGTGCGGCCTCTAGGGTGGTGTTTGGATGCAGGTTGGGTTGGGGTTTGGGAAATGCCGTGGGATATGAACCAGCAGGTTTGGGTTAGGGATACATCTTCCTTTCTCTTTCTAGTGTTCGGCAGCCGTTGGTTTGGGATATGGAAATGACGTGGGACCCACGCACCACCCGCTGCGGAATCACGCGCTCACCTTTCTTCTTCCGGTCTGCTCTTGCTTCCAGCGCAACATCTTCTGTCCAAAATCGAGCAGCACATCGTCCCAAAAGAAAAAATCGAGCGGCACCAACTAGCAAACCTCCAAAGACTAAGCAATTTTCGATTTGCAGGACAACCAATTGGGCAAATCAAGACAAATTGTTGCTACTGGGCAGCCGCCAGCAGGGAGCTTCCAACATCCTCGCGAAACAAAAATCCAGGTGCGAGGAGACGGCGAGCAGGAGGACCAGCGCAGGACGCGCACAAGGGCCGGCGCTGCTGTGCACGAGCGGGAGCGAGGAGGGCGACTGGCGGGAGGCCAAGCCGTTCTCATTTCCGGGTACAACCCACCCTTCCCGTTGGATTTCCATTTCCTAGAAATGAGGCATCCATTTCCCTATCCTCAACCTACTCATTTCCCTATCCCTAAACACAACATGGGAAATGATTTCCAACTCCTCTCATTTCCCTAACCCACCTTTCATTTCCACAAATCCAAACATCACCTAAGACTGACTCCAACGCTGGAGGACACCCAAACTCTATATTGGGTATTGATGAACTTAAACATACAACACCAAAATCCATCTATCTCCAATGGAAGACCCAGACCGAGACCCAAACCTTCTTCCTTCTTCCTCTCTATCGCGCCGGAGCTCGATTCGCCAGATCTCCTTCTGCGCCGCCACCCAGCCGCGCCTGAGCGCCGTCGCCCCGCCGCCGCCCAGCCACGCTCGAGCGCCCTGCCCAGCCGCCGCCCGCGCCGAGCGCCGTCGCCCCGCCGCCGCCCAACCGCGCTCGAGCTCCCTGCCCAGCCGCGCCCCGACGCCCCGCCGCCTCCGCCGCGGCCGCCGCGAGCCTGCCCCGCCCGCCGCCAGCCGCGCTCGTCCTGCCTGCCCAGCCGCGCCCGCCCACCGTCGCCCCCCTCCGAGGCCCAGCGCGCCGCCTCCCCCCCCGGGCCCCCTCCCGCCGCCGCCCCACCGCGGCCCGCGTGCCGCCTCCCCCGCCGCCCGCCCGCCACAGCCCCCCGAGTCCCCGCCGCCGCCACCCGGCCGCCGCCTCGCCGGGGCCCCGCTTCACCGAGCTCGATTTTGACGCGGTGGAGAAGAAGCAAAGAGGACGCGGACGGCTCGGTCGCGAGAGGGATGCTTCATTTCTGGGTCGCTTCCTCCATCAATCCTAAAATGGGGCTCTCTTTTGGGTCATGGGTTGGAGGGCTGTTTTAGCATTTTTAATACTCATTTTGTGTACTCCCTCCATACTCAAAAAAATGGGCGTTTAGGACATCAGTTAGCATACCAAGGAGTCATTAAGTGAAGGATAGTTTTCCATGTCTGCCCCATATTAAATACCATAGCGGGTCCACTTCTTTCACAACTTCACCTTGGTCTGACTGGTTGCTTTCTCCCTCCTCGATGCGCAAGGATGCGGGTTCGATTCCTTGCGTCCTTAAGTTTTTGCATCTGAGGGAAATCGATTTTGCATGGTCCAGTGCAGGCGAGCGTGGCGCGCTTTTCTCGGCGCTCTTTTTTTTTCGCATTGTTTCGCTTCCGAAAATTCTCCTCGCGCGTGCATGCCGTTGTTGCGGTTCCAAAAATTTCGCGTCGCGCGTGCATGTAGCTATTCATTTCACCTGGCGGCGCTCGCTCGCTTTTTTCGCTCCATTTTCGCTGTCAGCTGGCATCCGAAAATTTTGACCCGAGCGTGCATGGGCGTTGTTTCTCTTCCGAAAAATTTGCGACAGGCAGCGCGCGAGCAAGAATCGTCGGCGCGCAGGCGAGAGTCGGCGGCGTGCGACCATGCCGGCGCTCGAGCGAGAGTGGAGCGGCGCCGGCGAGCGAGCGCGGAACTGAGCGGTGTGCGAGCCATGCCTGCGAGCGTGTGCGAATGGCTGCGAGCGTGCGCGAATGGCTGCGTCCGTTGGGAAGCTGCGTGTTTTAACTCGCGCTGTGGAAACCGAAGCACCTGCCTCGGAAGCGTGCGGAGCTGGGGGCAAAACCGTCCGAAGTGGAGCGTGGCGCTGGAGAACGACCACAATTGTGAAATTGCTTTGATTCAGAACGCCCACTATTCTGAGTACGGAGGGAGTATGGGTCACTCTTTGGGCGCTCCCTTGGAGTTAGTCTAATAGAGGCATCCAGCGCCATCGCGTCTATTTCCTCTCCCGTTCCTTCTTCCCCGATTTCCCGGCGCCGCGTAGCCACTCCCCCGTCCCCAATCTCACCGCCGGACGTGGTCGCCCGCTCCGTTGAGGAAGAGTCGGCCGACAACCAGTGGCGGAGCTATAGGGTGGACACGGTGGGCCGCGGCCCACCCTGAGATCCAGCCCAACACTCAATTGGAGCACTGTAGCACTGCTACAGTGTCGTTTTTCTTTTTTCTTTGCTTTTATTTTCCTTTGTCGGCCCACCCTGAGCAGCCCAGAAACGATTCGGCCCACCCTGTGGGCTGGGCCTAGCTCCGCCACTGCCGACACGCGAACCCGGCCCCCCTCCGCCTCCCAGGATCTTCGCCCCCGCGTGGCGTCTGCGACAACAACCTTTCTGCGCTCACCGGCGCCCTTGCCAACCGCTTCTAGGGCCTGGCCTCCTTCCTTGCGCCTGACCGTACCCGGCCGAGATCGCCGGCCGCTTCCGCGCTGGACTCGCGCGGCTCCCTGGCCGCCCGGCCGTGCGGGATCTCGGACAGTTTGCCTCTCGCTGCTCCCCCCGGAGCTCGATGAGGCGGAGGCCGCCGGTCTCACGGTCACGGTGGAGGTTGTCGCCTTCGCATGGGACGCCTTCCTGCAGCCCGGGCTCTGGCTCAATTTGCCCCTTCTCCCCGACGACAGCGATTTCGAAGGTTTGTGCGCTTCATTATCCTGCTCCTTTAATCTTGGTTATGATGTGCTAATTATATGTTGGCCGTCGCACTATTGATTTGAATTGCAGATTTCGACATGACTTATGCACAGCAATTTCAGGTGCTGGCCGTGGATAGCTTTGGCGCTGGAGCTAACTGATCTGAGGTCGACCTCTGCTCCAGCCACATGAGCGAGGGCTGCTTCTGTATGATATACTGCCATTGTGTATGGTTTAAGGTAATAGCTGCTTGCCAAAAGCGTCAGGTTATAGCTGCCTGAAATATATGTATGGCGCTTTATTTTTTAAAGGAGTATTGTTTTCCATGCTTGGTTCTTGACAAAATTTACAAATTTCCTACTGTGATGGCAGCTCAATAGAACTATAACATGCAGATGACTGCTTGATATACAACCTTTACAATCATCAACAGAAATATGTAAATGGATTTCCTGTACTGTGATGGCAGCAGAATGCCTACTGCATTTATATGTTCGAATCAATAAAAATAGAAATGTAACAAGGAGTAATCCTCACCTCTAGAGTTTGATCCAAGGTATTTTAGTCTTCCCAGCTTTTATAGTGTGAGTTTACCCTAATGAAACATCTTATGCATTAATTTAATTTGCAGCATCATACACCCTAAGTGAATCCATGGTTATTTTTTTCTTTTGCTCAAACTATATCTATAAAAGGAAATGATTTGTTTTATGTGGTATGGCAGGTAGCTCATCACTGTTGTTTGACCAGGATTTTCTGATTTAGAAGAATCAGAATAGCATAACGAAGGTATGATTTTTGATTTTTTTTCTCCATCAGCCTTTTTTGTGTGTATAATGTCATATACTTTTGTTTTACATAAGCCAATTCAATGCATAAAAAACTATTACGCTCTTCAAATGTACGATACTGCTGCTGTTGCTGTATCAGTTTTGCTTTCCCCTTAATAGCAGTAGTCCTCTAACATTAGTGTGGACATATTTTGTTCTCCTTTTGCTGGCACGAATGTAGAAGTATTCTGTTGTTCCTTTGATGGATTTAGCTCCAGCAAATTACTATATGGGATCTTGCAGAACCCTAGCACATTAATTTGCCCATATTCATGCCGTTTACAGTTCGAGATCATTAACTACTACTGGTTTAGTCAGTTGAGCCATGGAGCAAACTTGGGTGGCTATTGCAAATTGCTCAGTTTAGTAACTTTGTGCTTCTAATCGTATTTCTTAATTTTGAATGGCTACTATTAATCTGTTGTGATGCCCATAAGAGTGAGCAGTTGAAACCATGGGTTTAAGATCATGACATTTTTTCAACAGAGATAGTAGCAATAGCATGTGTATGCATTCCTTTGGCCAAATAAATAATTTTCATGGATGTCCGTTTTTTCCCCCTCGAGTCTGTCCCTGGATTCATGTGGGTGTTCACTGACATTCTGATAATCGCTTGAAGATTTTGAGTTTCCTTTTGTCTGGATGGTAGCAATTCTCTGCAGATGAAGAACTATGAATAATTTCCTTGGTTGAAAGGACTCAACTAGAGGCAGGCGTATATCTTTATATTGGTCCAAAAAGACCACTCCAGTTACATTTGTTACTTGGCCATGTCTTTGCAATACTGAAGTTGTTCTTGCTTCCTTCACCTTCAGATCTATATTCCCTGCAAACACCCATGCACATTAATTCATTTTCTTCATCTTAAATAATTGAGATATCTTCCTTATGGTTAATAAAGTAGATATGGGTTGTGTGAATTTAGTTCTAATTTTATTGCATCCATCTTTCTAATTTAAAACCAAATTAATGGAACTTTTTTTGCATGATAAAACAGCATGATGATACATTGTTGGTTAGACAGGTCACTTATTCAGCAGTCTTGCTAATTTTCAAGTGTTTATTCAGTTACCAGTTACCGGCTAACAGAGAAACTCTTTGAAAGGTTTAAGATTAGAAGGGATGACAAATCATTATGTTGTGTTTAGATAGACGATCTACCTGAAATGATGAATGTTCCACGTCTGCCATTCTAATTTTTCATTCAAACAACAATATGATTTTTTTGGGAGATTTTTGATACAGTTTGTCCAGGATTTACTTAAAGGAATTTTCACATGAATTTCAGAATTGACAGCCCGGGGCAACGCCCGGGGTTCCTGCTAGTTTTAAAATATTTGTGAGAGCAGCTAGACTGTTTGGCTAGGGTTCATATATAGTCCTGTTTTATGCAGTACCCACTACCACCGTTGTTCCGTTTTCCAAACATACATATAAATTGTTCCACTCTTTTGCAATGATGTAGCGATATTTGAAATGTTCTGATAAATTTTTGAAGATGATCTAGTCCTTTAAATAAATGTTCTAGGGGTTGATACAAATTGTTCCATCCTTCATATGAGTTGTTCTGGAAATTGAAGCATTGTGCTTGCTTTTCTATCTATTGCATCTTCAAATGGAGTTCATGAGAGCACCTATTCTATTGTAATTTATTTTGTATTGTTCTGGCTACTATTTGAAAATGTTCTGGTCATTTGACAAACGGACCCTGGCAACGAATCTTAATCCGCGCGGATATATTCTTAACCGCGCGAGCGGTGCCCAGCTGATGCTCCCGCTTACCCAGCACTACCTACACCTTCGTTCTCATGAAGCATATTTTCCCGTAGGGTCGACGCCCGCGTCATGTTCGACGGAATGCGTGCCCAGAAGAGGGGGAAAGAGGATGAGGGAGCGCCTGCGGAGATTGGCAAGGAAGACCGTGTTAGCGCGCTTCCGGACGTGCTCCTGCAGCACGTGCTGTCTTTCGTACCCGCGGAGGAGGCCGTGCGGACGTGCGTGCTAGCCCAGCGGTGGCGCCACCTCTGGAAGTCAGCCCCAGGCCTGCACATTGGCTGCCTCCGCAACAATGAACCCATGTCCGTGGCTGCGCTCCGGATGTTTGTGGACCGTCTCTTCCTCCTCCGCGAAGCCTCGCCTCTCGACACATGCAAGCTCAGGATCGGTGACTTCTCCAACGACGGCGACGTGGACTGCGTGAACTTCTGGTTCCGGCAAGCTGTAGCATGCAAAGTTCGGGAACTCACACTCCATGTCGAGCGGAACAACTATCTGGATCCGTGGCTTCCGCTAGTTGACGTGCCACTTGTTTCCCAATACCTCACAAGGCTAAAGCTCCACTGCGTACAGTGTGACGAAAATTTCCTTGACTTCGCGAGTTGTCCAGCGCTGGAACATCTGGAGTTTGACTACTGCGACTTGTCATGGGCCGTAAAGATATCATCTGAGTCAATAAAAAGTCTGAGCATCACCGACTCTGCTTTCCTTGTTGTTGACCCTCGCGTTCGAATTTATGCGCCAAATCTGGTTTCACTGCATATTGATCGATATTGGGGAAGGACTCCCATCCTTGAAAACATGCCATCATTAGTGGAAGCATTTGTCAGAGTAGACCTTGATTGTTTCGACTGCTGCACTAGACATTGTGTTACTGGCCAGGATTGCAGTGACTATTGCGACAGTGGTAATATTAGCAATGGCGGTGCTGTACTTCTAAAAGGTTTATCAAAAGCAAGGAAATTGGTGCTGATCTCTGAACCCCAACTGGTATGTTTTATCCTTACCATTGTAACTTCATACGTCATTTCATTATTTCTACTAAGTTATCTACATCAGTGTTGGACATTGATAGATGTTGCTTAGAGAAGCTGTTGCAAGTCGGTGTGGGGAGAATTTTCTGGAATCTTGCATTCAGTTTCTCAAGTACATATACATATAGTACATGCATGGGCTTTAGGTCCATGGACTTTATACACACCCCAACAGAAGCCTTAGCTTTTTTGCATGCATGTCACTAGCTTAAACTTCCGCTGCAAGGATTATCTCACTGTGTCTGTGTGTCTTGCAACTTGTCCAGTATATTTTCAAAAGGGATTTGAGATGGTGCCCTACCTTTAGCACGTTGAAGACACTGTTGCTCAATGATTATTGGTGTGTGCATGATGATCAGCGTGCCTTAGCTTGTATTCTTAAACACTCACCGGTTCTAGAGAAGCTAACCCTTCAGCTCTTTTCTAAGGTATACATTTCTTAAATTTTCAATTGCTGCATTTTAGAGTTGTTACACTTACATTAGATATTCAGAAATATGCTTTCGCATATGTTTACTGCAGGGGCCTGACCATAAAATGGAAATGAAAGGAAGCTTCAGATCAATGATAAAATCCTCTACAATTTCAGAGCACCTTAAGATAGTCGAAATCAAGTGTGAATTTGTTGATGAGAGAGTTGTCAAAGTTCTGAAGTTCCTGTGTGCATTTAGCATAAGTAAGCCACCATGAGCACTCCTTTTGTCCCATATCTGACATTTCCATAACCTTCATTTGCGTGAAAGTAGATAAAGAAGTGAAATGTTTGTTTGAAAAGTTTTCGAATGCTAGGACTATATAAATGATTTACCGTCAGGTAAGTGCACGGAGTTATATGTAGAGTTTACTGCATTGAAAATATCGGTTGACTTCTGAAATAATGCATACTGTTTGACTTGTTGATCAGTTTGGACTGGACTGTGTTTTTTGTCTCAAACATCCACATTTTTGTTTTTAATTAGCGGTAACTCAAAATGTTGACCGCTTTTCTTTTTCTTGATGGTTCATTTTGTATGATCAGTGACCTGCCCTGTTGACTGAACCAGCCTTCATAGATTTCTTCACACAAGTTAACTGCATACATTGGAGTACCAATGGATGGATTCTTTCTTGCCATATTTTTTTATTGATCGTGTCTCATACCTTTAATTATCATCTTAGATGCCTGAATTACAAATTAATCTTAGCATGGTCTCTATGTACAGAACTTGCATTGTTCAGTCCTGTTTATTTCTTGGGAATCTGTACATAAGTTATGTATCTCCATGTACTAATATATCCAGGAATCCTTTTGTTTTACTTTTCGTTCCTTTTATCTCATTTTTGCTTTGATTTTCAATTGCATGACACTTACCCAACCTGAGAGTTGTAGAAATATGTACTCACGAATGTTCTTTTTTTTATTATTTATGCTCCATTTGTGCATCATGTCAGTTGCCCAAACAAATGTACTGTGCTCTGCATGTTTAAAATGTTATTATGTACTGTTGTTAGAAGAAGAAATGGTTTTATACACCATGTCTGTAGAATTTAGAAGATCAACATATTGTCAGGCTAACTCAATGAATTAATCTGATTAAGCTGATTGTTGCTTGAGTGGATTGGCTCTTCCCGCACTTTTTATTTCTGCTAAATATTTGGCTTTTCAATTCTGTAGGAGAATAATCAACCCTTGACTTAATATTCCTTTTCATTTTTGTACAGCCTTCAGCTACTGACTGGAGTCCCAGGAAGATTTGGGTATCAATGCACAATTGATTTGCTATCTAATAATGTTAAGAAAATGCGAGGCTAAAATCAACTGCCACCAGGTCGTCATCTTTATTTATGGTTACTTTGGCACCTTGTACCGGTTCTAGACTTCTAGCCAATGTCGAATTGCCAGCATAAAGACCTGGCAGATGATGATGATGATGTACCTTCCCGAACTCTCTCGTCAGCTACAGTAGGGAGGGGCGAATCGAAAGGCGATTTCGTTCCTGGCGGCGAGTCCGCCGATTCCCTCTCGCCTCCGGTGGCTGTCTGGCGCCGGAGGTGGGCGGGGGTCCCGGCCTCGTCGTCCGGATGTACATATCCTCCCCTTCACCCAGTCTCTTTAGCTTTTGGTGGTAGGGTTAGGGTTAGTTTTCTTCCTCGTGGTCGCCGGCGATGGTCCTGCTCTTGCGGTGGCGGGGCTCCTGCTCCACTGGAGGTCCGGCCGGTGGTCCTGCTCGTGGGTGGCCAGGACCGGTGTGGTGCCTGATCCGGAGCGGCGGGAGCCTGGCGCGCGCTTGGCTGGGTGCGGCGCGGCCGTCGATGCTGCGAGCTCCGGTGCGTGCGCGATTCAGGTTCGGTGACTACGGGGATCTTTTGTGTCGCCGGCGGCTTTGCTGGTGGTGGCTCAGCTCCACTGGAGGTCCGGTCGGTGTTTCGTTTCCCTTTGCTGGCGGTGCTGCTGGTGATGGGGGTATTTTGCTTCTTGTTGTTGGGTGTTGCTTCGCGGCGATGGTGAATCTTGTCGCCATCGAGGCTCACCAACGGCAAGTGAGAAGATCTTGTGTCCGCGGGGTGCTGGTGATGCGGCGGCGCCAGCGCTTCGATGGAATAAATCTTCCCGAGCCTCCTTCGTGTTGACGGCGTCTTCCTCTCCGGCGGCGTCGGTGGGCTTGTGGACAATCTTCAGGGGAGTTTGTCGGCGGACTCGCCGGCTTCAGGTCTTTGTTCTGACACCTCTCATCGCGTGGAGACACAAAGGGAGTGTGACGTCCCTCGTCACGCATCGGAACCTTCCGATTCCGATGATTTCTCAAAGGACGCGGTTCTTCGCTGTGTTTAGGTGTAGGTTTGGTCGTGTGTGTATGGGTGTTGAGTCTTAATGCTTGTATGCGCATGAACAGATTCTACACTTTTATGCAGATTTGAGAGGTTCAAAAAAAAAAAAAAAGAACGGGTTGATGTTGTTTTTTTTTTGGCACTCTTGGTTCATGTTAATTTAGTTAAGGTGTCATTAGCATACTTTGATTCAGCGTTGAGATGACGAAGTAACATGTTCTCTTGTAATATTATTTTCCTGTACACCACTGACGCGCTGAGAAAACCCTAAGCTTCTTCTACTTTCCCCACTCACTCCAGCTGCTTCTCCAGTTCTCGCACAAGAAAATTTCTGCTGGCTCGATCTTGCGCCATCCTCCGGATCTCTTCGAAATTCATGTGCCACTTGAGACCCCATTGACCACGGCTGAAGCCGCCGCCGGAAGATGAGGTGGCTGTCGCGTCGAGCCCTCACATCCGTCTTTGTCCTTTTGCTGGTCTCCCCATCTTCTCACCTTCTCTTGCCCCCACAGATCGCTGGGATGGACCAGGGGGATGGCCGTGGCAGCAGAAGCATAAACTCCTTGCCAGACGGCGTCCTCGAGCACACATCCTCGGCTTCCTGCCGGCGGAGGAGGCCGTGCGGACGTCCGTACTCGCCCCGCGCTGGTGCCACCTCTGGAATTCGGCTACGGGCTTGCGCATCGGTTGCCGTGACGACGATGGCGAGCCGGGACCCGTGAAGGAGCACCGTGAGTTCGTGGACCATCTCCTCCTTCTCCGCGGAGGTTCACCTCTCGACACGTGCGAGATTAAGCTCGGCCAGTTCCAGGATCAACCACTGGTTCCGGCATGCTATCCAGTGCAAAGTCAGAGTGTTCTCAAATCTCTATCTGCCGCTAGACGACCTGCCTATAGTCTCGCAGAGCCTGACGAGACTAGAGCTTCACGGTGTGCAGCTCAACCGCACAGCCCTGGACTTCTCGAGCAGCCCGGCCTTGGACCATCTGGAGCTGATAGACTGCGGTTTGACGAACGTCAAGAAGATTGTTTCCGAGTCAGTGAAGCATCTAAGCATCGTTTCGTGTTTCGACCATTCTTGCTAGCTATGAGCGTTCCCGCGTGCGCATTTGTGCCCCAAATCTGATCTCACTGCGCCTGGATGAAATCGACAGGACACCCATCCTTGACAGCATGCCATCGCTGGTCGCGGCATTCATCCGAATAAATAACTGGCGTATGGACATGTGTCGTGTAAAACTGAAGCCAGCAGACTGTTTATCTGGAGCTAGCAAGAGTTTGGTGAGTGGCAACGTTGACTGGGGTGTTACGTACCACTAATTGTCTGCTTCTAAACGGCTTATCAGAAGCTAGTTTGGTGTTGATTTCTCTTCCTGACGTGGTATACTTCCATTTTCCCTCAATTATAATACAAATCCATGTGTCATCCCTTTATTTCACATTGCTCTACTATTACTCTTAAAAATTGGTAGATAGGAATCGCTTTGTGTGTACATTGCAATTAACCATGGCCATTGTGATGACTTTTTCATCTTATCAGCTTGGACATTTTACAGATTGCTTTCAAAGGTGATTCAAGATGGTGCGTTCCTGATGAATTTAATGCACTAGCTTATATCCTTGAACACTCGCCAGTTCTTGAGAAGCTGACTCTTCAACTCTTTTCTGAGGTACACACATCCTCAAGGGGAAATTGTTACATACTACTAGAGATATGGCACTTGTGATTATCTTTGAGAATCTTTTTGTTCACTTCAGGGTCCTCAGCATAACGTGGAAATGAAAGGGGCCTTCTGTCTGATTGGTCCATCAGCTACAATTTCGGAACATCTTGACATCGTGGAGATCAAGTGCGAAGTCGTTGATGAAAGGGTTCTCAAAGTCTTGGAATTCCTGTCGAAATTAAACATTTGTAAGCTACCTTGCAATTTTCCTCATTATATTCCCCATCATTTCTGACATGTACAGATGTACCATAGCCTGCTTGTGTGAAAGAATGTTGACAGTGCAAGTTTGTACAAAACCCCAAGCTTCTTCTACTTTCCCCACTCACTCCAGCTGCTTCCCCAGTTCTCGTACAAGAAAATTTCTGCTGGCTCGATCTTGCACGCCATCCGCTGGATCTCTTCAAAATTCGCGTTGAGCCCTCACAGATCGCCGGGATGGACCAGGGGGACGACGGCAAGAAACCGGTGCCGGACGACGTTCTCCAGCAAATCATCAGCTTCCTGCCGGCGGAGGAGGCCGTGCGTACTCGCCCAGCGCTGGCGCCACCTCTGGAAATCGGTCACGGTTGCCGCGACGACGATGGCGACAATTTCAGGCCGATGACTTGGCCAGGACTGGTTCCGGCATGCTATCCAGTGCAAAGTCAGGATCCTCAGGCTCCGTGTGTTCTCAAATCTCTATCTGCCGCTAGACGACCTGCCTCTCGTCTCGCAGAACCTGACGAGACTAGAACTTCACGGTGTGCAGCTGTACAGCCCTGGACTTCACTAACTCCTCAGCATAACATCTAGAGCTGATAGACTGCGGCTTGACGAACGTCAAGAAGATTGTTTCCGAGTCAGTGAAGCATCTAAGCATCATTAAGTGTTTCGATGATTCTTGCTATGACCGTTCCCGTGTGCACATTTGTGCCCCAAATCTGATAGATCTCACTGCGCCTGGATGAAATCGACAGGACACCCATCCTTGACAGCATGCCATTGCTGGTGGCGGCATTCATCCGAATAAATGACTGGCGTATGGACATGTGTCGTATAAAACTGAAGCCAGCAGACTGTTTATCTGGAGCTAGCAAGAGTTTGGTGTCTGGCACTTCTGGCAACGTTGACTGGTGTTACAACTAATTATCTGCTTCTAAACGGTTTATCAGAAGCTAAGAGTTTGGTGTTGATTTCTGTTCCTGACGTGGTATACATCCATTTTCCCTCAATTATAATACAAATCCATGTGTCATCCCTTTATTTCAACATTGCTCTACTATAACTATAAGTGTGTACATAACAGTTAGACAGGACTCCCTTTGTGCGTCCATTGCAATTAACCATGGCCGTTGTGATGACTATTTCATCTTATAAGCTTGAACATTTTACAGATTGTTTCCAAAGGTGATTCGAGATGGTGACCTATGTTTAGAAATTTAAAGACCTTGTTCCTGGATGAGTATTGGTGTGTGCCTGATGAGTTGAATGCACTAGCTTGTATCCTTGAACACTCGCCAGTTCTTCAGAAGCTGACTCTTCAAATTTTTTCTGAGGTACGCACATCATAAATGGGAAATTGCTACATACTACTAGAGATATGGCACTTGTGATTAACTTTGAGAATCTTTTTGTTCACTTCAGGGTCCTCAGCATAACGTGGAAATGAAAGGGGGCTTCTGTCTGATTGGTCCATCAGCTACAATTTCGGAACATCTTGACATCGTGGAGATCAAGTGCGAAGTCGTTGATGAAAGGGTTCTCAAAGTCTTGGAATTCCTGTCGAAATTAAACATTTGTAAGCTACCTTGCAATTTTCCTCATTATATTCCCCATCATTTCTGACATGTACAGATGTACCATAGCCTGCTTGTGTGAAAGAATGTTGACAGTGCAAGTTTGTACAAAAACCCTGAATGCTATGCCGAGGATATAAATCTATAAAGAAGTAAAACCTCCACATATTGGCATTTTATTGACAGTCACAGAGGTGTTATTTATGCTTAGTCGAATTCTGAACATGCATATATAGATCCTGAGTATGTCGATTTCTTTTTCGAAAGATGTATGTTGATTTCAATTTAACTTTGAATGTTTGGCTTATTGACTAGTTAGAAATGGAATCAAATAGCTGAATCAAGTAATGCGAAGCTGAGATGATCATGTGGGCTTTGCTTTCTTCTCAATGCAAATGCTAATCTAGCTAGATTTTGCTACAAATGGTTCTAGCGTGTTATGGCAGAAAATTTTGTGTTGAACAATTGAGGATGTTTTGTTCCATTGCTAGATTTATCAAACATTTGAATCAGACTATACAAGGGAACAACCTGTTCCTTCATTTCTGAATTTCTGTCCAGTAACTAAATAGCAGTCCCTACATTCACTAGTACAGATCTGCTGATTTATGACGAAATTACTGTAGATCTGTTACTATTTTGGGGGTTTTCCCCGTTTTCGGCCAACTTTCATGACGTTTCCACGTTTCGTCACTAAAAATGCCAAAACAGACCCGTTTGGTGACGAAAAGGCGTCACTATTGCCATTCGGGACCACGGGTCAGGTCGTTTATGACGAAAACTAAGCGTCACGACCGTTCATTCCAAGATTTCGCCCAGTCACATCCTAGTCAGCATATGGTGGACCCACATATTCGTCACCTGAGGGGGATTGCGCCCGCCCGCATCCTAGTCAGCACATAACCGACCCACATATTTGTCACCGAAGGGGGGATTTCGCCCACCCGCTTCCTAGTCAGCACATGGTGGACCCATATATTCGTCACCAGAGGGGGATTTTGCTCGCCCGCATCCTAGTCAGCATGTTGAGGACCCTTACGTCAGTCAAAACTCGTCCTTTGCTAGAGGATTTCCCGCACACGCATCCCAGTCAACATATTATGGACCCACATGTCAAGCACTATTCGTCATTAAAATGAGGAAATATGCCCACAGGCATCCTAGTCAGCACATAAATACTATAAATTGGCAATTGATGCTTGTCAATTTGTCATCAAGGTTTCAGCATCAATGCTGATTCATCTTACAAAAATATAATGTCTCTTTTTTCACTTGTTCACTACAGGAATATGGACATAATTAAAATTGAAATGAAAGGGAGCTTTAGTTCGATGGAGCGGTCATCTGCAATTTCAGATCACCTTGAGGAAGTCAAAATCAAGTGTGATGTGGTTGATGAGAGGGTCCTCGGAGTCTTGAAGTTCTTGTGCACTTTTCACATACGTAAGCAAATTTGCAACTCTACTTGTGTTTATCTGTTTCTAACATGTGCTATCTGTAATAGTCTTCATTTGGGGAGAATAAAAGGTTCACTAGAATATCTGTTGATGCTCTAATAGTATCTGGGTTACCACCAATCATGAATTGAAGAGTCTAAAACCTTGTGCAACAACACTTTTTTAGTATATCACATCCATAAGTCGGGAGTTACTTAAATTTGATTGCTTTGCATCAATAGTAAACACTATATATGATTGCCTTCTAGTTAGAATGGATTCAAATGACTGAATGATTTTGATTTACTCTAACTATATATGTTACTTCTAATTAGTTCTAAGCAGTATTTAAACTGTCTATATTCAGCTATTCAACATTATAACACATTATGGTATACATGCCCGTTACCCCTTCATATACTCTCTTTTTTTTTTCTTTTTTTTGCGATTATGGTATACGTCATGTTTGTATGTGGCAGCTTCATTTTTTCAGCTATAGCTTGCTTCTGGGAATATGCTTCTGTATCATTAATGTGTCATATTTGTTTATTTATTTTTCATTCTTTTATCCAACTTTTCATTGCTCTCTGAACGTTCAAACTCTGTGTTCAGAAAACTTATGCTCTGCTCTGTTCTCATCTTTAAAAATACAGATGCTTGTAGAGTTACACCATATCATGGCTATACACTTGATACTGAACAAATCATCGCTTTGGTTCAACGTTTCAGTTCAATTAAACAAACATGTAAATAAGATTAAGATTAAGAATGATCTACTAAATTTCCAATCATGGAAGCATGTTCTGGAGGTTTAAATTTCAGTCATATAACAAAATTTTATTATTCTATGGAACAGCAGACTTTTATTCCGTTATAACATTTATTTTTGTACTTCCATATAACTGGAATTATACTTGTATGGGTCACTCTTAATCTGGTATGTCATTTATTTTTCTTACTGCAGGTTTTAGTTTTTGAATGAGAGAAAGGTTTGCTCTCTGGCTATCATTGCTGGGAAATGCAACTTCAGTACAACACGGCCTTTCCTTACTTTTGCCAGGGCTAAACTTCCAAGCACCGAAATGTATGGAACTGGCAGCAAAAGGCTTCAGAAGTTTAGATGCATAGCGTCATGTTAGTTCCTTTACACTATTAATTCGTGTGGAGCTGTTCCATAACTTATAGCCTTTACCATACTTGAGATGGTAACGTGATATATTTTCTCATAACGTAATCCTTTCGGTGAATCAGAGAGTGATCTGAATTATCGTGTACCAAGAG
Source organism: Eragrostis nindensis (assembly GCA_012490785.1). Lineage (NCBI taxonomy): Eukaryota > Viridiplantae > Streptophyta > Magnoliopsida > Poales > Poaceae > Eragrostis > Eragrostis nindensis. The sequence goes on from JAAXCT010001239.1 coordinate 45,052, forward strand.
TCGAGTGCAAAAATCAGACTGTTTGCATTGGACGTTTGGTAGATGGCAATCCTGTCAGTTTTTGCTTGGGTTCGTTCCAGCAGGCGCGGTGAATATTGCGCCTGGGAATGTTCGTCCTGCTAAACTGTCCCGACGGACCCACTTGTCGGTGTCCCGCGGTTAAAGTAGAAATCCCATATTTTTTTCACATTAACGGAGGAAGAAAGAACGAACATCCTGTTCGTCGTCTCAGCCGCCCCAGCCATGAATGCCCGAATGGCCGGATTCCGCTGATCTCCGACATCGTCGCGAGCTCAAGCTTTTCCTGGTTCCTTCGTACCGCATCCAACAGCTGCTTTTCCATCTCCAGTTATTCCCTCGGCCAGAACTGATTCCGACTGGCTAGGTCCGCGCCACCAGCACCGCCGCCATCCTTGCCACGAGACCACAAGCCTGCGCCGCCGACGCCGAGGTGATCGCCCGGCCAGAAATCTGATCCCTCGTGCACCGATTCAATCTGCATCCTCGTGCCTTCTGAAATCTGATCGTTTCTTGTTTGCATCGTCGACGCCCTAAGCCTGTTTGACGGAATGCTCCCTTCGAAAAATGGCAAGAAAAGGACCCGTGGCAACAGGCTGCGACGGTATCGACGCGTTGCCGGACGGCGTCCTTGAGCACATCCTTGGTTTTCTACCCGTGCAGGAGGCCGTGCGGACGTGCGTGCTTGCTCGGCGCTGGAGCCACCTATGGAAGTCGGCCACAGCTCTGCACATCATGTGTGTCGGCCGTTGTGGGGAGGAACCGGCGTTCTTGGTGGAGCACCAGAAGCTCGTAGACAGTCTGTTGCGTGTCCGTGGACACATACCTCTCGAAAGGTGTGAGGTCAGGATTGGTAGCTTATACCAGGACGATGACATCATCCACCTAGTTCACTGGATCCAACATGTTGTACTGTGCGAAGTTCAGATGCTCAGGGTAGATAATGTTTACCTTGATGGCATTGAGCTGAATGACCTGTCTCTCGTGTCCAGTCACTTGACGAGGCTGGAGGTCATTGGTATATCGTTAAACAACGATTTATGTGACTTAACAGGTTGCCCATCTCTGGAATATCTAGAGTTTGGCTACTGTAATTTTTGGTGCACCACGAAGATCAATCAGTGTCCCTGAAGTACCTGAGCATCACAAGTTGTGGTTATAGCAAAGGATTCCACACTCTTATTTACACTCCTCGTCTAGTTTCACTTAGGCTAGATGACCATTGGTGCAGAACTCCGTGTTTTGAGATTATACCATCATTGCATGATGCATTTGTCAGAGTCACTGGTGAGTGTGTCGACTGTTGCATGGATGATGATTCTGGGTATTGTCCTGTTGAAAATTGTTTCTTCTGTGATTCGATTGAACATGACAGCAGAAAGTGCCTTAATCTGGATGGTTTGTCAGAATCTGAGAATTTGTCATGGATAGTTGAGTCTAAAATGGTATGCTTACACTTCTTCAACTTATTTAGGTTATGCTATTGTTCTGTTTCAGCTCTAAGTTCAATTCTCGACAGTGGACACACATAAAGTTGCTCAGCAATTCTGTATTTTAATTATCATTTCAAAATGTGTTCCGCTGATTCTTTTCATGCATTTTATTTCTCCAGTTTATTTCGAAAAGGGATTTGAAGAAGTGGCCTACATTTAGCAAGCTAAAAACACTGTTACTCAATGAGCACTGGTGTGTGGCTCCTGACTTCCATGCACTAACTTGCATTCTCAAGCACTCACCAGTTCTAGAGAAGCTTACACTTCAACTTTTTTGTGAGGTATATATTTTCCAAATATGCAGCTGCTGCCTTGTTGGAGTAAATGTAAATTACAGCTAAAAAGATTTATAACTCTAAATTAAAGCTAGAAATAAGTAAATGCGTATCGTTGTTCAGTTGTTGTGAAATGATTTTGTTCATTGCAGGGGCATAAACATAAATTTGAAATGAAAGGAATCCGAAATTCAATGGACATATCTGCTGCGATATCAGAACATCTGATGATAATTGAAGTCAAGAGTGTTGTGATTGATGAGTACATCCTCAAGGTCTTGAAGTTCCTAAGCACCCTGAACTTTCGTAAGTGAATTTTCAGAATTGTCAGCAATACTCTCCATTCTTTCCATGTTTATGCAGCTTATTTGCCTTTATATGCAGTGAAGAAGAATGTAATGAAAATAGTCATAGATTCTTTAAGAAAAACGGTATTTAGTATTGGAGTGGTTACATATATGCAGAAAATCCTAAAATATGAGATAAAAAATATAATATGGGTCCATGGAGCATCAATGAGCTCATCAAATTTGAGCAATCCTATTGGTGCTCGTACCTTACTCTATGTTCCCGTTCCTATCTTTGTTCCACTGTTCCTTTTGTATATACAATAAATTAGTGTATTTATGTCTGCCACAAATGCATCTTGTTGCTTCCCTTCCTTATGTCAGGCTGTTTTCTTCTTTGTCAATAACTTGTTGAAATTATTTGTACCTGACCATGTGGTAACAGTTTTATACAGCTATATTGCTGTAGTACTGAATGTTCCACCAAATATTTTGTTTTGGTCCTCCTAACTATCGAGCACTTATTTTGAGGGTGCAAACACTGAAACACGTTATACCGCCATTTATTTTTTCATTTTCTTTTTGGCTTCTTATATTCATAGTACCGGGCGCCGTATCCATGTTACCTGCAAGATTTCTATGCTAGGGTAGATTTGATTATCTTAGTGATACACTTAGACTCATATTTTTGGCTAGTTCTGTCATCCATAGTGGAAATAATCATCAGGTGACTGTTGTGGACTGGTTGTACTTACCAGCCAAGCGACGTGGCAATTAGAAAGGCTCAATATCAACAGCTTCAGTGGCATCAGGGTAGATTTAGGGAGAGTTAGTTGCTGGAATTAACATAATGATTGATTGCTATTTGTTTACTTGCATTCATCGTTGTTAGTTTTTACTAGGATCCGCTACCATATAATGAACCCTGCATGTTGGAATGAAACTCGAGTAAGATTAGATCCTAAATACTACTCAGAGACTCTTCAGAGAGCGAATCATTAGATTTATTGCTGCTCGCTGTCCTCAATTCCTAGGCACACTGTTAGAAAATAATCGAATAATTAATCACCTTATTATTCAAGTCAACTTCATTTCAATAGAAAAATTATTCTGCTTTGGGACAACTAAGTCATGGTGCAGTTTGGTTAACTGAATAGGTGTGTTTTCCTTTCCAGTTAATGTTTTATCTGTAACATGTCAACTTTCTTAGGATCTTATTATGCTTTCTACAGGTTTCAGTTTAGACGAAGTGGAGATTTTGGTGGATTAGAAGTTGGGGTTAGTGATGATGTGTTTCATCCATTCATATGGTATAGTTCGCAAAGGAAGGACATATATTTTGTCCTAGTATTATTAAATCATCATCCTGATCTATTGAGAGTTATATATGTATCATCTGCTATCTATCTCATTTTTGGTCTTGCACGTTCTATTACAGCTTATTTACCTGGGAGCACACTAATCAAAACTTATAGGGCCTTTGATCACCTATGTGTATTTTCATTCAACTTCACATATGGGAACGCACTGGAGCCACGGCTACAATCCTATTCATGCCACCTCTCTTGATATATTGGTGCAAACTGTGTTCACTAACTTCCTAATTCATAGTAGTATATTTTGGAAGTTCGTTTAACAAAAGTGTATTTGGGAAGTTCGAACCTGCTAGTCACGAGGGAACTACTGAATTGCGTCTGCTCCAGATATCTTCCTGAACTTTTCTGTTTTGGAACATCTAACAGAACCTTTTGACTCGAGTTTGACTACTACGAAATATAAAATACAATTTCTGTTACTGAATATCACCATTAGATCGTACAGATGTCCCCCAAAATATATCGTCGGACTTAACTATCTCTTTATTAGCAAAATCCTAAATGTGATTCTTTTCAAATTAAAATCCATGAAAGGAATAAATAGTCAAAGTGCCAGTACTTTTGTTGTTCTGAAGTTTTTATTCCCTTGAACATGATATGGTTGTATTAATACAAGAAGAAAATGTTATGTAGACACATCTACACACAACAAATAGATTAAAAGAAGACTTCCATTCTGTTGGTTAGATACCGAGAGCTATCAGTGATGCCGTCCATTACGGTGGCCCATGTTCGTGATGCCCTGTTGTTTGAAATCTACGAGGAGAAATGTTGAGAGCTTTGAAAAAATAAAATCAATTTTATTGTTTTGATATGCTGAAAGTGTTGTGTAAAACATATTCGAATATGTATTTGAGGATAATTATAAGCCTTTGTTTAATTCTTCCTTGGTTCTTAAATTGTTGTCGCCATTGATTTTTTTATTGACCATTTTCCTTACTTACAAAAAATTATTAAATACTTTGTTATGATTTGTTTTATCACCAAGGAAAATTAAAACATAACTTATAAATTAGCATATTGCAGCTAATATTTTGGAAAAGACAAACGGTAAAACGTAACACAAAAATCAATGCCGACAACAGTTTAAGAATGTAGAGAGTATTTCTTGTCTCGCTGTGACGATAACAGTTTGTCGCTCACTCATGCTGGTTCGAAACTAAGATTTTTTATGATCAGAACCACGGTTAAAAGTGTCACATCTGTCCTTTGTGAAGTTTAGCAAATTTCGTGTGAGAAAGGAAAAAAAGCTTTGACAGACCTTTACAGTGTGAACAAGCGAGCGTCAACTTATACTGTGGGTCCCAAAAGTCGGTGGCAGATCAAAATTCCCCACCCGATTAGGGATGGCAATGGGTACCCATTACCCGCGACCCGACGGATTTTTCTCCTATTAGGGGGAGGATTTGGTTGAAAAATTGTATCCGTGGGTATACAAATGGGTGAAAAGGCTTACCCATCGGGTAGACTGGGTAAGGATGCGGTTCAGCAGAACCCGAACCCGCCACCCGTGGATACCCGGTCCATGACTTGATGATTTAGTTTAAACTTCTGATTATGTACTAGACTGGTGGTAGTACTTGATGTTAAGTGATGAATGGTGATGCTATTGAATTGCGAAATATGCTTGTGCTGTTTTTCTGTTATGTCACTTTTAGAATTAATCTTGGATATACATATTTACTGCTGTTATGCTGCTGAAATTTCGAGATGGTTGGCGGGTATGGGTACCCGATGGGTATATTTTACCCGCCGGGTATAGGTATGAGTGGAAAACTCTACCCGTGACATTACTTGGGTTATCCAGCGGGTGACCATTTTTTTAAAGAGTAAAGGTCTGAGGAGGAGAAACCCGATGGATTTCTACCCGTTGCCATCCCCCGATGTTCACCTGTGCTCCTGCCTCCAGTCTCCAATTGAGGTCCACGACTCCACCATGCCACCTCGTCGCCTTTGTCCCCTTCCTCTGCCCGCTGCTCCATGATCCCACCCCTGTTTCCTCGATTCCTCGACCCAGACCCTCGCCTCCCTCGTCTACGTCTTTATGGGGCTGCCTCGGTTGGGTGAGATCTCCGTATTTCCCCATTCCATTTGTCCGCTCGCCCTCAACCATTTCTTTTCCTCCACCTTCTCGACGGACTGGTACTGAGCCTACCGTCGTCGGCATCCCTGTTGTCAGTTGAGCCAACCAGCGAAGCCGCCGGCGGTCTGGTGTGGTGCCCGCTCGGCGAGGACCAACGCCTTCTTTTTCCCATCATCTCACCGCCTCAGAATCGGCGCCCACCACGTGTTCGACGGAATGCCTCCGAGGAGAAAGGGCACCGAAGGGGCGGTTCTGCCATGTGCCGGCGCTGTCCACATAGACGCCCTCCCCGACGGCGTCCTCCACCACATCCTTGGCTTTGTGGACGCGCAGGAGGCTGTGAGAACGTGCGTTCTTGCCCGGCGCTGGCGCCACCTTTGGAAGTCTGCCACACGGCCCTACGCGTGGTCACGGGTGAACTGCAAAGCATTCTGTGTTTCATGGAACATCTCCTTCTTCTACGTGCAGGATCGCCGTTTGATGCGTTCCAACTTAGTTTCTGTTTTTTTTAGGACGGCGATGTGCCTCATGTGAACCTCTGGGTTCGGCATGCGCTTCTCTGCAAAGTTCGGGAACTTGTGCTCTATACACCCTTTGAGATGCTTCCACTGGATGACCTACCTCTCGTCTCACAGCACTTAAGGAGACTAGATCTCAAATGTATAGTATTGAAGAATAGTTCATGTGACTTCTCCTGTTGTCCGTCACTGGAACATGTAAGCATTGGGGACTGTGCCGTGCCCTGTACCAAGAAGATCTCGTGCAAGTCCATAAAACGCCTGACCATAAGGAGTTGCAGTTTCAACAAAAACCAAGGGTTCCGCACTCGCATATATGCCCCAAACCTTGTTTCACTGGTGCTAGATGATAAGGGATGCCCGGATGATCCGTGCAGGACTCCTGTTCTTGACAGCATGCCAAAACTACAGGAGGCATTTGTGAGACTCGCTCAGAAGAATGCAGACTGTTGCAGTCATGCTGATGAGTCTGGGAATTGTGGTCACGTGAATTGTGACTCGTGTTATGGTATTGAACATGACAATAACTGCCTACTTTGGAAGGATTATCTGAAGCCAAGAATTTGAAATTGACAGCAGAATCAAAAACGGTATGCTTACTCTTCTGTCTGTAACACCTTTGTACTGTCCTGTTATTTCTGTTGTATTGTATAGTTCATTTCTGAGAAATCATAATCGCACTTACGTAAACATTTTTCCATGCTAGTGGAACCAACTAATTTTCATTTCTTAATCATATTCAAAATCAGTATTAACCGATCTTCCTTCCTGTCTGTATCTTGTCTAGTTTGTTTTCAAAAGGGATATGAAGCAGTGCCCTACATTTAGCAAGTTAAGGACTTTGTTTCTCAATGATTACTGGTGTGTGGCGCCTGACTTTCTCGCATTAAGTTGCATTCTCAGACACGCACCGATTCTAGAAAAGCTTGGACTGCAGCTTTTTGCCGAGGTATATATTCCTAAATTACAATTGCTGCCTTGCTAAGTAGATTCTAGATTATTTATCAACCCTAAGGAATACTTTGTTGACGACAGGGATCAAAACATAAACTGAGAATCAAAGGAAGCCGCAATCCAATGGAGTTGTCAGCTGCAACAAAGCATCTGAAGACTTTGAAGACAGTTGAAATAAAGTGTGATGTGATTGATGAGAGAATCATCAAAGTCATGAAGTTCCTGTGCACGTTTGACATACGTAAGCTAACTAGCAGCACTCTTTATGGCTTGCATGTTTTATCAGGTTGACTTGATATGCTGAAAAGATGATCGTTATATTAACTAATGTTTGCAACATCTAAAGATAATTTGCTTCCTTTTTTTAATCTGCTAACAATTTGATTGTTCTCTATCTTAGTTGTTGTACTTCCGACTTACCACTGAAACACTGCAGTTGTATTGCTGTAGCAGTATAAGTTTTCAATTCCAGCCTTCAAAGCCACAATTATCATTGCTTGCCCGACAAACTTTCTTGTTGCTTTGATTATATACAAAATTGGTTTTGTATGAGTAGTTACATTACACATATATAGGAAATTCTAAGCTTATTGGCTCTTTATCTATGTAAGAAACAGGAAGTGTTTTTTTATCTTGAACGCGCAGGAGAACTGCGCATCATTATACTAAGAAAAAGAGAGGTCCAAGAGGACCGGTACAAACCGCCACTAGGACTGCATAAGTAGGCATTATACAAACTAATCACCCGTGAAAAGACACGACCTAAATGCAAACACACACTCAGGCCAGAGTGCACTCAATCCCCAAGCACCAGCCATGCACCATAACCTTGCCTCATCATTGATATCTTGAATAATCTTGTGGACATTGGAAGAGGCCCCATCAAAAAACGCATGAGTTCCGGTGCTTCCACAACCACCATGCCAACAGAATTACAAGGGAGTTCAACCCCTTCTGGTGATTCTCTGGCACTCTTGTGAGTGCAAGCCGCCACCATTCCTGGAACACTAGATTATCTAGAGATGGTGTGATCTGCTGTAACCCGACCATGGATAGCACCCTGAACCAAATTTTGCTTGCAAACACACAGGAGATCAGAAGGTGTTAAACCATTTCTTCTTCTTGGTAGCAAAGAGGGCAATACTCCGGATGGTCCAGCCCTCGATGAACCAACCTGTCCGCTGTCCAACAGCGGTTCAGAGATGCTAACCTTATGAAGAACTTCGTTCACGGCGGCGCCCATGATTTCCAAACTCTCTTCGCTGAGTCAAACTGAACCGCATCAACAAAGAAACGATCATATGCTGATTTCGACAAGAAAATCCCTGAAGCAGACGGTGTCCAGCGGTAATCACCGAGACAGAGAACATAGCAGCAACGTTCGGATGTACCTGAATGTTCATTCCTGCCCATGGCCGATCCGACTCAGTTTTCTTCAACCACAACCACTGCATGCGTAAGGCCCAGCCAAGCAGCTCCAAATTATGAATACCAAGTCCTCCCAAGTCAGGTGATCTGCATACTCGGCTCCAACCAACTAAACAGTGGCCACCCTTTACATTCTTGCGACATTTCCATAGGAAAGCTCGCCTGATTTTATCAATTGCCTAAATAGGCACGGCTGTGAGGACTGCCTTCACCAAAGTTGCCCTTCCCGCCGGGTGCATCATCGCCGCTCTCAAACCAGGTCAATAATCAGCAATCTTATCAATCAAGGGATAGAAGTCACCCTTGGAAAGTTTTCTGACCGACAAAGGCAAGCCAAGGTACTTACAAGGAAAATTCAACACGTTGCAAGGCATAGAGGCTTGAACTGTTGCAACGTCTTGCTCACTGCACTGGATGGGAGTCACTGACATTTCCTTACAATTGTGACCAGACCAGTAGCTTCCCCAAAAATCCTCAAAATTTCCTTGACCAACCCATGTTTTTGAGGCGTCGTCTAGGCGTCGCCTAGTCGTCGCCTAGGCATTGTGGCGGGGGTGGGTCGCCCATAGTTTTCAAAGCGCTCCGACCTGAACGATCGCCAGACCACCGTTCAGCCGCCTAGTCATACTGAGCGGACGACTAGGGACGATTAGGCGATCTCTAGGCGGTCGCCTACGGACCTAGTCGTCCGGGCACTCTACGACCTAGTCGACACATGAGCACTTCCTCAGCTACACACCACTAGGTCGAGGTGAAGAGCTGAAGATTGCTTACCACTGAAAGAGGATGAGGACTGGCTCATTTTGCAGCTGCCAGTGGCGACGGTGAGGGCAAGTAGAGAGAAGGAGAGAAGACGGCGAGCAGATTGATCTGCGGAGGCGCCGGCGGCGGGCTGCAGAGGCGCCGGTGGCAGGCTGCAGAGGTCCCGGCGGCAGGTTGCAGAAGAGCTGGTGAGGAAGTTGACCTTGAGAGGAGCCGATGGCGGGGTAGCCCGTTCCTCCGCTCGGGTGAGGTGGTGACGGCGGCCAGGGGAAGGATGAGGCAGCCAGTTCTGAAACGATACCTAAGTTCAGCTGACCTAATGGGCCGAATATGACCCGGCCCATCTACCTCCAACAGAGCGTCCCACGACTAAAACGCACGCCTAATCGCGCCTAGACGTCCTCTGAGCGGACGCTCAGTTTTCTGAGCGGGCTGATCGCTTCGGTTGGCCTGAGCGAAGGTGTCCGAGCGTTTAGTCGCTTAATCGACGCCTAATCGCGTTTAGTCGGACGCTTTGAAAACTATGGGGTCGCCACGGGACGCCACAGGGTTTTAGTTACGCCACAGCGCGTAGGCGTCGCCTAGGCGCTGTGGCGGGGGTGGGTCGCCACAGGACGCCGCAACGCCTCAAAAACATGGTGACCAACTCATAATCTCCCACACATGGCTGCAAGAAGAGAACCACGTCATCGGCATACAGTGAGGTTCTTTGACCGCCTCCATGCCTCAGAAGCGGTTGCAGCAGCCCTTGCTCACTCGCCCTTGTGATCAACAGTAAGTTATGTATCACAATTTTGAGTAATTGGAAGAACAGTGATCTCACAGCTTTGGGCAGTTAGATGCCCATATATTCGTATGTGTACTGTAGTTACTATTCTTACACAGTTGGTTCTTGAATTCTCTGCCTCTTCATTTGGCAACATGTGTGTAACTTGTGCTCTGTCTCTGCCATGAATTCATTCATATTCCTTTTTTTTAGGGAATCACATATTCCTTCTTATTGTAGTTTCCATTCTTGTCACTGGCTTAGCTGTAGTACACCATGTTAAATTAGAGGTTCAATTTCTTTTATTCTTGTCTGGCATTTCTTGTGAGATGCAAATAGGCAGCTAAACTTGTGATTTTTTTTTTTGTTTTTTTTGTTTAGTTGTCAGCTTCCATTTGCACGTTGTCTATTTGGATTATGTAATAGGGTTCATTTGATTGATTCCTCTAATGAGCGGGATAGTCTGTTAGTCGTCCTACTAGTGTTTGTATTGGAAAAGGTCAAGTGGCAGTAATGTTTGAAACTAGACATCTTATTTGAGTTTCAATCAAGTCTTTTCTAATACACCACTTGCCCAAAGTTTGTATAACTGCATCATGCTGCTATTTGCTAGTGAATCTTTTGCCTGAATTCCATTTTTGTCTCCCTAGAAGACCGTATTCAAGTGGCGTCCGTGCCTTTTTTTTTTTTTTTGGCTCCCCGTTTCTTAATTGACACAAGGACCTTTTGTACAGGTTGCCATCTAGACGAAGTGGAGATTTTAGAGGAGTAGAATTTGGAGCCACATGGACCTTATTGTGCAGGTCTCAAAGGAAGAAGTCTGTAGTCGCTGTTTATATCAGTCTTTGCAGCTTTCTCGAATTAGTTTGGCGAGACTCTTCCATTCCTTTTTAGTGTGCCGTTAATGTGTAAATCAATTCGTATGCTAGAGCACACATGTACCCAGATATGACACATTTGAGTGCCATTTTGGAAGCTTAATGTTCAGTACTTAAGTAGCCACCAGCTTGTAACGACTAATTAAAAGACAATTCTTGAACTGTGGACTCCTGATCATATCTTGCTGAATTTCTCTATACTGGAAGCATATTCGAAAACATTTATGGGGAGAGATCACAATAATTATGAACTGATATTAAATTTTTTGACCAATTATTTTATGTAGTATAGAAATCTTATATATGGTACTTGTATATTTGTTACAGATCATTTGAAAAAGCTTGTCAAGAGCCACTAGTGTTATGTCATCTAGCAAGATGAGTGAGTCGGTGAACTTTTTGTTACATAGGATGGATGAGATGTGCCCGAAAAACCATAAGAGTTCTTCTATTCATGAATGTCATCTAGCAATAAAAATCGCTTGCGTAGTCCATAAATAAAAATAACTACAAAATTAGAGCAACTCCAAAAGCTTAGTTAAAATATATTCTAAATCTTTTGATTTTAGCTAGTCTCTAAAATAAAACACATCTAAAAAAGATGGAGTAACCCAACAGACTCTCTAAACCACCAAGGGCCCGCGGAAAGAGAAATAGAGAGTCAGCGTGCCTAGGTAAATAAAGCTAGCTAGAAAAGTGGAATGAAGAGTTAGCTATTTTGAAGATGGGTTTAAAGAGACTGTTGGAGAGCTATTTACAACAGTATTAGCCATATTTAGAGAGAAAACATGTTTGGCTAGCCTGACTCTCTAAACCGTACGGGCTTGCGGGAAGAAGGAATAGAGAATGAATGTCTCTGGCTAAATATAGCTAGCTATAAAACTGAAATAAAAAGTTATCTATTCTTGAGATAGATATAGAGAGCCACTTTCAATAATACTAGCCATGTTTAGAGGAAAAAACATGTTTTACCTAGCCTGTTGGAGTTGCTATTATACTAGGGAGTTCAAAAATTTTGTGTCATAACCAGAGCAAAGTATGTCGTATCACACACACCCACACAACACAGCCAAATACTCGGTCCGAATAGGCTGCTGCTTTCCAGACCGGAACGTTATTTGATACGTAAAACAATTTCGGATACGGGTAAGCATGCACCGACTAGTACTAGGAATCCGAACAAGCGGGTCTTTCCGACTCGGAACGCTATACCCGGTCGGCGGCAGGGCTCCTCTGGATATAAAAAGAATGCCGCGGCCACGTTCTGGAGCACGCAGTTGCAACTTGCAAACATGGAAGCCACCACCGCCAAGCGTGCCCTCGCAGGGCCAACGACCACCGCAGTCGCGAGCCGAGTTGCCGCTATCTGCGACAAGATCAAGGAACACCGCGGCGCCGGGAAACCCATGAGCGCCAGGCACGCTGCCGTAATCTCCGCCATGATCGACGACATCGCCGCCACCGACGAGGACGCCGAGGAGATGCCCAAGACCGGAGGCCGGAGGAAGGCGCGTAAGGGTGCTGCTCGCTGGAGCGAGGAGATGTCGAGGCTCGACGAGACCAAGCCCGGCGTTGTCGTCAAGTCCTGCGGTGACGGCGAAGTCGGCGACATCCTGCGGGAGGCCTGCTTCGTGGCCGCCTGCGGCAGCCACCCCTCGATCCTCGGCTCCCGCGGCGTCACGCGCACGCCGGCCGCGGAGGAAGGAGACGACGAGTACTCCCTCGTCGCCGACAGCTTCGGGCCAAGGACGCTCGCCGACGTGCTCCTCGACCATGGCCGGCCGCTCCCGGAGGCTGACGTGCGCCGCATCATGCGCCAGATGCTGGGCGGCGCGAGGCGATGGCCGAGCGCGGCATCGTGCACCGCGACATCAACCCCAGGAACATTCTCTACGGCGGTGGCGGCGCATTCAAGATCTCCGGCTTCGGCGCGGCGAAGCACGTCGCGGAGAAGGACCCGCCCTGCCGGTTCTCTGGGACGAACGGGTACACCGCGCTGGAGGTGTTGTTTGAGAACGCGGGTCACGGCGCGCCGGTGGACACGTGGTCACTCGGCTGCGTGATGCTGGAGCTCCTCACCGGCAGGGTGCCGTTCGCCGGGAAGGACGACGACAAGGCCGACCAGCTCCGCAAGATCTTCGACGTGCTCGGCGTTCCGGGCAGGAAAGCATGGCAGGGCTTGAGGCCCGGGGTCCCCACCGCCGAGGTGCCGCAGCGGCAAGCACGGCACCATCAGGTGATCGGGAACTGCAACATGCTACGTGAGTTGGTGCCAGAAAAGGTGCTTTCCGAGGAGGGCTTCGAGGTGTTGAACGGGCTTCTCAACTGTGACCCCAAGAAGCGGCTGACGGCGGGAACCACTCTTCAATGTCCGTGGTTCACAGACAACGCCCTCAACGACGACGACGCGCTTTTTCTTTCGGCTGGTTTGGCCAAGGTCACCAGCGCGGCCACAGAATGGTGGTCACTGGTTTGCCAAATGGCCGTGTCATTCTGTGGGCGTACGTTACAATTGCTTAGGCCCCAAGGCATTGCACAAGTGATGATTGCCATGTGATTCACGTATGTATTTGCAGAATATGTCTTAGTAGACAATGTAATAGGGAGTACTAACTGGTATATAATGCCAGTTTTGTTGTTACTGGCAATTTATTTCATTTTTTCTATATAATTGTGGTGATGGTTTGGAAATATTGTTCGCTTGCTCTCATGGACTTCTCTTGCAGCATCATGAAATCAACGATGTTTTCGAAGTATGTTATGTTGGGAGTTTGTTTTTAAAATGAATTTGAGAAGTTCGAACCTGCTAGCTAGTCACGAGGGAACTACTAAATTGCGTGTGCTCCAGCTATCTTGTTGAACTTTTTCTAAACCATAAGTCCATGAAACCCTCCGCAGGGAGTTACCATGGCATTAACAATCATGAACTATTGAATTACGTGGCCCATGGCCGTTGATGCCATCGCTGTGGGGAAAGCACGTTTGTCAAGGCAGACGTGTGGTAGCTAACACCGTTGGTGATTAGACTGCACAGAGGTTGAAACTTGAAATAAATTTTATGTTTTGATATAATGAAAGCCGTGTAAAACATATTCATATATGTATTTGAGGATAATCATAAACTAACCTTGTATATTATATCCTGTCTCGCTGTAACGATCTGTCGCAGTGTTGCTTATGTGTAGGTTCTTCAGCCCATGACTAAGATCTTTTATGCTCAAACTAATCCATGAGTGAGAAAACGAATTCAAACATCTTCGTTCTGAACCATGCTCTTTTATGCTCAAATCCATGGCTAAAAGTGTGAAGATGAATTCAAATATCTGGTCTTGGTCAAGTATAGAAAAATATATTTTCAAAAAATGAAAAAACTTTAATAAACTTTACTGTGTACAAAGGATGGCACTTAGGCTGACTCCAACAGCTGTATGCAAATGCATATATGCATTGTTGAGGGCACTGTGCTTCGTCAAAAACGGCTCCAATAGCTGACCCAAAGGCGTCAGCCAAACTGCCTCCGAGGAGACAGATGGCGTAAAAATGGCTTCCCTCTCTCCTCGAACGCATTTGTGCGAGGAAGCTGGATGGTACTGCTGCAGGGCCTCGGTGAGAAGGCGAGCGGACGCGCCGCGGCGGAGATGAGCGCGGCAGCAGACGCGCCGCCTGGTCCTGTCCCGCTTCTGCCGCGACTCGGCGCGCACCGTTGTTGGGGGAGGCTCACTGTGTCCCCTCCCCCTAGCTCCTTGGTCCAGTTAGAAAGAGGCCCATAAAGGCCCAAATAGGGTATTGAAGATACACTTATGTACTTGGGCCACCAGCCCATTAGGGTTGCTTGCCCCCCTAGGGGAAGTGGAATTACCATAGCATCCTTAGGTCAAGGGCAATATTGTAATCATAATCTTAGGGTGTTAAGGGGGTATGAAGCTATAAATACCCCTTACGCCCCTCATAAATGGCACTGAGTGCTACCTACTAGCCTGTGACTCCTGTCAGTTTAAAAGTCCTACTACTACAAGAAAAATGATTATTAATCACTAAGGTACTTGGTCACTATATGTATATTATTGGTCACAATAGCTATTTTATCACCAATAAGCTTGGTCAGATTGTGGTGGCTAAAATCTTGTCACTATATGTATATCGTGACCAAAAATTGTAATTGTTGGTCACTAAAACTATATAGCAACCAACACAACCTTGGTAACTATATATAATGTTGGTCACTAAAAATTTTTATCCTACAATAATCTCAAAGTTGGTCACTATTGATGAACTTTTAGTGACCAACAAAGAAAAAATTTCTTGATCACTAAAACTTGGTGACTAAAAGTCTATTTTCTTGTAGTGTATCTAGGGTCCTTCCCTTGTGTGGTAGACCCTAGGTGGATTCTCCTTGTATTGTTTGGGCTTGTAACCAACAACAGCCGAGACGGGGAGGCGAGCAAACGGCGGGGAGGCGCGCGAGCGCACGACGGGGAGGCAAGCGGACAGCGGGGCGGCTTCGTGTGGAGCTCCGTGTGGCGAGAGGCTCACTGTATAAAGAGTAATCGACGGCGAAGAGGCGGTTGAGAGTTTTGGCAGTGGAAAAGAAGAGGAGGAAATTGGAGAAGCTCACGGCGGCGCGAGGCGAATGGCAGCCAGGGTGGGCTCACGGGGAGGGGGCGGCTTGGTTTGACTGCTCGGCGGCGGTGGGGAAGGCGGAGAACGGCAGCTCGTCGCGTTCTTGCTCGGGCGGCAGGGGCGAACATGAGCTCCAACGCGTGGCGAATGACGCGGATGCGAACGACGCTCGGTGGAGGGCGCCCTGCCGACGACCCTCATGAAGTTGGCGATCTCCAGGACGCACGCTACCTTGTTGCCACGCTTAGCCTCCGCCGACGCGCGCTTCCTTGGGCAACCTCGGAGAGGCTCGGACTTGGCAGGGACCAAGCGACGGCGCCGCGGCTGTGGTTCTTGAGCAAGACGGCAATGGCAGCGGTGGTTGTGCGAAAGGAGAAGCAGAGCGTGAACCGCTTCCTGCTGCGGCTGATGGACCGGGACACGGAAGCGATGGCGGCGCGGGGGCCGGAGGCGGGCCAGCTGTCGGTGTTTGTGACTGCGGTCTCCAACGCGCAGTCCTCGGACAAGACACCTCTCCGGTGGCACACGCTCCGGCTGCTCGCGCTCGTCGCCGGGGAGCACCGAGGAACGCCGTCGCGCCGCTCATGCCCCAGCTTGTGTCCGCCACGCTGCGGCGGGTGCTTGACCCGGACTCCTCCGTGCACGCCACGCTCGTCAGACGCTGGGAAGAAAATGCGATGCAAAGAAAATGCAGTAGCTGTTGGAGCCGATGTGGCGGGAAGGTGATGTAAAACACTGTAGATGACAGGCAATCCTTCTTTTGCCTCTCCAAAATGCTTGTTGTTGTTGGAGTTTGTCTTAGACTGACTCCAACAATGGAGAGGCAATTTCGATGACTCCAAGAGTGTTGGCAATTTTCGAGAAGCAACCCATATATGCGTCGCCCCTCGCCCGTGCCCAGCGCGCCACTCACCTGGGGACCTAGACGACGCGGCTGGTCATGGACGACGACGACGACTCCGGTGTGCTGGACGAGCTGCTGGCCGTCGACGAGGCGGCAGAGCGGGGCGGGCTGGAGGACGACGGCGTGGGCAGTCGATGGCGATGGTGCTTGACAACGATAACATGCGCCGCATCATGGATGACCACGCCGAGCTCCTCCTCGGGTACTCACCGCCGCCGCCGTCATCCCGGACGCCGCTCGCCCACCCCGCGCCCCACGTGCTGCTCTGAGTCCACCGCTGCCGCTCGCCCATTCTTCCACCTCATCTCTTTCAACACGCCGCATGCACATGAGTGAATGCATTGGAGAGAGATTGAACTTTTACATCACCTCTCTCTTCTCAATTGCAAACTATCTCTCTCTTTGACTCTTCTATTGGAGGGTATGCAACGCTAGTAAAGGCGAAGTAGTCACAAGCGAACAGTGAGCTTCGGCTGTGGGACCCAGATGTCAGTGGCGGATCAAAATTCCCCACCCGATATTCCACTGGGCGCAGGCACCGATTGAGCTCCAACGCTACACCATGCTACCTCGCACTGTTCATCTCCTTCCTCTGCCTGCTGCTCTGCAATCCCATCCCTGTTTCCCCGACTCGTCCACCCGGATCCTCGCCTCCGCCATCCACGTCCTTATTGGGCTGCCGGCGGTCAGTTGAGTTCTCCATCTTTCCCTCTTTTCTTTGCCCGCTTTCATCTCCACCTGCTCCCCTCCCCGGACTGGTACTGAGCCTACCGTCGTCGGCATCCCTGTTTTCTGTTGAGGCAACCTGCGAAGCCGCCGGTGAGCTGGTGTGGTGCCCGCCCGGCGACGAGGACCACCTTCTTTTTCCAATCACCGACGCGTCTCAGTATCGCGCCCGCAAACTGTTCGACGGAATGCCTCAGAGGAGAAAGGGCAATGAAGCGGTGGCTCTGCCAGGCGCCGGCGCCAGCCACATAGACGTCCTCCCGGATGGCGTCCTCCACCACATCCTTGGCTTTGTGGACGCGCGGGAGGCTGTGAGAACGTGCATTCTGGCACGGCGCTGGCGCCACCTTTGGAAGTCTGCCACGGCCCGGCGTCTGCGTGTGAGGACCAACCTGTCGGGCGTATCTTCTGCTTCTCCGTGGATGCTCCCTGTTTGACACATTCTACCTCAGGTTCCTCGATTTTGAGGACGACGATGTCCCGCATGTGAACCTCTGGGTCCGGCATGCGCTTCTATGCAAAGTTCGGGGGTCTTGTTACTTTCCTTCTATCGACGCTTTCCACTAGATGACCTACCTCTCGTCTCACAGCACTTAAGGAGCGTAACACTCTTCTACGCAATATTGAAGAACAGTTTATGTGACTTCTCCCGTTGTCCATCACTGGAACATGTAAATATTTGGGGATGCAACGTGCCCTGTGCCAAGAAGATGTCATTCAAATCCGTGAAATGCCTGTCCATAGGGGGTTGCAGTTTCGACCATAACCAAGGGTTCAGCACTCATATATATGCCCCGAATCTTGTTTCACTGATGCTAGATAATGTGGGATTCCAGGATGAAGAGCCGTGCAGCACTCCTGTTCTTGACAGCATGCCAAAACTAAAGAAGCATTTGTGAGACTCGCTCAAAAGAATGCAGACTGTTGCAGTCATGCTGATGAGTCTGGGAATTGTGGTCATGTGGATTGTGACTCGTGTTATGGTATTGAACATGGCAATAGCTGCTTACTTTTGGAAGGATTATCTGAAGCCGAGAATTTGAAATTGATAGCAGAATCAAAAATGGTATGCTTACACTTCTGTCTGTGACACCTTTGTGTTGTCCTGTTGTTTCTGTTCAAAGTGTAGTTCACTTCTGAAAAATCATAAAGGCACCTACGTAGACATTTTTGCATGCTAGCGGACCAACTATTTTCTTAATCATATTCGAAATCAGTATTAGCTGATATTTTTTCTGTTTGTGTCTTGTCTAGTTTGTCTTCAACAGGGATTTGAAGCAGTGTCCTACATTTAGCAAGCTAAAGACTTTGTTACTCAATGACTATTGGTGTACGGCGCCTGACTTTCTTGAATTACATTCTCAAACACTCACCGATTCTAGAAAAACTCAGACTGCAACTTTTTTCCAAGGTATATATATATATATATATTCTAATTTCTAAATTACAACTGCTCCTTGCTAAATAAAATCTTTTTGTATCAGTTAATCTTAATGAATACTTTTGTTCACTAAAGGGATCGAAACCTACATTGAGAATCAAAGGAAGCCGCAATCCAATGGAGCTGTCAGCTGCAACAGAGTATCTGAAGAATTTGAAGACCGTCAAAATTAAATGTGCAGTGATTAATGAGAAAATCATCAAAGCCATGAAGTTCCTGAGCAGATTTGACATATGTAAGCTAACTAGCATCACTCTTCATTGGCCTGCATGTTTTTGCAGGTTGCCTTCATATGTGGAAAAGGAAGTAATGAAAAAAATTCTAAGATTGTTAATATTAAAGACGTACTAAGTTGTGCAGTGTCTAAAAATAGGTTTCTTTCTTGTTTTCATTTGCTAACAATTTTATTTTTCTCCATCTTAATGTTGTACTTTTGACCGACTATGTACTGATACACTGCAATTGTATTGCTGTAGCAGTACAAGTCAGTTTCAGCATTCAAAGCCACTAGTATCATTGCTTTCCACCTTTCTTTTTGCTTTCTTTAGATACAAAATTGGTTTTGTATAAGTAGTTAAGTTACACATGTATAGGAAATTCTAAACTCATGATCTTTATCCGTATATGTCAGAAACAGGAAGTAGTTTTTTTTTTTAAAAAAAACAGTGAGTTATGTATCACAGTTTGAGTAATTGGAAGAACAGTGACTCACTAGCTTCGGGCAGTCAGATGCCATGTTTTTAAAGCGTCCGATTAGGCGCGATTAGGCGTCGCCTAAGCGACTAAACGGTCCAGCCACCTCGTGTAGGAGCATCGAAGCGATCAGGCCGCCCAGAAATCTGGGCGTCCGCTCAGCGGGCGACCAGGCGCGCCTAAGCGGGCGAGTTAAACTTTGGACGCCTAGTTGAACGCAAATGGGCTGGTTTTTTCCCTGTCTCGGCCCATTAGGGTTAGGCCTTATATTATATGTCTAGGAACTGAGCGCTTCTCCTTTCCAATCAGCCGCCACCAATATCCCAGACGTGAGCGGGAGAGGGGAAAGAATCCCGCCCAGCCGCCGCAGCGATTCTGCTCGCCGCCGCCGCAGGCTGACACACCACGCCCCCTCTGTTCATCCTCTCCATCACCGGTCATCCTCCACGACTCCCTCTGCTCCTCGTCGTCGCAAGCCTCTGCTGCCCTCCTCTCTGCTCATCCGCCTCATCGCCATCTGCTCTGGTAGCAAGGAAAATGAGCCAGTCGTCGGATTCCTTCAGTGGTGGTGGTAAGTAATCTTTAGATTGTTCAGATCTTCATGTGTGGGCTGCTGCTGTCTCATTTTCAACTCGACATAGTGTTCAATCAGATCTGATACTCATGTAGTCATGTATGCATTTGTGGCTCTGCAGGTGGCGGTAATGGCCGTGGGCGCCGTAGAGCCAATGTCATTATGTGAAACTATTGTTATTTGTTAACATAGTTGCATAAGAATTCATTCTAATATGGAGGCTTGGTTGCAGGTTGGGCAGCTGCCAGGAAGGGAGTTCACTCAGCTGGAGCTCAGCCAGCACTTCAGAAAGGTAAATTCATTGCACTTCTCTGTTTTTTCAATTCAAAATTACATACAAAATATACATGTATATATTATATATACCAGTCGACTAGTTACTGGAAGGCCTGGAGCCTGTACGACTAGGTCCCTAGGCGCCCGCCTAGATGTTCGCTTAGTCGCCCTGGGCGTCCGTTCAGAACGCCTAGGCGGCTGAACGGTGGTCTGGCGATCGTTCAGCTCGGAGCGCTTTGAAAACCCATACATTCGCATACATTCTGTAGTTACTATTCTTACACAATTTGTTCTTGAATTCTCTAACTGTTCATTGATAACATGTGTATATCTAGTGCATTCTGTGTCTGCCATGAATTCAGTAACCTTCATTCTTCTTATTGTAGATTCCATGTTAAATTACATGTACGATTTCTCTTATTTTTCTTGTCGGGCACTTATTATGAGGCAAAAATCTAAACCTGTCATATACATTTCTTTTTCTTTTTCTTTTTTTTTTTTTTGGTTTTCCTTGTTCAGTTGTCAACTTCCATTTCCACTTTTCTGCTTACATTCGGTATCAGCTTACAGTTGTTTCTTTTAGTGAGCCAGATGGTCTGTTAGTTGTGCTACTAGCGTTTGTATTGGAAATGGGTCAAGTGGCAGTTATGCAGAAACTAGACATTCTTATTTAAGTTTCAACTAAGTCTTATTCTAATCTAAAATTTCTCAGAAGTTCTGAGTTCCTTCTTTTGTCTCCGTGGAAGACTGTTCTCAAATGACATCCTTGCTTGTATTTTTTCCCCATTTATCAATTGACGCAAGGTCCTTATTTTGCTATTATTGTGCATGTTTCCATTTAAACGAAGTGAAGATTTTGGAGTAGTAAAATTTGGAGCCGCAATGATGCTATATTTCACTCGTTTGTCTAATGCGAGTCACATGGGAAGAAGTTAGTATCTGTAGTCGTTGTTTAGATTAGTCTTTGCAGCTTTCTTGGTTTAGTATGGTCAGACTCTTCGTCCATTCCTGTTTAGGGTGTCGTTTATGTGTAAAATTGATTGGCATGCTGGAGCATACACGTACCCGGTCATGACATATTTGAGTACCATTTTGGAGGCTTAATGTTCAATACTTAAGCAGCCACCTGCTAGCTAGTAACGACTAAAAGGGAGTTCTTGAACTGTGTGGACTCCTGGTCATATCTTGCCTGAATTTCCCTATTCCGGAAGCATCTACGAATGGGTCTGTTGTGGGGTGAGCTTCATTGCAGTGAAGTTAAGACCACGTAATTATGAACTGATATCAAATTATTTCTGTAGTATGAAAACCTTATATGGGGTACTTTGATATTTGTCACAAACTGTTGAAAAGCTTGTCAGGAGCCACTATTGTTATGTCATTAGCAAGATGAGTCAGCAAACTTTTTGTTATACAGGAGGATGGATCATGGATGAGATGTGGTCCAAAACCCATGTGAGTCCTTCTATTCGTTCGTCTAAATATGCTTGAGTTCTTCTATTCGTTCGTCAATCTATGCTTGATTTTTTTTTTGGGGGGGGGGGGGGGGGGGGGGGGGGGTGCGCTTGTTTTCCAGTTTATTTTGAAAAGGGAATTGGAACAATGCCCTACCTTATAGCAAGTTAAAGATTTTGAATCACACCCACACAAAATGTCTGTAAAGTAGGGCACTAGTACTAGTCTGAAATGGGCTGCTGATTTCCGAATCGGAACGTTATTTCACAAAACATATTTCGGATACGGTGGAGTGCGCACCTATGGGGTGCGTTGACAGGTTCTTATGATACGGCAACTGAAAATCCGAATCGGACACACGGGGTTTTCCGATTCGGAACGCTAGCCGGTCTCTGGATATAAAAAGGAAGCCACGGCCTCCGTTGTGGAGCACGCAGTTGCAACTTTCAAACATGGATGCCACCGCCGCCGAGCGTGCCCTCGCGACCATGGTCGCCAGCCAAGTCTCGGCCATCTGCGAGAAGATCAAGGAACACTGCAACGCCGGGAAGAAGCCGATGAGCGCCAGGCACGTTGCCGTCATCTCCGCCATGATCGACAACATCGACGCAGCCGACGAGAAGACCGGCGGCAGGAAGAAGGCACGTAAGGGCGGTGCGAGGTGGAACGAGGAGCTGTCCAGGCTCGACGAGGCCAAGCCCGGCGTCGTCGTCAAGTCCTGCGGCAACGACGACGTCGGCGACATCCTGCGCGAGGCCTGCTTCATGGCGGCCTGCGGCGGCCACCGCTCGGTCGTCGGCTACCGCGGCGTCACGCGCACGCCTGCAGGAATAGAAGACGCCGGCGACGACTACTCCCTCGTCGCCGACGGCGCCGCCGGGCCGAGTACCCTCGCCGACATGCTCCGCAAGCACGGCCGGCCGTTCCCAGAGTGCGACGTGCGGAGCATCATGCGCCAGCTCCTGCTCGGCGTCGAAGCCATGGCCGAGCGCGGCGTCGTCCACCGCGACATCAACCCCGCGAACGTCCTCTACGTCTCTGGCACCATCGCCTTCAAGATCGCGGGCTTTGGCGCGGCGAAGCACGCGGCGGAGAAGGACCCACCAGAACTCTTTGCCGGAACGAACGGGTACACGGCGCCGGAGGTGTTGCTGGAGAACGCGGGCCACGGCGCGCCTGTGGACGCGTGGTCGCTCGGCTGCGTCATGCTCGAGCTCCTCACCGGCGGCAGGCTGCCGTTCGCAGCCGCGAGGGACGACGACAAGGCCGACCAGCTCCGGAAGATCTTCGACGTGCTCGGCGTGCCTGCAGGGAGGAACATGCTGCGCGAGCTGGTGCCGGAGAAGGTGCTCTCCGACAAGGGCTTCGAGGTCTTGAACGGGCTCCTCAACTGTGACCCCATGAAGCGGCTCACCGCGGCAGCCGCGCTTCAATGCCCGTGGTTCACGGACAAGGCCCTCTACGACGACGACCTCTACGACGACGCGCTTCTTGTTGCAGCTCGTTGGGCCAAGATCACCACCGCGGCCACGATGGTCTTGCAGATGGCCGTGTCATTCGCTGAGCGTACACTAGGCATTGCACAAGCGTACTTCTCAAAAAACAAATTTGATTGACGTATATATATTTTGTATTGCAGAACGTGTGTTTAGTAGACAATGTAATAGGGACTACTAACTAGCTAGGTTTATTGTGTCGGTTTTGTTATTACTATTACCCAATTTCATTAAATCTTTTTTTTTCTATATAATTCTGGTTATGGTTGTAAGTTTGTTCGCTTCTTCTCATGGACTTTTCTAAGTCATCTCAAATTGCAGCACCATGAAATAGTACTATCTCAAAAGTTCAATTTGTCTATTCCACCGCCACCAGTAGCGGTCCTAGCATAAACACCCTTCTCTCTCGTAGCTGCCTAAGATTATTCTCCATTGTCTCTACGAAACCAACCCTTCTGCTGTCCAACACATCACGCCAATGAGTATGCATACGCACACAAAATTGTTTTTGCTCTCCTCTGACTGGAACATTTCAGAAGTAACTGAACAGAGTAATGCATGGTTTCATGTTGAATCTGACCTACAGCAAAAGACATTTATTTCATTGTTTGAAATAGCTCTCACAATGCATGGTTTCATGTTTGTTTGTTTCAAGAAGTGCACGCAAAGCATTGAACATAGTGTAGTAGACGTGATTTCATCTAGATGCAAAATCACATGACATACTTAAGTTACATCCGACGGTCGTGTTGATGTCTTTAGTGGCGTGCTTGCTTGCAAGAACTGCATTGCATGGGCTGGACTTGCGGCCCAACAGCAGCATGGCCTCAAGACATCCCAAGGCCGGTCGCTGCTCTGGCCCTTTTGGAATAATCAGCCAAAAAGTTATTTGATTTTTGACATAAAATAATTGTATGGCTATTTTGGATTACAGAGTTTTTGTCAATGTGCCTGCTCACGGACAAACAGGAAACGTAGCATGGCGGGTTTGACTCTTCCGGAGTGCTACTTTCTCTCTCTCTCTCTCTCTTTTCAAACGCCCTAGTTTTATCTTTTTATATTATTTGTATAGAACCACAATGCTTTTGCAGAAGTGAAAAAAAATGTAATGACAAAAATTCAAAATTGCGACGATTTATCCTGTCAATAGTCGTCGCCAATATAACTTTGTTGTCGTTTGTGACGATTTTTGTCTGGATTTTACGACGCGCATCTAATATTCGTCGCTAAACTCATTTGAATAATCTAAATCGTCATAAAACAGACTGCTTAGCGACGTTTCAGTCAATCGTCGCGACAGAATCGTCGTAAAAGGCCAGATTTCTTATAGTGTGTTGAAGTCTACAATATTAAATTGTTTAGATTTTTATTTTTTGCATCGATTAACGTGAGATTTTCGTGGCTTAAGAGTGAACTTGGTGGCAACTTTTAACCTTAAAATACAAAGATGCCGATTGAGATACGCACAATTTAAGTTACATCCAACGGTCACGGTGAAGTCTACAATATTAAATAGTTCAGATCTTTATTTTTTTCCATCGATTAATGTAACATCCAATTTTCGGGGGTAAATTTTTGCAAAGTGTTTTTATTCAGTTTCTTGTTTTTGTCCAAGCCATTTGGTGTTTCTCCTGAAGTTTATGTGCTGTCATGCTATTTCATTTGGAATTCTTTTAGAAAATCCGAAATACCTTAAACCATCACTATGGGCTATGGCCCTTTGCTTTAAGGCAACGTATCCTATGAGAACCATGAGAACTCCTATCTGGACCACATGATCTTGATCCAATGGGGCGCATGAATTCAGATGGGAGGAGGATTTTACAAAATCACCGCCCACTTAATCATATTTTTGCAAATTCCCCCTCCCACCTCTTCCTATGCGCCTCCTTGAGATCAAGATTATGTGGCTCAGATTGGAGTTCTCATAGTTCTCACACGAATCTGGTTCTCATAAGATACGTTGCCTTGCTTTAAACCCAACCCACCTATTCATCTTCAGGGCGGCCCAACCTGGCCTGTTCTTCCGTCCGCACCCGGCGCCGTGCTGTTGTCCTTAAAGCGCTACTGCTTCGACCCAGCGCCACGTCGCCTGTTGTCCGCGTGGCTAAACAGGCAGTCAGTCGTAGCGGCGCACGGCTTCGTACAGAACCGTCCTTGCCACATCCGATGGCGACCACCTGCTTAGCCGCTCTTTTTTAGGTTCCAAAAGTAATGCCGTGACCGAGCTTGCTCCTGTAACTCGTGTTGCTCCTCGTTCTCATCCAGAGCTCCCAGAGGTGATGCATTCACGAAGTTCCTTGTTCTTCTAGCAGTTCACGGTGAGCTCTGTTTTCCTTTCCGACTTGCTGCTCTGTTTCAACCCAAATTCAATTTCTAGGTTGAATCTTTGTACAAATCAATCCCTCCATGTTATCACGCACAAATACATGATCAGGTCTTTATCATAGTTACCCTGTTCATCGCCAGAGCTGACCGGAATCGGGGTCACGCCGCCGTGGGCATCTGACGCCCTGCCGCCGGTGAACTTCGCCTTGAGCTCCTCTGTTCTGCCGCTGCCTAGCTGCTAGATGCCAGGAACCCACAGATGGTTTCCTCTGGTCCAGGAGACCATGTCTGCTGACTCGCTAGCTTCCAAGGGTGCTCGTGTGCTGGAATCAGATTTTTCCCCGTTGCCTGCTGCTGCCACGAGCGATGTTGAGTATTAACATGAGAGTTTCGTGGCCTTGAGAATAAACGTGGTGGTTTTTTTTAACCTTTAAATACTAAGTACATAGATAGATTGTCTTTACATCTCAGTCCCTTTCATGAGCGATGTTATGCTTTTCAACAGCACATGGGCAAACACCAATAAATTGGCTTCAATGGGCGTGCGTGTCCCTCTTGTTATATAAGCTGGAAGATCAAGTTCACATCTTCAAACACCGTCATCGGCATGCTAACACAGCTGTCTTTGTTGAACTTTGTGGATGCCCCAGATACGCGCGCGTGAATGAGCCACGTGTCCCTTCTTGTGGTGCTCGGGAAGAAGCGCCGCCACGCCGCGACACACGGGCAGCACGGGCTGCGGCTTCCACCAGGGCCATGGCAGCTGCCCATCATCGGCAGCGCGCACCACATGCTCGGCCAGCTCCCGCACCGCGCGATGCGGGACCTGGCGCGTCGCCACGGTCCCGTGATGCTGCTCCGCAACGGCGAGGTGGCCACGGTGGTGCCGTGGTGGTGTCGTCCCGCGAGGCTGCGCGCGAGGTGATGAAGACGCACGACACGGCGTTCGCGTCGCGGCCGCTGAGCCCGACCCTGGCCGCGTACAGCAGCGGCGGCCGCGACATCATCTGCGCACCCTACGGCGACCACTGGCGCCAGCTCCGCAAGATCGCCGTCACCGAGCTCCTCAGCGCGCGCCGTGTCCTCTCCTTCCGCCGCATCCGCGAGGAGGAGGTCGCCGCCATGCTGCGCGCCGTCGCCGTCCTCGCCGGCGGCGCCCCGGTCCAGATGCGCGCGAGGCTGAGCGCGGTCGTCACGGACGTGACGGTGCGAGCCGTGGTTGGCGACCGGTGCAGGGATGTTCGTGCGGCAGGTCGACAGCATCAACCAGCTCGTCGCCGGTTTCAACCCGGTCGACCTGTGGCCGTCGTCCAGGCTCGCCCGCTGGCTCAGCAGCGCCGTGCGCCGCGTCGAGGAGTGCCGCGAAACGGCGTTCAGGATCCTCGACGGCATCATCAAGGAGCACCTAGAGAGGCTGGACAACGTCGCTGGCGGAGCGGACGAGGCCGAGGACCTTCTCGACGTGCTTCTCAAGATACAGAGGGAAGGTGGGCTCCCCATCCCGCTCGACATAGACGTCATCAAATCTGTTGTCCTTGTAAGTATATTTCTTCACGCTTGCTCGTTTTTTAATCTCCTGTTGCTTGACTAGAGATCGTTAGTCTACTAGTCTGTGATCATGAGTGCATTCATTTCGTTAGTCTGTGACAACAACAGGTTAAATTAATGACCACCAGTGCTGTCAGCTGCGATTACTAAAATCTTATTGTTCATAGTGAGGACGAGGATGGTCATCTTTTCCACAACTTTTTATATCCTAAAAAGATAGAATGTGCACGTACGTCTCATCTCTTCTCAAGAGTGTTAAAAAAAGCTACTCCACTACATATGTGTCCTGAAGATATAGGTTACATTTGGACAAGGTCCGGATTAACAATGATTCAGTAGTTATGAAGCTTTCAAAGAAGGTTTGACTGGTGCATCCTGGCGACACATTCGCATTAGTTAGTCGTACCTCCCTCGTTAATTTATAATTTGGGAGTTATCACAACGACCGGACAATAATGCACCCCGTAGGTTCAGAAACAGCTCCAGACATACTTTAGTATTTAGTTAGGACAAACCTTTGACTAGCAATTACGCTAACAACGGCGACAGTGATGGCCTGGCAATGACCTCCTCTCCCTCGGCCTCCACAGTGATGGCCTCCTCTGATCTACCTTGACAAATGCGGTGTCCTCCACGGCGACGACCTTCCTCACGGGTCTCGGTGGCAAAGGCTCCCCTGGGAGCGACGACGCCGGCGGTAGGCTCCAGGGGCGTTCCAGGAGATAACTTGCATTGTCGTGTCCGCATTTTTTGTGTGTTGATTAGTAGAGGTGGTTCACCGCCTTTTACCCGCCATTACAAACTTTTACTTTTAGCTTCGGAAGCGCCCTGATGGTACAGTTGTTTTCTGTCTCTACGGTGGCTTATAGTTGTAGTGTAATGAAATGAATACGTTTACTACTTCGGATGCGTTTATGAAGGTAGGGTGAGTGTGTGTGCATTCATAAGGTGGATGTGCATGCGGGATATAAAGACGTTTGCCTCAATATTGTATTTTGAAGAAAAAAAGGGGAGGGGGGGGGGGGGGGGGGGGGGGGGGGGGGATAAGATATGCAAGTCGTCATTCGACATTCTTAGAGCCTTTTTTTTTTCACCAAGCTGTAACAGGATGAACTTCCGTATCATAATTATCCTGCGATATGCTAGTCGTCAAGGAATCTGCTGTTAACCATCTTCTCTGCACACAAAAAAAAAAAAAAAAAAACGCATTGCGTGCAGGACATCTTCGCCGCCGGCAGCGAGACTTCGTCGACCGTTTTGGAATGGACCATGGCGGAGCTCATTAGGAACCCGAAGGCCATGCAGCGGGCAACAGCCGAGGTGCGCGGCGACTTCAGCGCACATGGCACGGTGACCGAGCAAGCGCTCGGCGAGCTCCGGTACCTGCACCTCGTCGTCCGGGAGACGATGCGGCTGCACGCGCCCGTGCCACTGCTGCTGCCGCGGGAGGCCCGCGAGCACTGCCGCGTCCTCAGCTACGACGTGCTGCCGGGCACCACGGTGGTAGTGAACGCCTGGGCGCTGGGCCGCGACGAGCGATACTGGCCCGGGGACCCCGAGGAGTTCCGGCCGGAGCGGTTCGAGGAGGCCGGCGATGTGGACTTCAAGGGCACCGACTTTGAGCTCCTGCCGTTCGGCTCTGGCCGGAGGATGTGCCCGGGAGTGGCGTTCGGGCTCGCCAAGGTTGAGCTCACGCTGGCGAGCCTCCTGTTTCACTTCGATTGGGAGGCGCCTGGCGTGGCCGACCCCGCCGAGCTGGACATGGCCGAGGCGTTTGGCATCACCGCTCGCCGGAAGTCTGGCCTCCTGGTCCGCCCTATCCTCCGTGTTCCGGTGCCTGGTGTCTAGCATCGGTGCTAGCTGCGCGGAAAGATTAAAGCTTAAATATATCTACGCTTGGGATTTATTGTTGGGATAATTTAGTGCCACGTCTTATGTTGCTCTCTATATGTACTGTATTGTAAAGGTTTTAGCCAAGTTATAGAAACTAGTAAAGTGACCCCCGCGGGGGGTACTAGTATCAACAATCTAGCTAATACTGTATAGCATAATATAATACTTGATGTCTAATTAATTTACTTTTCCCTAATGTCGTCACCAATATTATTATTATTTTCCATTGGCACTTTTGTAACAACAATAATGCATCAAAATTATAAACTTATATATAGCTATTTTTGGTTATTTTTCTAATGGTAATGATGGGTAATTTTCAAATTGAGCGTAACTCGGATGGTTAGGTTCCTTGTGGTGGAACGAACTCATCGTCACCCGAGTTCAAGACTTTTAGTGTGAGGCGATGTGTACCGGTCAAGAGCGAAGCGTTTATGGTGACTTCATGAATCTCAAGCTCAGCAGTCGTGAATCTCAAGATCAGTTGTTTAAGGCTTTTTTTACATGGGTGATGCTTGTATATGCGTGTGTCTGCATTTTTACCGTGTTTCAAAAAAAACATCAAGCGCTTTTGTGGATTGTAAATTGTAATACGTAACAATTCTTTGTAGCTTTAATGTAAACCAACTATAACTATGGTGTGAAACAAAAGTCAGGTGTTGAGACGCCTTATTAAACCGCTCATATTTCTTTTTATCTTAGTCACAATCCTAAATGGTAAAGACCAAACCTAATCCATTAGAACTAATTATTTGTAGTCCTTAAAACATAAGATGAGAGTTAGCTTTTCTTCTCGTACTTTATTATCTCGATCTAGTTGCTCTCTCCCCCACGGCGGGTGTTCCTCTGAACAACAGCAAGGGCCGAGACGACTGGACTCGATTCCGCTGCATCCCTCCACGATGTTATTCCTCAGCACTTCCTTGTCAGTAGTTGGGCAGTGTCCCCAGGGGCGGAGCCAGGATTGGCAAACAGGGGTGCTGAGCCAGGATTGGCTACAGAGGTGCTAGAATAGTCAAACATACGCTTGCTTAATCAATCTTTGGTATTGATCAAATGCAAACCTAGCTAGTATTTCCTTTGGACAAGGGGTGCTGCATCATCCCCAGCACACCCAGCGGCTCTGCCCCTATGTCCCCTATCTTCTTTTGAACTTAAAGTCCCCTCTTTTCACCCAAAATTCACCATCTTGGATTTAGTGTTGGTGATAACAAATTGCATGCATTTCATTAGCAACTGAAGAAATGCTTTTCTCCAAAAATTGTATATAAATTTGACCACCCTCAGAATTATGTTGTACATTGTGGCTCAGTCCCTTCTCACTTTCCTTTGCTTTACAACTGTGTTTATAAATCGTGACATTTTAGTACCTGGCCTATGAAAGATTGATGGCTTAAATATATCTACGCTTTGGGATTTATTGTTGGGATAATTTAGTGCCACGTCTTATGTTGCTCAATCACTCTATATGTACTGTATTGTAAAAAGGCTTTAAGCCAAGTAATAGAACTAGCTAGTAAGGTGACCCCGCGTAAATATCAACAATCTAGCTAACTATTGTATTGCATAATATAATACTAATGTCTAATTAATTTACTTTCGCCCTATTGTGGTCACCGTTATTATTATTATTATTATTATTATTTTCCATTGAACACTGTTGTAACAACAATAATGCATCAAAATTTATAAACTTATATATAGCTATTTTGGGTTATTTCTCTAATGGTAATGATGGGTAATTCAAATTGAACATAGCTCGGATGGTTAGGTTTCTTGTGGTGTAACAAACTCATCATCACCGGGTTCACTGTCCAACTTAACACCGTTGTTGCATTTATGACCAATTATTCTCTTAGTGTGAGGCGATGTACCGGTCAAGAATGAAACATTTATGGTGACTTCATAAATCTCAAACTCAGCACTCCCTGATTCTCAAGATCAGTTGTC
The DNA here is from genome assembly GCA_012490785.1 of Eragrostis nindensis. Classification (NCBI taxonomy): domain Eukaryota; kingdom Viridiplantae; phylum Streptophyta; class Magnoliopsida; order Poales; family Poaceae; genus Eragrostis; species Eragrostis nindensis. Next base: position 75,794 of record JAAXCT010001239.1, read on the forward strand.
TTAGTTTTTCGGACATGTTTATAAGGGTGATTGCTGTTATGTGTGTGTCTGCATTATTTGTACAGTGTTTCTTAAAAAAAGAAAAAACATCAAGCGCTTTTGTGGATTGTAGTAAAACTTAAAAATTGTTTGTAGCTTTAATGTATACGGCTTTAACTATTGTGAAACAAAAGTCAAGTGTTACTAGAACTCAGACACTCACAACGCACACATACTCATCCCTATAAACACACACATGCAAACGCTACCCCTGTGAGTATCTTCCGAGACTGAGCCGGCAAATCCTCAAGATTTACGAAGTCACCACACGCGCCGCTGTCGAGGAGAGCGTCGCCTACCACTGAAGGCACAATGCCGTTAAATCTTGGAAAATTCATTCCCACGAGGATTCAAACACAGGACCTAAGGTGCTACTGAGGTTCTTGGAACCACTAGGCTATATGTCTTTTTTTATCTTATAGTCACAATCCCTAAATTAATTTGTGTATTTGGCTTGTTCATATCGGCTTGTCTTTCATTGTTTTTGGTTGCTTTCTCATGGATGTGGTTGATCTCTTCACACAAGTGCAAGCAGGCTTGTAATTATTTGAGATCAGGTATGCTATATATATATGCTGATTGTCATGACGAAGTTTGATCATCACAGACGTCGTCCTTTTATTTTATTTTAGTGCTGGTGGGTTCATGCGCATTCATAATGTCCGTCCTTACAACATACGATCCTTTGCTGTAGTTCATTCGCCAAAGTGCACTTTACTCCAGCAAATAATCGAGTTCTTTAAAGCAATTTGCCAGGATTTAATTATGAAAGCACATTTTAAACATTTCTCAAGTTCAAGGCTTTATAGTATATGTAACGTTCTGCTCTCCGAGCCGGATCTCAAGACTTCCCCCACAGATAACACCAGTCTTTTCTGCGTATTTTGTCCTCACTCGTACGCACCCGGAACACTTCTCGGTCGGTCACCTATCCCTAAATTGCTCCAGGCCAAGCATGTTTAACTCCGGAGTTTTTTTGAGATGAGCTTCTAGAAAAGAAGTTACAACTTGTTGATATGAGTATTCTTATCAATCCTATTAAGCCTTGGGTCAGGATGTCACAGTATATATATGCATGATGCTGAAAGAATTATACTAATAGGCATACAAAGTATATAAGGACTATCTCTCTCCTCTCAAATGGGCATTCGGATATGTGATGGTTAGCAGAGAGTATGACAGGAACGGACAATAGAGAGCGATATGTGGCACGTGTTGTATTTGCTCGTCATTTGGACGTCAGAGGTCCCAATTCGAATGAATGAATTTGTGTGACTATAATTAATCTGATATAAACTTTTCTTCAGTAGTTTTTGTTCTTTTCCAAACAAAGAAAAAGACCGCAGTCGGACCCGGGTGGATGACTGGTGGGACCTAGAGCACTCGCTGACCACGCCCAGCTTGGTCCATCTGTCGGCATCCGTCGGCTCCAGTGAAAAAGGTTACCCGTCCACATCAGCGGCTGGTTCGGTCTCTGCTTCACTCCGAGTGAAGTGAGCTCCTCCGGTCACCTCCTTCGTTTCCGGCCTCGACCTGAATGCCGCTGCTCCCTGCAAGCTGAAGCTTCTTCCGCTTCTTCGAGGTCACATCCAGCCCTGGATCTCCAGCTCCGTCCACCTGGTTCTCTCCGCAAGATTTATTTGCTCGTGCTGCAGAGGCTCGTGCAGTTGGCATCCTCGCTCGCGGGCTGCAGCCACCTGCGAATCCGTCTGCAAGTTGAGGTAACCCCCGAGGAGGCGTTGATAGTCCTCTTCCCATTGTCGATTTAAGCCAAGAAGGCCAGAATCTCCATCTTTTTGCGCGCTCTAATCGTTTCTTGGTCCCGCAGGGTCGTCGTTCGACGGAATGCCTCCGAGGAAAAGGGGCAAGAAGGGAGCCGGAGCGGCGACTCTTGAAGAGGACCGCGACCACATCAGCGCCCTCCCTGATGACCTCCTGCGGCGCGTGCTCAACTTACTTCCGGCACAAGACGCCGTGCGGACGTGCGTGCTCGCCCGGCGCTGGCGTCACCTCTGGAAGTCCGCCACAAGCCTGCGCATCCGAGGCCGTGATGACAGATCAGTGCACGTGAAGGAGCTCAGGGAGTTCTTGTACCATCTGCTGCTGCTCCGTGGGGGGGCGCCTCTCAACAGATGTGAATTCTTCTTTCTCAGGGTTCGAGAAGGAAGATGTGCCTCGGGTGAATCTCTGGTTCCGTCATGCTATCCTGTGCAAAGTTGGTTCGCTCAGACTCAGGATTAGTTGCCGTCCATTGCTCGAGCTAGATGATCTGCCTCTCGTCTCGCAGCACCTAACTTCACTACGACTTTTGCGTGTGCATCTTCACAGCAGTTTCTTGGACTTCTCAAGCTGTCGGACTTTGAATTATCTAGAGTTGAAGGTCTGTAGGGTTTCCGGGGTCAAGAAGATCTCATCTGATTCCTTGGAAGGGTTGTGCATGAGTCAATGCAGTTTTCCTGGGAATTCCCGTGTTCGCATTTGTGCCCCAAATCTAGCGTCACTGCAAATAGATGATTTTGTGGGGAGGAGTCCAGTGCTGGAGACCATGCCAAAACTAGCGGGTGCGTTTGTTGAAATAACCAGGTTATGTAAGGACTCCTGTACCGGTGTAAACTATGAGGACTGTGATTGTGAGAATTGTGACAAGTCCGATGACGCTGGTTGCAAATGTGTCCTGCTAGAAGGCCTATGCAAAGCTGAGATTTTGGCATTGAGCTCTGAATCAAAAAAGGTATACTCATCTTTATCCTTTTTTGCTGATGGAACTCAGATACGACTTCGCCTTATGCATGCATTGCCATCAACTATGGTTCTTAAACTCCAATTGTATGTTCACTACGAGGGTTATTTTAACCATTGTGCAGTTTGTTTTCAAGAGGGATTTGAGATGGTGTCCTATGTTCTGCAATTTGAAGACACTGTTCCTCGATGATTACTGGTGTGTGCCTGATGACTTCCATTTACTAGCTTGTTTTCTTCACCACTCGCCGATTCTAAAGATGCTCACTCTATTCTTATCTGAGGTATAGTTTTTCTCAATGAGCTGGTGCAACATTGTAGAATTGTTACATTCTTGCTTGATCGTGGTCATTTGTTTTTCTTTTTTTTGTTTGGCACCACAGGGGCCTGAATTTAAAGTGGAAATAAAAGGAAGGGCCAGTCTGGTGGATAGTTCTGCTGCAATTTCAAAAACACCTTGAGATAGTTGAAGTGAAATGTGATGTTGTTGATGAGCGTGTTCTCAAACTTCTAAAGTTCCTATGCACATTCAACATAAGTAAGCTAGCTTGTTACACTCTTAATGCCTGTATATTTCTGAGATTTACCATAATATTAATATGCATGATAAAATACGAGTAAGGTGAAACTCTAGTATGTTAAAGAAAATTATGAATGATAGTATGAAAAGCACGATAGGACAACAATTTGAGTTGTTTAAGTCTGATTTTGAATGATTTGTTGAATGTGCTAATTTAATTCACCATCATCTGGGTCTTCTTTGCCCTAGCTGATTGCGTGCGGTTTATTGGCCAATGAATTATTATCTTTCCATTCATATGTTTATTATGCACGCATTCACTCACCCTTTTGGGTTAGAGTAAATTTCACAAACCTACATCTATTTGTGCTCTTGCTTGGGACAAAAAGGCTATGTTGTTGTTGTTGTTGTACGGCTATTTGTGCTCTTGTATCACAAAACTACAACATTTGAACTCTATTTCACAAAAATACGACTATTTTGATCCTTAGAAACACAAACCTACAATTTTGAAGTATGCTCCCACCTGTCATTCACACAAGTGCCACATAGCCTGGTCCCATTTGTCATTCACACATGTGCCACAAAAGTAGGCTAAAAATAGTTGTAGTTTTGTGAAATAGACTCCGAAAATTGTAGTTTTATTATGATACAAGGGTACAAATAGTTGTAGGTTTCTGAAATTTACTCTTTCGGTTATGATTATACATTTATGCAGTAAGGATAGTACCTTTCTGCTTAAATCCTCAACCCTTTCTAATGTAGCTGGGTATTTCATCAACTCCGAAGTAACATCCAATGTAAAACTCACAGTGGATTTCATACTATGGTTTAGGTTTCAGGTTTTAGTGGAGGTGCGCGAGAACATGAGCTGACGAGGGATGTTCTTTCTGTCACTATGATGAAATATAAGACTAAAACTCGCTGTTATAGGGTTACCACCTGCCACTTTCTGTCGATGGTTATCTTCTCAGTTCGAGGTTCCTGTTTTTAGGACTTCATTATCTAGTTGGACAGGTTACATCATGTCTTGTTATTTTCAGTGCTTGCTCTTGCATTGTGAAATCTGGACCGGACATGCTGCAATCTTGAATGACTTTTGGGCCTCCTGTATATTTCGATTCAGCGTTGAGGTAGTGTGACTCGGTGCCTTGTAATTCAACGCGTTTAGTTATAAGAAACGTTTACCTGTGTGAAACTTGCAAAACCTCATAACCTCGCTCTATTTGCAAAGTCCACCGGTCCTTATTCTGACTGGTTAATTTCCTATAAAACGTGTAAGGTTAATTACAAGTACCACTGAGCAGTCCATATGTTATTGATGCAATTTAATGTGAAATGCCCTCTATATTTTCCCTGTATTCATCACTCTAATCGTAATTTTGGGAAAATAATGAAAATGAGAACATGCACTAGGTATCATTGCATGTAATTCGTTTCTTTTGAAACCAAAGCCTTTTACGTGTGCCTGATTATATTTGCAAGTCATTCCAAACTGTAAAAGTAAGTGCCCAAGGGCTCTAGGTACATTCAATGGAATGAAAAAAAAAATCCAAACATGCTCCAATGAATTATTATATCATTCTGCTTCTCAATTTCATTGTTTGGACAAAGAACTTTGTAATAATAGGTAGATCACTTTACTATATCCCATTATATATGCTGCTATAAATATATAATGCATTGTCTATGTTTTAATGATTAAACCTATAACATTGAATGTACCGAGCTACTGTACATATATTGCAAGCACCGATTTTCTTTTTCTAACATCAATACATTCATACTAAAGATAATGCATTTTAGTAGTGATGGGCGCCAAATGTTATGCCACTCTTATGGTTTATGCCTTTTTGAGGCCCTGTTGTTGTATCGAAAACACATTAAGAATGACAAATATTGTTTCAATTTATTAGATTCCACAGTGCAAGTAACAATCACAAACAGAGCCGAAACCTTCGCATTCACCAGTTTGGCACAACATCACCTAGACAGAACAATTGTTGGCTTTCCATGTATTTCAAGCAAGCAAATGTGTTCCGTTTAATTCATACAAAAAAATCGTTGGCTTTCCATCTCAATGAGAACAAACAGATGCTGGCTTGACTACATTTTAGTTCATATCATTCACACAACAAACGGCCCTTTCAATATTCTTTACGATTGTTTAAGGGAGATATACGGATTACACGTATATCACACCCACACAACACAGCAAAGTACGGCACTAAGTACTCGTCCGAATAGACTGCTGCTTTTCCGGATCGGAACATTATTTTGATACGTAAAACATATTCGGATACGGGTTAGCATGCACCGATGCTTTGACTAGAGTACGAATCCGAATACGCAGACCTTTCCGAATCGGAACGCTGCCCGGTCGGTGCCGGGCATCCCTGGGTATAAAAGGAAGCCACGGCCCCGGCGGTTCAGGAGCACGGAGTTGCAAACGATGGAAGCCACCGCCGAGCGTGCTCACGCGACCGCGGTCGCCAGCCGAGTCGCCGCCATCTGCGACAAGATCAAGGAACACCGCCGCGCCGGGAAGAAGCCGATGAGCTCCAGGCACGCTGCAGTCATCTCCACCATGATCGATGACATCGCCATCTCCGAGGAGATGCCCAAGACCGGCGGCAGGATGAAGAAGGCGCGTAAGGGAGGTGCCAGGTGGAACGAGGAGCTCTCAAGGCTCGACGAGACCAAGCCCGGCGTCGTTGTCAAGTCCTGCGGCAACGGCGACGTCGGCGACATCCTGCGCGAGGCCTGCTTCATGGCGGTCTGCCGTGGCCACCCCTCGGTCCTCGGCTACCGCGGCGTCACGCGCACGCCAGCTGGCACCGACGCCGACGATGAGTACTCCCTCGTCGCCGACAGCACCGTCGGGCCGAGGACCCTCGCCCGACGTGCTCCGCGACCACGGCCGGCCGTTCCCGGAGGCTGACGTGCGCCGCATCACGCGCCAGCTGCTGGGCGGCGCCGAGGCCATGGCCGAGCGCGGCGTCGTGCACCTCGACATCAAGCCGGCGAACGTCCTCTACGGCGGCGGCGGCGCCTTCAAGATCACCGGCTTCGGCGCGGCAAAACACGCGGCGGAGAAGGACCCGCCGGAGCTCTTCGCCGGGACGAACGGGTACACGGCGCCGGAGGTGTTGCTGGAGAACGCGGGCCACGGCGCCGCGGTGGACGCGTGGTCGCTCGGCTGCGTCATGATCGAGCTCCTCACCGGCAGGCTGCCGTTCGCCGGGGACGGGGACGACAAGTCCGACCAGTTGCACAAGATCTTCGACGTGCTCGGCGTGCCGGGGAGGAAGGCGTGGCAGGGCTTGCAGCCTCGGGACCCCGCCGGCGAGGTGTCGCATCGGCAAACACGGCACAATCAGGTGGTCGGGCAAAGCAACCTGCTACGCGAGCTTGTGCCGGAGAAGGTGCTCTCCGAGGAGGGGTTCGAGGTGTTGAATGGCCTTCTCAACTGCGACCCCAAGAAGCCGCTGACCGCGGCCGACGCGCTCCGGCGCCCATGGTTCACAGACAACGCCCTCAACGACGACGACGCGCTTCTTCTTTCGGCTGCTTTGGCCAAGATCACCAGCGCGGCCACACAATCGTGGTCTCTGGTTTGCCAGATGGCCGTGTCACTCGCTGGGCGTATGCTACAATTGCTTAGGCCCCAAAGCATTGCGCATGTACTGCAGAACGTTAACATGGAGTAGTAGTAATTAGCACATTGTGCTGGTTTTGTTATTACTAACTAGCAATGTGATTCACGTATGTACTGCAAGCGATTATTGTCATGTGGTTTAGACGTGTGTTAGTACTAACTACCAAATTGTGCCACTTTTGTTATTAGTAGCAATTGATTTCATTGTCTGTATAATTCTGGTAATGGTTGCTTGCGCATTGATGTCACTCATCTCCGCGCGTAAGTGCAAGCAGGCTTCTTATTATTGAGATCAGGTTTATAATGAAAATTATGTGACAAAACCTGAAAATTTGTCACTCATATTTTGTAATGAAACAGACGCCGAATCGAAGTCGTTGGAAGAAGCTTCAATCGAAGTCACCTTGTCTCTCGTAGTTGCCATGTACATTAAAAAGCTCTAACCACCATGTACAATGCTTACAATGCTTACTTAAGCAATTTTTTCTCTCAAATAAGCACCTAGTGATAAAAATAAACCGGTTTTTGTCTTTAAGCACTCCTATAAGCACCTCCATTGTACATGCTCTAAGATCATTCTCCATTGTCTCTACGAAACCAAAGCTTCTGCTGTCCAACATATGGATATGCACACAAAATTAGTTTTGCTCTCCTCTGACTTGAACCTTTCAGAAGTAACTGAACAGAGTAACGAGTTGTCATCCTCTAACGGATTCCTGTCCCTCCGTCCCCGTGTCACGATCGAACCTGAACTCGATTAATTTCGTCGTGATGGACTCTGCATTTCAACGGCACTTCGCAAGCTAAGTCATCCAGAGAAGAAGAGAACACCTCGACGGCCAAGATGTATGTGTACCGGTTCCATCTTGAAGATCCGACGGTCCACAGTGCTTAATTACTGTTCGCTTTTGCCAGAATTACCTGTAGTAAGTCTGTAAACGACAACTTTTGCTGCGTATTCCTTATAAGCAGCCACGTCCACTCGTTTGATTTATGAAAAGAAACCCTACTTCCATCGCCTTTCTGTTCTTCCTTTCCTTTACCTTTCGCCGCAATGTTTTTATTTACCTAGCCCCGCCAATTTCCTGCCAAACTTTTCTATTGTTTATCTGTTCTTCTTTGTCAGTTAGAGTGGGTCCTGACAAAATGGTATCAAGAGCAACACCTTCCTCGGCTGAATTCCACCCTTCCCTCCCTCAAAATCGCTAGAATTCATGCGCAATCAGCAAGTCCAGCCAGATTTGAAAAGGTTGCTTTGGTCAGGGTTGGAGGAACAAGTATCCCCTGTAAACTTCCGCAGCCAAATCAATCGATTTCATGTCTGACCTGAAGAGTTGGCTTGTGGTTGGTTCAGATCGAACTTTACTGTAAAATCCCACATTGTTCGGTTGGATCAGAATTGGGGGTATGAAATGGAGGTCTTATGGTTTCAAACCAAGTGAACACCTACCAAATTGATTTAAGCCATTAGATATGGTTGTACAATGTGGTCGTAGAAATAGGTCGGACGTGTAGCAATATTCTTCTTTAAATCTAAAAGAAATTATAGTGTTTCTACCCCTAGTTTGCCTCTAAATTATAATTTTACCTCTTCTTTTTCAACTTTGCGATTTTATCCATGATTTTTCAAACTGAAGCAAGAGTTTACCCCTATGGTTGCGATTTTACTCCTGATTTGCTTCAAAACTAAGGGTAAAATCGCAACCACAGGGGTAAGTTTTTGCTTCAGTTTGAATAACCAAGGGCGGGGGTTAATAACCAAACATTAGCCCATGTTCAAACTTTCGAAGTTCTAAAATAATATTTTCTTTAAAAAGGGTTGGCATAGTAGAGTGCTGATACAGCAAAGGATTCCGCTTCTCTCAGCGTTTCAGCCGACGTGCTCGCCGGCCGTCCGCCCACGTCGCCCGACGCCGGCGTGGCCACCCTCCCTGACGGCCACGTCGGTTGCCGTACGTCGGTGGGCATGGTGGGTCTTCACCACGTGCTGCTCCGGCTCGCAGATCATGTGCTGCTCCTGCTCCTCTGCCGGAGACCAGCCCGTGCTCGGCCACCATTTTGAAGCCCGCAAGATTTGTACACGATGGGAGGGATGGGGAGAGAGGAAGAAATTAAATTGAAAGAAAACGACCTCTGACCTCAGACCGTCGTCTCGCCGTGCCGCTGCGCAGCTCTGCTCCACCAGCACCCATAGCGTGGCGCGCGAGAGCCTAGGTCCCTCTTCCACGTCGCGTTGGAGGAGCCGCCTAAAGCGGCGACGCTGACAAAGAACTCCACTGGTGGCTGGGCCTTGCCAGGAACCTCGCTGCCCCATGCTCCTAGCTCGCCTGCAGCGCGCTCCTACGCGTATTACGGATTGGTTGTAGGAGGATTTGGGCGCGGAGGAAGCGGAAGATAGAGCGAGAGGGAGGAATGAGGAAGATGTGGACAGCGTGTGGCCACGTTTTAGGCTTTGGTTGTTTTGCAATAAAGTCCTCCGCCTTCTGTGTATTCGCAAAACTCACTCAGGCCATTAAACAACCAATTAAACATGTACTATAAAAAATCTCCTGCGTCTGCGAAACAAAAAAAAATAGATGCGATTCTTTAACGGGCGCGGCGTAGCGCGCCTGCTCACCCTAGTAGTAAATTAAACCCCATTGACATAAATAGTGGTAGCATCAGTCAGGCAAAATAACTTGTTGGGATAAGCGTACGCAGCTGACGTGGCTGCATTGCTTCATTCCTCCTCTCACTCCGTGTGGTTATACTGAACCAGTCACCACCTAATCTTACCGCCAAATGCTACACCCATGGATAGCCAGTACTACCCCTACCTCGGTTTGGCTCTCGTGTCCCTGCTTGTCGTGCTCGCGAGAAGCGCCGCGCCGCGGCGCACGGGCATGGAGTACTATACGGCTTCCACCAGAGTACTATATTAATGAGCCTGTTAAGGTGTGAGGCCATGTGGATAAATGACATGGCCTGTACATGTCTCCCATCATCTCCCTCCAAAGAGCATCTATTTGGTGCAATATCATTGGAACATCTGTCCGCACAAATAAGAAATCTCAAAGAGCATCTGTTTGGTGCAATATCATTGGAACATCTGTCCGCACAAATAAGAAATCTTCAGTGAAAGGGGCCTTGGCCTAGTGGTTAAGGCATCCGAGTAACACCTTTGAGGTCCTGCGTTCGACTCCCTGTGGGAGCGAATTTTCTAGGATTTAACGGCATTTGTGCTTTCGGCGGTAGGCGATGTGGCCGTCGACAGCGAGGCGCCAGTGGTGACTTCGTCGATCTGGAGAATTTGCGGCTCAGTCTTCGAAGATGTCGCCTCTGATTAATGTCATCCCATATCATTCAAATACAACTGCTACCGACTAAGACTTTTAACAGAATTGCTATAGAGTTTCAACTTTCAAGTCACCTACTAACACGTGTACACTAACTTTGTTTTCCTTTTCAACAACCGGATTTCTGATTCAGAGCTTCTGTTATGTTGAAATGGACATTTGTTTACAACTATTGTCAGTACATCTCAGTCCCTTTCAAGATGGAAGTTTATTACGTTATATGCTCTTCAACGACACCAATAATTTGGCTTCAACGGACGTGTCCCTCTGTTATATTAACTGGAACAGTTGACATCTTCAAAACATCGCCCGCTTGCTGGCTAAACCATAAGAGAGACCTGCTCTAACACAGATTTGTTGTTGAATTCTGTGAATGTCCCCAGATACACGCGGGTGAATACATACTGTCACAAATGGATAGCACTTTTATCTTTACCTCGGTTTGGCTCTTGTGTCCCTGCTTGTCGTGCTCGCGAAGAAGCGCCGCCACGCGGGGCATGGAGAACTACGGCTTCCACCGGGGCCATGGCAGCTGCCCGTCATCGGCAGCGTGCACCACATGCTCGGCCAGCTCCCGCACCGCGCGATGCGGGACTCGCAAGGCGCCACGGCCCGGTGATGCTGCTCCGCATCGGCGAGGTGCCCACGGTGGTGGTATCGTCGCGGGAGGCGGCGCGCGAGGTGATGAAAGACGCACGACACGGCGTTCGCGTCGCGGCCGCTGAGCCCCACCCTGGACGCGTACAGCAACGGCGGCCGCGACATCATCTGCGCGCCCTACGGCGACCACTGGCGCCAGCTCCGCAAGATCGCCGTCACCGAGCTCCTCAGCGCGCGCCGGGTGCTCTCCTTCCGCTCCATCCGCGAGGAGGAGGTCGCCGCCATGCTGCGCGACGTCGCCGTGCTCGCCGGCGCCGGCGCCCCCGTACAGATGCGTGCGCGGCTGAGCGCTCTCGTCTCGGACGTGACGGTGCGCGCCGTTTTGGCAACCGGTGCAGGGAGCGCGACCTGTTCCTGCGGCAGGTCGACAGCATCAACGAGCTCGTCGCCGGCTTCAACCCGGCCGACCTGTGGCCATCGTCCAGGCTCGCCCGATGGCTCAGCAGCGCCGTGCGCCGCGCCGTGGAGTGCCGCAAAACGGCGTTCAGGATCCTGGACGGCATCATCAAGGAGCATCTCGAGAGGCTGGACAACGGCGCCGGAGGAGGAGCGGACGAGGCCGAGGACCTTCTCGACGTGCTTCTCAAGATACAGAGGGAAGGTGGGCTTCCCATCCCGCTCGACATGGACGTCATCAAATGTGTTGCATTTGTAAGTATTTTTTCACGCTTGCTCGTTTTTATTCTCCTGTTACTTGGCTAGATCTCGTTAGTCTAGTCTCTGATCATGTTTACTAGGTAGCATGCTTCCCATCTTCATTTCATGGTTCAGAAAGTGTTCTGTGAGTCTGACAACAACAGGTTAATTAAATAATGGCCACCAGTGCTGCTGTCAGCTGCGATTACTAAAATCTCATTGTTCATAGTCAGGACGAGGATGGTATCCTTTTCCACAACCTTTTATCCTAAGAAGAAATGAAATGTGCACGTCTGATCTCTTATCAAGAGTGTTAAAAAAATACTATATATGTTTCCAGAAGATATAGGTTACATTTGGACAAGCTCCGGATTAACAATGATTCCGTGGTTATCAAGCTTACAAACAAGGTTGATTGGTGCATCCTTGCAACACATTCCCATTAATTACTCGTACGCCCTCGTTAATTATAATTTTGGAGTTATGACAACGACTGGACAAGCCTTTGACTCATCACATGGCTACCATGGCACAGCTCATCACATACTTTAGTATTCGTTAGGACAAGCCTTTGACCAGCAATCGCGCTGATAACATGTTACTTGTTTTTACAGAAATTATATTCATAGTAGTGACATCGATTGTCTTATCATAAAAACAATTTGGAATATAAAAGTAGTATATGTCAAGTGTTTGTTCTAAGACGCCGGCGGTGGGCCCAGAGGCGTTCCAGGAGACTGGCATGTCCGCTTTTTTCTGTGTTTGATTAGTAGCGGCGGTGTACCGTCTTTGGCCCGCCATTACAAACTTTTAGTTTTAGCTTCGGAAGCGCCTTGATGCTACAGTTATTTTCTGTGTGCCGCTACGGTGGCTTATAGTTGTAGTGTAATGAAATGAATACGTTTACTACTTCGGAGACACTAGTAGGGTGAGCTTATGTGGATGTGCATGCGTGTATAAAGACGTTTGCGTCGATATTGTGTTGATTCAGTCATTAGACATTCATTAGTATTTAGTGGCTTAAACTTTCACCAACCTTAAACAGGATGGACTTCTGTATCATAATTATCCAGCACCGACATGCATGTCGTCAAGGAATCTGCTGCTAACCATCTTCTTTGCGAAAAAAAAAAACGCATTGCGCGCAGGACATGTTCGCGGCCGGCAGCGAGACGTCATCGACGGTGTTGGAGTGGACGATGGCGGAGCTTATTAGGAACCCGAAGGCCATGCAGCGGGCAACAGCCGAGGTTCGCGGTGCCTTCAGCGCACGCGGCAAGGTGACCGAGCAAGCGTTAGGCGAGCTCCGGTACCTGCACCTCGTCCTCAAGGAGACGCTCCGGCTGCACGCTCCCGTGCCACTGGTGCTCCCGCGGGAGGCCAGGGAGCACTGCCGTGTCCTCGGCTATGACGTGCTGCCGGGCACCACGGTGGTAGTGAACGCCTGGGCGCTGGGCTGCGACGGGCGGTACTGGCCTGGGGAGCCCGAAGAGTTCCGTCCGGAGCGGTTTGAGGTTGAGGTTGCCGGCGACGTGGACTTCAAGGGCGCCGACTTTGAGTTCCTGCCATTCGGCGCCGGCAGGAGGATGTGCCCGGGAGTAGCGTTCGGGCTCGCCAACGTTGAGCTCCCGCTGGCAAACCTTCTGTTTCACTTCGATTGGGAGGCACCTGGCACGGCCGACCCCGCCGAGCTGGACATGACCGAGGCATTTGGCATGACCGCTCGCCGCAAGTCTGGCCTCCTGGTCCGCCCTATCCTCCGTGTACCGGTGCCTGGTGTCTAGCATCAGTGCTGCGCGGAAAGATTGATGGCTTAAATATATCTACGCTTTTGGGATTTATTGTTGGAATAATTTAGTGCCACGTCTTATGTTGCTCAATCACTCTATATGTACTGTATTGTAAAAAGGTTTTAAGACAGGTAATAGAACTAGTAAGGTGTGACACCGCGCATTTGCATGGCTAGTATCAAATAATGTAATACTCGATGTCTAATTAATTTACTTTTGCCCTATTGTCATCACCAATATTATTATTATTTTCCATTGAATACTTTTGTAACAACAATAATGCATCAAAATTTATAAACTTATATATATAGCTATCTTGGGTTATTTGTTTAATTGTAATAATGCGTAATTTTGGAATATAAAAGTAATAATATGTCAGGTGTTTGTTCTAATAATAACGCCACAACAAATACGCCGGCAGTGGACTTCAGAGGCGTTCCAAGAGACAGATGGCCGGCATTGGCATGTCTGCTTTTTTTTGTGTGTTTCATTAGTAGCAGTGGTCCACCGCCTTTGACCCGCCATTACAAACTTTTAGTTTTCGCTTTCGAAGCGCCCTGATGCTACAATCGTTTTCTGTCTGCCGCTACGGTGGCTTATAGTTGTAGTGTAATGAAATGAAATGAATGCGTTTACTACTTTGGAGCCATTTATGATGGTAGGGTGTGCGTATGTGCATTCATAGGGTACATGTGCATGTGTGTATAAAGACATTTGCGTCGATATTGTGTTTTGAAGACAGGAAAAAAAAGGGAGGGGAGGGGGGGGGGGGGGGGGGTAAGATTCAGTCATTAGACATTCACTAGCCCTTCAACCCGTGCACTTGCACGGGCTAGGATGTGTTGTTTAGAACAATATGAATCCTATTGGATGAATATTTTCATAATGGTAACTAAAAGTAGATAATTTATACTTTGATATGAGCGTCTGGGTCAATATGAATGCTATTAGATGATACTAGAAAGATGGCACGGCGTTGCCATGCCAGTAGCCCGCGTAGTAAGATTATAAAGGTCATAATAAATAGAAGAAAAGATTCAATATGATGTAGCCATAGTGTAGATAATATATCAAGTTACATGTCTATATGATGTTGAACAAATACATACGGCACAATTTGTAGTGTTAGATGTAGAGTGATAACTTTGATTATTTTAATGTGAGATTATGCAAATAAAGTCATAAAAATGCCCGTTGCTTGAAGCCTTGCTCAAAACAGTATTGCATAACGCTGATAGTCTGATTTTCCTGTCAGCACAATCCTGCTAGTACATGTTATCCGATTCAAGTGCTCACTACATTTTGAAAGAAAATCGTAAAATATGCTCATATGCCACACTGAGCAACCAAACTTATATTTGAGCATGCCTAGCAAGTAGTAGTAAAATGTCCATGAATCCTACCAAATTTAATGGGGTTTCCTTTTACATTCTCTTTTTTTCATATAAACTGGCAGGAGCTCTTACTTCAACTATTCCTGGGTTGTCTCTTCCTTTGTCAAAGTTTATTCACTATGCGATTGACTCTAGTTTACCTTTCACAAGGCAAAGCTTTTCCATGAAAGTTTTCGGTTCTCTGTCCCCATTTATCACCTTTGCACTTTGATTTCTCCTACTATGCACATGTATTTTCTTATAGTGATACCAGAGCACTTCTCTCTTCTTTTAGAATGATTCCAAGCGTGACTGGTAAACTAAATGTCAATGTAAGCAAACATGCAGTTTAGGTTTTGCGAAGGGGCTCCCAGCGCAGTGGCAAAGGCCACTGGCTGGTAGAGCGCCCGCCCGGGATCGATTCCCGGGTGCCGCACGGGCACTGTAGCGCTACAGTGCCGAGAAAAAAACCTCCTCGTTCCTCTCCACTCAAAGCACGGGTATGTGAGAAGCAGCCGAACCATTCTCACGGTGAACGGCTCCTGTGTAAGGGTTGGAGAGGGGGGTTCGGGGGTTTTCTCGATCTGTGTGAGAAGATCGTTCTCCTTAGATAATGCCCGGGGGGCCGTCATACCCCCCCGCAGGTCGAGTTTTTTTTAATGTAAGCAAACATGCCAAAATGCTGTAGAGTGTAGTCCTATAAAGGTTTCGAGCCATACCCTCCAAGTATTCCACATTTATAGACATATAAATGTTGACACCATAAAATAAATCTGACTTCTAATCAAGTGATTAAAATATGGGTAGTTCTGATGCTCACCAGATGATAGAAGACGCGTCCCACCGAGCGTGCCATTAAGTGTGTTGACGCAAAAATTCACCGTGTGCCGTCGGAGCCGATTTCTTCATGCGCCGCACACACGTGGCCTGGAGATCTGCTTAGCTCCTGCGCAGGATCATGCCCTTGGGGGTTCG
Source organism: Eragrostis nindensis (assembly GCA_012490785.1). Lineage (NCBI taxonomy): Eukaryota > Viridiplantae > Streptophyta > Magnoliopsida > Poales > Poaceae > Eragrostis > Eragrostis nindensis. The sequence continues at coordinate 91,519 of JAAXCT010001239.1, forward strand.
AGGCGTGCCAGTCAGTTTGATCCCGCAACTGACAAGATACATCATGACATCGTATCGGCCACAGTTAATAGAATCACAATGCTGGGCCGATACAACACGGTATGCTGTGATAATCTATCAGCTAAACACTCTGATAGAACCTTTAAATTAAATCTCGCTAATTAAACCAGCCGTGTCCAACTGCCCATCAGAGGACAAGTCAAACTCTAATGAAATAGATACGGGACTAGGTCAAACCGCACTAAACAATTAAACACGATTAAATTCAACTGGCAAGATTAACTCAAAGATGACTCGAATAGCCAGATCTAAACAGGTTACTGCCCTGATATCGACCGAGCGCCAAAATAGGACAAGTCAAACCATCTTGACAAAGGATTGGACGAGGTCTTAAACAATCCTACTCAGCTGATACTCGGAACAACAACCTAGAACAGATCTACACTACCGGATAACTAGCGGGTACGCTAGCTCTATCAGGACAAGTCAAAACTGCTAGAGCGTAGTGCACTCACCGGACGAATCCACATGTTCTCCTCGCCTAGAACCGGAGCCCCGAGCCGTTGGCGAAGAAAAGACGTAAATCCGTCATGAAAAGGAGGCGATGCACCGAGAGTATTATTGATCGAGAGATATATTACAAGTGCCGTGACCTTTTGTATTTATAGGGCTGCTGGACTTCGCGTACAAGAAAAGACTCTAACATAAAACCGACTTAGATATAGCTAAATAATATAATATTGGCCACCGTGCTAATCATGCTATAGATAATATAAGACTTTCTTTATTAGACGCCTTGTACGGACTTCATCATCAGCACGTCTTCACGTATATGATCTTTCCTTGTATGTGCAGCTGGTCGGTCTCTTCATGCTTCACGTACAAGATTTTGGAATAAAATAATCCAGCCACAATGCTAATTTCCATCTTTGTGACATAATCAAAGCCGAATCCTCCTTTTCTCAGTAACTTTCCTTAAATATTGCATCACGTAGCATAAATCCGTCATTTTTCCTTATTCGGATATTTACTGGAAATACATCCAAATTGCGGTGTCAACAGTAAGTCACACCTTGAATTTACAATAGCTTCCATAACCAGTAAGTGTCAGAATTGAATAGTTTCTCTATCATTACCGTGCAATATACGTTTTCAGTACTTGTTGATGCATTATCATGTCTCATCAGGTTCAATGACAACTAATTTACAAAGATATTTTACGTGCTTAAGATACTCATTATGTTGTACTATATGCCTACATTTTCATTATCCAGCTTAATAATATTATTTCCATGGTCGGCATAATTCATATGATTGGTATTTAGAAATGCTTGAGGGGCACGTAATAGCATCGATCGACCTCGACACTGTCACAAGAACTGCTGATGTGTTCACCATATGTTGGTGCTTCGATTGTTTGACCTGTTATTCTACTGGTGTTACCCGTGTAAGTAGGAAATGATTCTTCTTTTCTTCTGTTTCTACCCATTTCCTCTAAGACTACAAAACATGTTTTTTGTAACACATATATGTAACACAAATGCTTGATTTGTAAAAATGTGTTTCAAATAATTATTCTAGTAACACAAAAATAGTGTTTGAAGTAGTGATACAAAGAAAGCAATGTGTCTAAACATAGCAAGCCTGGAACTCATAGTAACATAAATAATTGTTACTGACATGTCATAGTAACACTTTTCTTGAGCTATAGTAACATATATTCAAATACTTATAAGTTAAAACCAATTAAAGATAATTTCTTATCAAATATGGCTGTGCAGCCAATAATTATTTAGAATTTTTTATCTGTGTTACTATATTATTATTATAACATATTTTATTAGACATAGTAACACAATCACATGTGTTGTTACAGTATTATTGTAACATATTTTTTCACAAGTAGTAACACATATATGTGTTACACTAGAACTTGTTCTAGTAACACCAGCATCCTCTAGATTGTTTGATAAGTTGAGGAATCAACATAGCATTGAACAAACACTTAGGAAGAATAGAACCTGAATTCATTTCGAACATATTTGTAGCCTGTCCTGTGCATAGTTGTTTAGGTACATAGATTTACTTTATTTCTGTGTAAGAGTCCTTCTCCGTTACTGAATCAGGTCAGGTAGTAGCTCGCTCGTACTGACTGATATTTTGTGTGACAGGCACTTAAATTTTAGGGATGTGCTGTATGTATTATGTAGGCAGGAGATGTCGGCATCAGCAATTTTGGAACTCAGTCTACGCTACATTGCCCTTGCTGAAAGCCCGACTGAAGCTCAGGAATGATACAAGAAGTAGTGGCTTCATTGGATCACTTGGATAGTATTCCAGCATTACGTAATATGGCTCATAGCATTATTCAGTTGTAAATGGCATCACTTAGATAAAAATGTTCCACCATTATTCAAATTAAAATTTCTACCATCACGTGGATACATTCATTTGTATATATTGTTTCAGCAATACACAATGTCTTCTAGCATTATTTTGTTATAAGTGGCATGCATCACTCAGATAATGTACCATCATCATTTGGATTAAAACTTCTACCATCACTCGTATACAAACATTCGGATATATATGTACCAGCATTACACAATATGGCTTCTACCGTTATTCAGTTAAAAATGGTATCACTCAGATAATGTTTACCATCATTTGGATTAAGCTTCTACCATCACTCGGAGACAAACACCGCCTTTGGTAGGTGCCTTTGCATCATGTTCATCCGCATTAATTCAGATACTGCTGACTCAAGCTACACCACAGTTCGGACACCCCCTACTCAAGCTATACCTCAATTCAGATGCCCGAGCTGTATATCAGAATCCAATAATATATGGAACTATCAGTGACACACGAGCTCTGTTTACCACAATTTGGATATTGCTCACTCAAGCTATGTCGTATGCCACAATTCGAATACCTGAGCCATATATCAGGATCCAATAATATATAGAATCGATAGCAGCCCCTTAGACCAAAGTGCTTCAATTGTAGCTAGCGGATATGGAAAGAGTTAGCACCTGAGCTATGTTTACCACAATTTGGATACCCGAGCTATATACCAGGATCCAATAATATATGGAACTATCAACTAACAATTCCCAAGCCAAGCCCCACTTATATATATTCGGATAAGCCAAACTACCTGTCACTATGCCCCTAGTCTGGTGGGATCCAATTAAGCATTTGATATAAAATCAACAAAAAAATATTGCGCTATATATCAGGATCCATTGATACATGGAACTATCAATAGCACCTGAGCTATATATGTCCACCACAATTCGGATAAGCCAAACTGCTTGCCACTATGCCCCAAGGGTTGTGGGATCCGATACCACATCGTGCCGAGCGATGGTGGATAATGTTCCACCATCATTCATGATTTTCCCTTCACTAGCAGTTCCCAAGCTCCACTTATAGCTGGAAAATCCCGTCTGTGGGATTCAATTTGAATACTATCCAGATATCACGATCCAAACTATTAGTTTACCACAATTTGGATGCACAATATATTATACTTATTGGTAAAAATGGATCGAATACGGGTGGATAGTGCTTATCCCGTATCCTATCCTATATTTTTAGCTATAATAATCAATAATATACATAACTAAGATCATTTTGACTCTTATTTAAGTTAATCTCGTGATTTTACATCATATTGTTTGGTCACCAGTATGCGGACACCCCGCTTTTCATGCCAAGCGGAAGGGCATGGTTAGATTCGGACGTGGCGTTGTGGCAACTTGGTTTGGTTAGTGGGGATGTTGCCTTGCCCTCGCAAAAAAAAAAAAAGAAATGTGAGGCTAAACTGCACTGTGACAAGACAAAGTTGTCAGATTGTCTCTGGGTAGTTAGTTTGTAAAGTTGGCAGAAGAAGTAGTTGGATATCTAGCTGGACCTTCCACATATATAGCCATGATATTTCCTTTGCATTATTTGTTCAACAAACTAGAACTATATTAACATGCTTTTATATATTTTGGATCATCCTGGAGATGGTGGTGTGACTGTTCCTTCATAATGTAACTGGCCTAATCATCTAGTTGTGGCTTCAAGGAAGTCAGGTACCAAAGATCGGTGGAAAATATAAATGAGACAACACGTTTGAACGTTTGCCAAAGGATTATACATCGAAGCCTCAGTTTGCCGTGATGTTTTACACATCGCACTATTTTTTCCCCATGCATTTATTCGATTAAAGACAAACGTAGGAGACATATCACACTCATCCTTCAAATGCACGTGACATTTTCTCTTGTAAGATAATTCTCAGTCTTCTCTTGTAGCCTAAATTAAGTTACCATCTGCCTCAACTTAAACCGTGGCTCTCTTTCCAATTTCTTGGCACAATCAATCAAATTCAGTAGATCGTTTATGATCACGTTTGATATGCCAAAACTACATAATGTGTCTTTTGTTCTTGCAGATTCAGTAGTATCTAATATAATGATCGCTTTATGAGATCACTCTGATTCAAGCTTATTACAACCTGTACAGATAAGTTCACCGTCTAAGCCCCCTACTCTAATGTACGCTCGTGGACGTCCAGTGTACGAAGACTCGGTCGACTGACAATGAATTTCACTAAGAAGAATAGAACTGAGGCGACAGTGGACGAAGGTCAATGACTCGTGAATCCTCTGAAAGGTCTGGGAGCCACTTGTCAGTGTCTAGCACGTCCCATCCAATTTAGTCTCCCATTTCTGTACGCCGTACCGACCCGCTGAGAAACCCCAAGCTTCTTCTACTTTCCCCACTCCCTCCAGCTGCCTCTTCAGTTCTCGCACAAGAAAATTTCTGCTGGCTCTTGCACGCCATCCTCCGGATCTCTTCAAAATTCACGTGCCACTTGAGACACCGCCGCCGGAAGGTGAGGTGACAGGACTCCTTTTGTGTTCCATCCCTTTATTTCTACATTGCTCTACTCTAAGAATGGGTAGGTGACAGTTAGACATGACTCCTTTTGTGTATGAATTGAAATTAACCATGGCCACTGTGATGGCTATTTCAACTTATCAGCTTGAACATTTTACAGATTGTTTTCAAAGGTGATTCGAGATGGTGCCCTATGTTTAGAAATTTAAAGACCTTGTTCCTCGATGAGTATTGGTGTTTGCCTGATGAGTTCAATGCACTAGGTTGTATCCTTGAACACTCGAGCCAGTTCTTGAGAAGCTGACTCTTCAACTCTTTTCTGAGGTACACACATCATAAAGGGGAAATTGATACATCATATGGCTCTTGAGATTAATCTTTGAGAATCTTTTTGTTCACTTCAGGGTCCTCAGCATAACGTGGAAACGAAAGGGGGCTTCTGTCTGATTGGTCCATCAGCTACAACTTCGGAACATCTTGACATCGTGGAGATCAAGTGTGAAGTCGTTGATGAAAGGGTTCTCAAAGTCTTGGAATTCCTGTCGACATAAAACATTTGTAAGCTACCTTGCAATATTCCTCATTATATTCCCCAACATTTCTGACACGTACCGATGTACCATAGCCTGCTTGTGTGAAAGAATATTGCAGCGCAAGTTTGTACAAAACCCTGAATGCTATGCCGAGGATATAAATCTATAAAGAAGTAAAACCCTCCACATATTGGCATTTTATTGACTGTCACTGAGGTGTTATTTATGCTTAGTCGAATTGTGAACATGCATAGATCCTGAGTATGTTGATTTCTATATAACTTCTGAATGTTTGGCTTATTGACTAGTTAGAAATGGAATCAAATGGCTGAATCAAGTAATGTGAAGCTGAGATGACATGTGGGCTTTGCTTTCTTCTCAATGCAAATGCTAGATTTTCATAGAAATTGTTCTAGCATGTTATGGCAGAAAATTTTCACTACAAGAAAAACAGCACTATAGATATGCTTTATTTGTATGTTAGATACGTTTATTTCATCTCTATTGGAAAATAGATGCATTTTCAGAAAGCATGTTGGGGGCGTCTCCGCACGTGCCGTGTCATATGCCCGTAGAGATGCATTTAAAAAGCGTGTCTAACGGATATAACACGATTCATAACTATGCTAGTTACGTATCTATAGACTTAAACACGCTTTTGTAGTTACATTGATGTCACGTATCTATTAAGTTAGCAACATTTTAAAGCTTTACTATTTAGAATATTGCACAAAAAACATATTTTGTTCCTCATGCTGATAGGAAGTATTATTCACGCAATTCGCAGGACTTGAACCCATGACCTCTTCATCATTTCTTACAAACTCACTTAACCAACTCATCCATGTGCAACTATGACTAGAGTAAGATATGTGTTTCTTTTAACTCATGCTATCTAAGCGTTTTGATGTCTCTATCATTCTAAATAGCGTGTCAAGAAGGTCTTTAGATTATTACATACGTTTAAAGCATGGCTAATATCATATCATTTTGATGTTTTTTCAATATCATGTCATAAGCGTGTTTACGTGAGATACCAACAGAATGAAAGCACGTCAAGTATCGTGTAACTTTTCAATGCTAGTCAAAAAGCATCTTTAGAGGGCTACTGACGTCAAAATCATATCAAAAACATGTTTATTTTGCTATTGACGATCAAAGCGTATCTAATAACGTGTTAAATTGATGCGATCTCAATACCGTGGCAAAAAAACGTCTTTAGGTGTATTGACGTTTATAAAAACGCATCAATAGAAGCGTGCTTAGAAGGCCTTTTTCTTGTAGTGTTTGTGTCGAACAATTGAGGAATGTTTTGTCCATTGCTAGATTTATCAAACATTGAATCAGACTATACAAGGGAACCACCTGTTCCTTCATTTCTGAATTTCTGTCCAGTAACTCACTAGTACAAAAAGGGCCTAATGTGACACTTCAAATTTTACAGTAGTGGCGGACACACATCGATACGTCACTGCAAGCCCGGCGTCAATTACTATAGCAGCTAGTTGTGGCGAACATGCTGACAGCGGGCACCAAGCATTGTAGCGAGTCAGTACTGGCGGATGTGGTGATGTCAGCGCAGCCCGTCACTGGAAAAAAAATCCTACAGTGACGGACGTGCTGACATCATCTCTAGCGCCACTTGTGTTTGTGCTTGCAGTGGCGGGCTGCTTGCGTGTCACGTCCCGTGTTTTTGCCTCCATTTGAAATCTACTAAAAATTTGAATTTTTCGAATTTTAAAACAAATTAAAAACAAGTGCGTGTTTAAGTTAGCCAAACCACCCCAATTTAAAACTTTTCTTTTGAAAACTTGCACAAAAATCTCATCATGAGCATCTCTGGGTTTTTCTTGTTTTATTTTGAGTCTTTGTTTGATTTAAAACCCCGTTCGAATTTGAATCTCCTCCAAATTCAAATCCTTTCAATTCTCAGAAAAGATCAAACCTTTTCTTTCTTCCCGGGCCGCCCCCTCTCTTTTTCTTCTCTGCCGGCCCAGCCCGCCTCCCCTCCTCTCTCTCTTTTTTCCCGAAAACCGCAGTGGCCGCCCCGCTCACTACTTCCCGGCCCGCCCGCCCCCCACTCCCCATTTCCCCTCTCTTGTCTCGCTGAGGGCGTGGGGCCCGCCCATCCTCCTCCTCCTCGTCCAGTCAAGTCGCCGCCCATACCGCAGCCGCCGCCAACGTCACGCACCGCCTCCCGCCGCCTTTCTGTGCGCACCGCCATTCTGTGCGCACCGCTTCGCCGCCTTTAAAGGCCGTCGAACCCCGTTCCTCTTCACCGTGCCGCCGCCTTTCTCTCCTTCTTTCCCTCTCTCTAATCCACTCCGGCGAGATCCTCGGCGAGCTCTCCCCACCGCCGTGGGAGCAAGCCGCTCCTTCCCTCCCATTCCCTGAGCTTCGTCGAGCTGTGCGCCACTCTGGCACCCCCTCCTCTCGCGCAGCCGCGCCCTGTGTGAGGAGATCGACGACGACCGCGCCGCCACCCTCCTCTTCGCCGCCGACCGCCTCCCGTCGACCTCCTGCCCGTCTGAGCACACGGTGAGACTCACCGCCTTCTCCTCTCCATCCTGCATCTCTTCTTCTCCTTCCCTTCCGCTCGCGTGCACCTCCGCGCCGGGCGCCGCCATGGTTGCCGTGCTCGATCTCGTCGCCGGCCGCCTGGGGCGAGTCCCCGGACCAATCTAAGCCCACCAAACGACTCCCCACACTCCAGCACATCCTCCAGTGAGCACCAACTCGAGGAAATTCTTCTCCCTCACCTCTCCCTCTCACGCACCGCTGCCGCTCCTCAACTCCGGCGAGCTTTCGCCGCCGCTCCACCACTCGCCATCGTCGACATCACCCACCCACAGCTTCGCCGTCGCGCGCTCGTCCTCGGCGACGTGCTCCCAACGCCGCTCCGCCCTCCTAGCCGCCGCCGGCGAGCGTTCCGGCGAACCACCGCCGCGAGCCACCGCTTCCAGCCACCGTTGACCCAGCGCGCCGCCATCCGACGTGGCGCGCCACCCCAGCACGTGGGTCCCGCTTGACCGGTCCTCTTGCACAGTCAGCAGCTCCACTCCCTCCTCACTTCCGTGCACCCGGTCCACGTAGACCATGGACCCAAGAGCCCTCGGTCCATGGTGGTCTCTGTCCACCGATCTTTTCCTATACAAAAATAATTCCGGAATGTCCAGAAAATCCCGGGCCCTGTATTTTTACAGATAAACCCCTGACCTTTCCAGTAGTTCTATCTTAGTCCTATCTTTTGCAGAAAAAGTCCTATACTTTTCTGTAACTACAATTTGGCCCCTACCTTTTTACACTGAGACCCCTAAACTTCTCCAAAATTATAGATAGGTCCCTGTCGACTTTCTGTTTTTACCAATAAGCCCTCATAATATTTCTATTCTTGCAAATAAGCCCTTTAACCTTCAAACCTTCATATCTTTTTCGTTTTTAAACTCGTTTCGAGCGATTCTTGCACTCACGCGTTCGTATAAACGCGTAGTACCTTTTGGTACTAGTTTTGAAGCTCTGGAATATTTCCTTGAGCTATCAACCCTCTAAATTCCTATCCTTTTTCAATAAAACTCCGTCACGATAAATCTTATAATTATGACTCCGCACGTCGTGCACATTTATTCAAACCCCTGTGCTGCACCTAAGTAATTTCAGCACACTATGCCGCCTCGACATAGTGTATTTTGGCACTATCCTTGGAACCCCGCACACTGACCCACATGTCAATCCCTTACATGTGCTGCAAATGCTAAGTCCACACAGAACGTGCACACACATTTCTATTCCGAGCAATTTCCAATATCAGAAAAATCTCAGAAAATTGCTAAAAATGCTTTACACCCTTCCAAACATTTTCCAACCCTTGATCTCTCCAGATTAATTAGGATTATGGCAATGCCTTATTAAGTTGGCTTAATCCTGATTAATTTCCTTTCCCAAAAATTTAATAATCGATATCTCCTCCATTTCAACTTTGATTTTGGTGATTCTTTCGCCAAAATTCATCTAAAATCATCCTCTATCCATTACCACCAGATCCAATCTTACCTTGGTCTCTATTTGGTTTTATTTGATTTATTGCTTGTTCATGCTTGAGCGGTAGATTTATTTTCTTTTATCGCTAGATAATCAAGTCTTTGAAGAAGAGCCCGAGGATTTGGAATACGAGGACTTAGAAGAAGAAGACTTTTGTGAAGGCAAGTCTAACTCCCTTTGATCATGTGATCTATGTTTGCAAAATATCTATTTAGAGCTGTTTACAAATAAATGTGCATGGTATTTAAATGGATTTAAATGCTAGAAGGTCCTATGCAATAATTGTTTGCCATGCCTTGACTTGAATATATCATGATCCCTTGTTAACCCTAGGAACCAACATCATTAAATTCCTTAATGATGTGTTGGATTGCTTTGCCGCTTAGGACTTTCACCATATGTGTTTAATTAATCCTGCTCACATGATTTTCGTGTAAAATGCGTGAGTCTTGGTGGTGTGTGTAAATATGAAATGGTGGGATTAATGATAAGTGCAACCCATAGTGGGGGAATGTTTTGACGGGAGCAGGCGAGGTAGTACTCAGTGGGGAGGATATCTCTGGGACGCTATGCCTCAGGGAGGATAGCTATTGGAGTGCCTGCTTCGGTCGTATAAGGACCGGTTCTGGTGCCGCCTTTGCCTAGCACTATACGCACAGCCACAAGCCCAGTATGGGATGGGGACTGGAACCACACCCTACGGTTGATCTCGGTACCCACCCGGTTTGCGGAGTATACGGGGACCAGGAGCAGACTCGGGCCAGTGTGGTTTCGAGATCCGGTCGGAGACTCTTTTTGGAGCCATGCTTTCATGGACCCCTGGTTTGGCCCGTTGGTGGATGCCGTGGAGATACTGGCAGGTATGGGACCTTTAGTAGCAAAGTTCAAGCCAGGAAACGGTGGAGGACTGATCTACCTTGTGGGGAAATTTGTGCACCCTCGGCCGAGGTATGAATCTTTCCGGAAAGCCGTGTTCCACGGTATTGGACAACGCGAAAGCAAAGACCACACTCGATTAGGGACTTTTCTGTGTGAGTTATCCTTGGCGTGTTTTTCAGAATACACCGGTTTGGAGCCGTGTGCTGGTTGTCGGCCAGTGATAAAACTTGAGGCACTGGCGGGATGGACAGTAACTCCCCAGGGCCGCCCAACCCACTAATCTCTACAGATACTTGATTAGATTGCGAACTGCTTTGTTTTCAAAACAACCGTGCATAAACTTGGCTTTCACGCCTTGTTGTGATAAACCTCAGCCTATCCTTTGATAAACCCCCCTTGCATAACTTACCCTCGTGTTAGGCTTGCTGAGTATCTTAAGTACTCACTCTTGCTTCAACCATTCAGAAGGTGAGCCAGAGTTTGAAGCTGTTGAAGATGAAGATTAGGGTTCAGCCTGCACGCAAGTCTGCCTGTTGGAGTGGTGCCGTTCCGTCTTCGCTGGAGTAGTAGTCTAGTGCTGCTACTGTAGCAGCTAGTCGGTGTGTGTTGCCTGTTCATGTGGTCAGGCCCCTGGTCTTTGTTGTAAGACCTTTTGTATAATAAAAGGGCTTGTATGAGACTTGGTAATATTATAAAAAGGGTATGAGACTGTGATGTCATTCTGTGTAAGCGTCGTATCAGCGTCTGATCCAGGGACTGATACGGTAGCGCTACTGCTCCAGAATGGGGTACGACATTGCGTCGGCAGTCCGCCATGCTGTCATCCGGCTCAAACTGAGCCCATTTTAGCCCAAAACGATGCTTCGTATATAAACAGGATAGGTTTTTCACTTCATTTCTGCACTTCCTCTTTAGCTGCTACCTCTTCCTCTCCCGTACATGCCGCCGCCCTTCTCTTCCCTCCTCCCTTCTCCACTTCCTCTCCTGCCAGGAACCCCAAGGCGGGGCCGCCGGCCAGGGTGGTGACTCGCCCTCCATCTCCTCGACTCGCCGCCCCCCCGTCTTCCCTCTCTTCCGAAGGCCGCCGCCGCTCCCTTCCCCATGCGAGCTGCAGATACGGGCGGGCGGGCACGGCGCGGCGCGGCGCGGCGGATCTGCCTCCCTCCCTCTCCGCCGCGCCGACGAGGGGGTACGTGGAAGCGGCGCGGCCAGATCTGCGGGCACGCGCTGTAAGCTTCATGACCATTGGAGCTAGGGAAACCCAAGGTATGAATGTTTTGGTGATAGGATGAGAACCATGAATGTGACTAACACTCTTTGTGAGATCTTATAGGTCACATATGAAGAAAGCTCCGTCCGTTGGTGGTGAACGCCAACACACCATGAACTTAAATGACAAGGATGATTGGTTGCCTTCATCTACACAAGAACGGACTTGATGGAGTCGCGGAGAAGATATGGATCAAGGCTAAGGACATGCTAGATCCAAGCGAGTGTTGCTTGGTTAGATGTTAGCTTGAGTCTATAGGAAAAACCGGACTATCAAGAGGGTTCGAGGTGGTTCTCTTAGTACACACTAGTTATAGAGATCATTGGATGCATGGTGAGTCTCTCAGGGCTAGGGTGGCAGAAGAGAGTTGAAGGAACCAAGAAGTTCAAGTTTGGAAGAAGAAGATCAAGAAGAAGATCGAAGCTGCGAAGTCAGAAGAGACCGGACAGTACGGTCATGGAGACCGTACAATACGGTCTACAGAGGATGAGTTTGTGAACATGCCCTATGATTAGGTGGTTGCTATTCTCTCCTCTCTTGAGGAGGATATCAAGAAGGGCAAGGATATCTCTCATGCAAGTGAAGATCAACACATTGAAGCTCAACCTCTACCTCAAGCTCAATCATCATCTCGTGTTGGTGAAGGTTCTTCTTCTCGGGATCAAGAGGATGGATATATCAAGCTATGTGATGAGTTGGACCACATCTCTATGAAGCCGAATGAAGATCTTGTTGAGTTTGCTCTTCGGATGGATTCACTCATCAAGAGGATAAATGAGAACAAGTTTTGGATAGTCACCAAGGGTCAAGGTCTTAGGAGGTTTCTTGATGCTCTTCCGAAGGACAAGTATGGTGAACACATTGAGTTTGAGAGCTTTGAGCTTGAGTCATATTCTATTGAGCAAGTCATTGAGATCATTACAAGAAGAAGAGCTCGCTCTTTGCTCTCTAACACATTCAAGACCCCAAGTGATGATGAGGAAGAAGAAGAAGATGATAGAGTTCCCGTCTTCTATTGTGATGATGACTATTCAAGTGATAGTGATGATGAGCCGAAACCTATCAAGGAATATCCCCCGGATGGTGATCTCTTACCTTCTTTCTATGAAGATTACTACAACATGTATGAACCGGGTCTTGCCGGTGGTGCTCACTATCTCCTTCTTGACATGTATGATGAGTTCTACAAGAAGAGTGAAGAAACTTGGCTTGAGTGTTGGAAGAGGCTTCTCATATTGTTTGCAAGAGTCAATTCTTTTGAAGGAAAGGATAAGGTTAGTGATGAGCATGCAATAAGGATGATGGTGTCGCTCCTCCCCTATCATCGGAAGGTCTATGTCCTAAATGATATTGGTGATGATATTGATCGGATGCCTCTCAAGGAAGCTATCTTGATTGCCCTATCCTATGAGCATCAAATGTACAATATTCGTGAGTACTTCAATGGAAGTGATGAAGTGGGAAGATTCAAGCCTAACCTCTTGGGAACCATGTTCTACATTTGGGATATGATCGGAGTGAGTGGAGACACAATGGAGTCACCAAGGCAATGATTGACGCCTTGGATGCATTGGATTTGGACTATCTCAATGGTGTTCCCATGGCCTACATCAATAGCATCAAAAGCATGAAAGAGGTAGATAACATGTCAATTGATTCTTTTGATACTAACCCTCCTCTTTGCTTGATGGCTACTTCCAAGGTGAACTACAAGATTGGTGGCAAACATTGGGTGTTGGATAGTGGGTGCACTCAACACATGACCGGTACTTCATCCATCTTCACCAACTTGGAAGAAAATGAAGATCATGACAAGGTCACATTTGGGGACAACTCCAAGCACAAGGTGAGAGGTCTTGGTAAGGTGGCTATCTCAAATGACCTCTCTATCTCTAATGTATTGCTTGTTGAGTCCCTAAACTTCAATCTTCTATCCGTTGCTCAAATATGTGATCTTGGCTTTTCTTGTAACTTTGATGCTAATGGGGTGGTTCTTCATAATGATGCTATGGGTCTCACTATCAAGGGCTTTCGTCATAATAATTTATATGTTGTTGATTTTGAGACTAACATTGTTGCCCCTAGCACTTGTCTCTTCACTAAGTCCGCTCTAGGTTGGCTATGGCATCGAAGGCTTACTCACATTGGTATGGGTCAACTCAAGCATGTAATGAAGAACAAGCTAGTGAGAGGAGTCAAGGATGTCACATTTGAGAAGGACAAGCTATGTAGTGCATGCCAAGCCGGAAAGCAAGTGGCTTCACCTCATCCATCCAAGAATTTCTTGTCAACTTCAAGACCTCTTGAGCTCCTACACATTGATCTCTTCGGGCCTACAACTTATGTGAGCATTGGTGGGAATCTCTATTGCTTGGTGGTAGTGGACAACTACTCAAGATATACTTGGGTATTCTTTCTTGAGAACAAGGCATAAGCAATTGGGATATTCAAAAAGTTTGCTAGAAGAGTACAAAATGAGTATGGACATCACATCAAGAAGATTCGGGGTGACAATGGGACGGAGTTCAAAAACTCTATCATTGAAGACTATTGTGATGAGATTGGCATAAAGCATGAGTTCTCGGCTACATACACTCCTCAACAAAATGGTGTTGTTGAGAGGAAGAATAAGACACTTATCACTCTTGCTCGTGCTATGCTTGATGAGTACAACACTCCGGAGAAGTTTTGGGCGGAAGCTATCAACACGGCATGCTACACCTCCAACCGGATCTATCCTCACAAGTTGCTAAACAAGACTCCATATGAAGTGATTGTTGGGAGAAGACCGAATGTTGCCTACTTCCGAGTGTTTGGTTGCAAGTGCTACATCTACAAGAAGAGGGAAAGACTTGGCAAGTTCGAGAAGAGGACCGATGTGGGCATTCTTGTCGGTTACTCGGGCTCGGCCAAGGCTTATCGGGTTTACAACACCTCTACCGGCTTTGTTGAAGAAACCTATGATGTGCAATTTGATGAGTCTCACGGGTCTCAAGAAGACCCTCCTTCCTCTCATATTGTAGGTGATGAACCGTGGAGGAAGCTTTGGAGAACATGCCTGTTGGTGAAGTTATTCCTCGTGAAGATGAACCTCCGACACCTCCTCCAACAACTTCATCAAGTGGACCTTCTACGAGCACATCTCAAGAGAATCCAAGCTCTCCCTCAAGTGAACAACATCAAGCACCTTCAAGTGATCCGCAACAAGCATCTTCGAGTCAAGCTCCATCAAGCGAACCGCAACAAGCATCTTCGAGTCAAGCTACTCCAAATGAACCGCAACAAGCGCCATCAAGTCTACCTCATGCATCTACGAGCCAAGCGTCACCGAGCAATCAAGAACAAGCACAATCTACTTTAACTCAAGATGATGGCTCGGGTTCACCTCTTCGACAACAAGACACTCACATCTCTAGGGAGCAAGCCGCAAGAGATGCGCAAGACACTTCGCCGGCTCCTCCTCCTCCTCGACAAGAACCTTCAAGGAAGCACAAACCCATTGCTCGGGATCATTCACGTGATCTCATCATTGGGAGTCCTTCTCAAGGGATAAAGACTAGGAGAAGTCAATATAAACCTAATTATGTTGATGAAGCTAACATTGTTGAGAATTTCTCTTTTGTCTCTACCCTAGAGCCGAAGACGATCGAGGAAGCCTTGAAAGATCACAAGTGGGTGCTATCCATGCAAGAGGAGCTCAACAACTTCAAGAGGAATGATGTTTGGAAGTTGGTGAAGCGGCCCAAGCGATCCAATGTCATTGGCGCTAAGTGGGTCTTCAAGAACAAGCAAGATGAGAAGGGAGCAATCGTGAGGAACAAGGCAAGACTTGTGGCGAAGGGCTACTCTCAAGTTGAAGGCGTCGATTTTGACGAGACTTTCGCCCCCGTCGCTCGTCTTGAGGCTATAAGAACACTTCTTGCTTATGCTTCTCATTTTGATTTTAAACTTCACCAAATGGATGTGAAAAGTGCATTTCTCAATGGACTAATCAATGAAGAAGTTTATGTAGAGCAACCTCCCGGCTTCGAGGACCCCGAGCATCCGGACCATGTGTACAAGCTCAAGAAGGCTCTCTACGGACTCAAACAAGCACCAAGAGCATGGTATGAACGACTTCGAGATCATCTCATCACCAAGGGCTACAAGATCGGTAGTATCGACAACACTCTCTTCACTAAGCATATTGGTGATGATCTCTTTGTTTGTCAAATCTATGTTGATGATATCATCTATGGCTCCACTAACGAAATTTATAATGATGAGTTCCGTGCTCTTATGAAGAAAGAGTTTGAGATGTCCATGATAGGTGAACTTCATGTCTTCCTCGGTTTTCAAGTCAAGCAAATGAAGGAGGGCACGTTCATCTACCAAGAGAAGTACACTCGGGATCTTCTTAAGAGGTTCCGCATGGAAGACTCCAAGTCCTACGACACACCTATGGCTACAAGTGTCCTCTTGATGCGGATGTAAAAGGTATACCGGTGGATCCTAAACTCTATCGTTCTATGATTGGTTCACTTCTTTACCTTACCGCATCTAGACGGATATCATGTTTAGTGTGTGCCTTTGTGCTCGTTATCAAGCTAACCCCAAGGAGTCCCATATGAGTGCCGTGAAAAGAATTCTTAGGTACATCAAGAGCACTCCTACAATGGGCCTATGGTATCCAAAAGGCTCGGACTTTGGACTTGTTGGCTATGCGGACTCGGACTTCGCGGATGCAAAGTGAGTAGAAAGAGTACCTCCGGTGGATGCCAATTTCTTGGACAATCACTCATCTCATGGAGTTCCAAGAAACAAAATTGTGTGGCTATCTCTACGGCGGAGGCGGAATATTTGGCGGCCGGTGCTGTTGTGCTCAACTTTTATACATGAAGCAAACCCTATTGGACTATGGATTGTCTTATGGGCAAGTACCTCTCTATTGTGATAGCGAAAGTGCTATCAATATGGCTCTCAACAAGGGTGATCACGGCCATGCCAAGCACATTGAAGTCAAGCATCACTTCATTCGAGATCATGTGGCCAAGAAGGATATTGAATTGATTGGTGTTCGGACTCATGAATAATTGGCGGACATCTTCACCAAGCCACTTGACAAGAAGACCTTTTGTAAGCTCCGGGGAGAACTTAATGTTCTCGACCTCTCCGACTTCACTTGATATCCTTGAGCTTACATTTGTATATATGTATATATACTTTGCTTGTTTTTGTTTGTGTTGTTTTTTGTGTGTTCTTCTTGTTTTTGTAGGACCGACGACTAACCTCTTTGAGATAGCAATGAGCATGGGTCAAGTTTGGGATTGGTGGCACTTGGCTCCCGAGGCTTTGAAGAATGGCTCGTTGTGATCAAGCTCATGGAGGGCTCAAACTTGTTGTTGGTAACTTCGCTCTTAGCTTTCTCTTGTTTTACTCTTATAGCATCATGCATTGTACACTTATCATTCCTTGCATTCGCATCATGCATCTTGCATAAGTGTCTCGGCGCCGAGCATCCATCTAGGGGGAGTTGCTTATTCACAATATGAGTATATGACCTCCTATGATGAATTTATAGCAATGCTATATGAGCTTCATGCCCATTGAACCATGATTTTTGAGCTCCAAGGTTAAATCCACTTGCGCGGCTCAAAGTCTAAGGGTTCATACATTTCCATCATCATCAACTAACCCCTATGTACTTCAAGACAATATTCTTTTGAGGATGTGTGTAGGGATACTTGGTGAGGAGATGGAGAATTTCGGATCAAGGGGGAGCTTCACGCCAAATCAAGTAACTCATTTTCCCACTCGTCTCATACATTTACACTAACCTTTCTTCCTTGGTAGATTTTTTGAGTGATAGATGCCAAAGGGGGAGAAGGTTTTGGGCTTAATGATCGAGCAACTTGGGGAGAAGAGTTATGATGGAGAAGAGTACGGGGAAGAAGAGTTCGGACTTACAATGAGTTGGAAGATGTCACCTCAAGGGGGAGTTTGTACAAGAGAAGATCAAGTGATCAAGACGATCGATCTTCGCACAATCTTGAGGTGATGAAGAAGAAGCAATGCCGTCTCAAGGGGGAGTGTGTGCGAATGAAGATCAAGTGATCAAGATGATCGATCTTCACACAATCTTGAGATTGGTGCACTTGTCAAGGGGGAGCGGAATTCTACAAAGTAAGTATGAAGGTAAACCCCTTACAACCTTTGCTTGTCATAGCTCCATGTGCTTTCTTTCACTTGTGATATGAGTTTTTGCTCTAACTTGTGACTTCTTTTGAGCTATGACTTGCCTCGACCTAATCAACAAGGTAACTATCTCTCTATCATATACTTGTTGTTTAGTGTCTTGATCGAGTTGCGCTTTTATCGTGGCTTTTGTCATTACATTCTTTATCTTCTCGATCATTTTTATCATGGTTGTCATCCATCACCAAAAAGGGGGAGATTGTAAGCTTCATGACCATTGGAGCTAGGGAAACCCCAAGGTATGAATGTTTTGGTGATAGGATGAGAACCATGAATGTGACTAACACTCTTTGTGAGATCTTATAGGTCACATATGAAGAAAGCTCCGTCCGTTGGTGGTGAACGCCAACACACCATGAACTTAAATGACAAGGATGATTGGTTGCCTTCATCTACACAAGAACGGACTTGATGGAGTCGCGGAGAAGATATGGATCAAGGCTAAGGACATGCTAGATCCAAGCGAGTGTTGCTTGGTTAGATGTTAGCTTGAGTCCATAGGAAAAACCGGACTATCAAGAGGGTTCGAGGTGGTTCTCTTAGTACACACTAGTTATAGAGATCATTGGATGCATGGTGAGTCTCTCAGGGGCTAGGGTAGCAGAAGAGAGTTGAAGGAACCAAGAAGTTCAAGTTTGGAAGAAGAAGATCAAGAAGAAGATCGAAGCTGCGAAGTCAGAAGAGACAGGACAGTACGGTCATGGAGACCGTACAATACGGTCTACAGAGGAAATCCAGACAGAGGAGCTCAGGTTTCTGGAAGTTGAAGAATAGAGACCGGACAGTTGACCGGACAGTACGGTCCTAGGGACCGGATAGTACGGTCTCTATTGGAGTGTTCCAGACAGAGAAGCTGAAGTTTCTGGAAGTTGAAGAATGAAGACCGGACAGTTGACCGGACAATACGGTCAGGGACCGGACAGTACGGTCTTACAGGAGAAGAGCAACAGAGAAGGAGAAGTTTCTGTTGGCTGAAGAAGAAGTGGAGACCGGACAGTACGGTCCTAGGGACCGTACAATACGGTCTGCTTTGAGAAGAGGAGCAGCACTCCCTGGAAGCCGGTCTGGTGAAGACCGGACAATACGGTCAGAATGGAGACCGGACAGTACGGTCTATTGTACGGTCATCACGCAGACTGGGCAGTTTTGGACAACGGCTAGTTTGAGGTTGGAGGCCTATATATAGTCGGTTGTTTACCTCTTTGAGGTGCTCTTGGACCCAGGAAAGAGGGGAGGTGCTGCCAAGAAGCCAAGAGGAAGAAGTGTGAAGCACTTGAGAAGGATTTGGAGTGATCCTAGTGCTTGAGAGAGTAGCAAGTTGCATCTTTTGATCTCTAGGCTAGTGTGGGCTTGAGAGAGTCATCTAGGGCTGTTACTCTTGGTCTATGGCAAGGCCTAGACCGGTTAGGCGTCGGTGTTGAGCTGTCCAAGGAGATTGTGGAAGTCGACACAAGTTTGTACACGGTCTTGGAGCTTCCCGTGCGAAAGAAGCATCACTAGTGGAGCGCCCTTTGGCACGCATCAAGTGCGGAGCCTTACCTCCGGAAGAGTACCCGGGATCGAGCCCGGCGGGACGTGCCCGCGACTTCACTTGGAGGGTGAAGTGTGCTCTAGGAGGGATCGCCATCGAGCGGAGGGACGGGGTCGAGACTCCGGCGGGAGTGACCCAACGTGGAGTAGGGGAATGCGCCATCCTTCCGAGACCACGGGAAAACATCATGAGCATTCTCTATCCCTTCTCCTTTACTACTCGCATTTACTTATCGCACTTCATATGATTGCTTGTAGTACTTGAGTTGTGCTCTTATCTTGCTTGTGTGTTTACCTTGGTACCTACTAGCTTCACTAGGTTTGCTTGTTTGCCTTGCTCGTGTGCTTACTTGTTATAGCCTATCTAGTAGCTCTAAGGACTCTACTTAGTGTGCCTAGTATCTTGGTTGCCTTGTCTCTAGTTATCTTGTTATCTTGCCTTGCCTAGCTTAAGTCTTTCGCTATCTATCTATCTTGTGCTAGGTTGCTAGTGTGGTGTGATTGTGTTTTCTATATGCACTAGCTATATAGGTTAAGGATACTCCTTAGTGTGCTTTACCTTGTTACTAGAACCACTCGCTAGGAGTTGCTTGGGTGTAAGTGTTTGGAAATAGATTCTAGAGTGCACCGATTCACACCCCCCCCCCCCCTCTCGGTCACACGATCCTTACACGCGCCACACGAGGTGGGGGCTGCGCGGATCTGGCTTGGCGGCGTCCCTGAGCGGCGCCGGCGCTCGGGGTGCCGTGCGTCGAGCCGGCTAGGGTTCCGGCGGTCTCCCTCCCCTTCCCCTCGACGACGGCTCCTCGGCGACTACTCCGGGCGGCGCGGCCTCCTCCACGGTGGATCCCCACAGGCGTCGCGGCGACCACGGCGGGCGTCACAGCGGCTCCTACATGACTGCGTCGGCAAGCTCGATGCTTCCTGCTTCGGTACTCTCCAATCTTTGCCCTTCCATTTTTCCTTCGAATTTTTTCCCATATTGGTTTGTTGTTGAACTACTCATGCGATGTGGGATTGCGGATTTCTGGTTTTGTTGGATGCATTCAGGTGGATTCAGAGAAGAAGAGAAGCAATCGTGATCTGTAGTGATTTGACATGAAGGCTTGTAGTGATATAATACTTGTGATCTGGTTCTAGTCCAAAGCTTTGTTCATGTTTGCTGCAGCGAATCATTGTAGTTAGGATGTGTTTTACTGTCTTAACCTGGAAGAGATATCCAATATATGTGTTTCTGATTCTGACTTTTGTTATCCTGCAGAAGGAATCCACTTCTGAATGCTGAACGAAACACTCAAGCAACAAGGAAGTAAAAGGTAAAATTCTGAAACTTTGACTACTTAGCTTTTCTGTATGATAACAGTATTTTTTCTTGCAAACAAATTATTATGATTGTTTGGATAACCTGACAGTATGTTTTACCTGCTTGTACAATTCTTTTCTGACCCACTTTTCATTGTTTGAGCTCTAGACTGATTTACCTTTTTGAATTCTAGAACTTTGAGCTAAAGGACAGCATATATATAGTGCGAAATCAATTTCATCCTATTTGCAATGACACCAGTTTGAGCTGAATACGTAATGGAAGGCAAAACTTGAGCACTTATGGTTCGCTTTTCAGCATTACTTAGCGTTGTTATTTGCAGAAGTATGGTCGAGGTTGACTGCTTTTTGCATAGCATAGCATTGTTGTCCTGTCGTTTTGGATAAAACCAGCTAATGCATTGGATGTTGACTGCCGAGCCTTTCTAATTATAATCAGAGATAGAAGCTGTTGCTTGCTTACCAGGTGTTCTTAAGCACGTAGAGTCTTCTGATTGTATCATGCATCACTATGCTGAAAACAGACTGTATTATTCAGTTTGCAGATAACCATTTATCTTTGGATTCTGACATCTTAAGCATGTAGAGTCTTCTGATTGTATCATGCATCACTATGCTGAAAACAGACTGTATTATTCAGTTTGCAGATAACCATTTATCGAAGGAAAAATGGAAGGGCAAAAGACTGGAGAGTACCCAAGCAGGAAGCATCGAGCTTGCCGATGCAGTCATGTAGGAGCCGCCGTGATGCCCGCCATGGTCGCCGCGACGCCTGTGGGGATCCACCGTGGAGGAGGCCGCGCCGCCGGAGTAGTCGCTGAGGAGCCGTCGTCGAGGGGAAGGGGAGGGAGACCGCCGGAACCCTAGCCGGGTCAACGCACGCCACCCCGAGCGCCGGCGCCGCTTTGGGACGCCTCTAAGCCAGATCCGCGCAGCCCCCACCTCGTGGTGGCGCGTGCCCGCAGATCTGGCCGCGCCGCTTCCACCCCCTCGTCGGCGCGGCGGAGAGGGAGGGAGGCAGATCCGCCGAGCCGCGCCGCGCCGCCGGCCGGGATCCTCCGCGCCGTGCCCGCCCGCCTGTATCTGCAGCTCGCATGGGGAAGGGAGCGGCGGCGGCCTTCGGAAGAGAGGGAAGACGGGGGGCAGCGAGTCGAGGAGATGGAGGGCGAGGCACCACCCTGGCCCGCGGCCGCGCCGTGGGGTTCCTGGCCGGAGAGGAAGTGGAGAAGGGAGGAGGGAAGAGAAGGGCGGCGGCGTGTACGGGAGAGGAAGAGGTAGCAGCTAGAGAGGAAGTGCAGAAATGAAGTGAAAAAACCTAAGTCCTGTTTATATACGAAGCATCGATTTGGGCTAAAATGGGCTCAGTTTGAGCCGGATGACAGCAGTGGCGGACTGCTGACGCAAGCAGCCCGCCACTGCAACCACAAACACAAGTGGCGCTAGAGATGATGTCAGCACGTCCGTCACTGTAGGCTTTTTTCCAGTGACAGGCTGCGCTGACATCACCACATCCGCCACTACTGACTTGCTACAGTGCTTGGTGTCCGCTGACGTCAGCATGTTCGCCACAACTAGCTGCTACAGTAATTGCCTCCGGGCTTGCAGTGACGTATCGATGTGTGTCCGCCACTACTGTAAAATTTGAAGTGTCATCTTAGGCCCTTTTTATACTAGTGTGGTATGCGTGCCAATTCTACACTTCCAGCTACACGAGTGTGTAAAATTGACCTGCCATGTGTGTTCATTAATCTATCGTTGCTAAAAGGACATCAGGTAGCAAAGATGAAAATGAGAAAGAGAACGCATTTCAACAGAAGCGTTTCTAATGTTTCAAAAAGGACTATCCATCAAATCCTAGTTGAATTTGTTGTGCAAGTCAATTTGTTTCTCAAATGTATCCACAAGTTAGGGACCAAAGTAAGTTTTAAGAGATTTTTTGGCCATGGCGAATTATGAGCAAAGGAATCCTGGAGGAGTACAAACACAAATTTTAAAATTCTAAAACCAAACTTTATATTGGGCATGCCTGTACTTTCAGGTTCAATTTAGCTGCATAGGCACTTTCTATAGCATATATATGTTTATTACGCTCCTAAATACATAAATGGCATTATTTCACTTCCAGATTGTAGCAGAAAGCTTATATGCCATACTTACACGTTTGTATTTTAGATTTTGATACAAAATAACCTAGCAAAACACCATTATCATGCATTACCCTGAAGCTACTCAAGTGATCCTATGAAACTAGAATATGAAGATAATGCAAACACGAGTAAGTAATAAGGCATTATTAGGCCCTAGTAAACAATATCAATGGTTGGTAGGTTGGTGGGCATGGAAATGTCGCACCTGCCTACCAATTCTGCAACTACAAGTCAAAAGGCCCAAGTGGGATGGTCATGTATTTGGTTTGACAATGGGATTGATACATCCCTTTTTTAGATGGGACGGTCCCAAAGGCTAGATATATGTTTAGTTGAAGGTATTTTTAAAACAAGCAATGCACGTATTTCATTAAAAAAGATAGCAGAGTTTAAAAGGACATCACAACACAACACAAACACCACGTTGTGATGCTTAGTTAAAAATTTTAGGTGCTAAGAGTTCCCGAATACAATTTAATTAGATTGAAAAGTGAAGCGAGACATAACAATGGAAGTTTGACAAATTGTGACGCGGAAATCCAATCAATCATTTTCGGCCTCACGTGCTACCGGTCCGTCCAGTTTCCGCACGCCACTGATCATCACTTCAGAAGAGAAAACCCCTCCTGCTTCATCTACTTTCCCCACTCTGCTTTTTCACTCCACCCAGATCCCTTGCGGTCTTCTCACGCCCTTCTTCTCCAGCTCCAATCCCTTGCTGTCTTGCTCCGAATTGGGGGGCGTCCTTGCACAGGCGAGCGAGATTTGGACGGGATCGCCGGCGAGGGATGCCGATGGCCCGGGGAAGAAACGGGCCGCCGGTGCCACCGCCGGCAGGCGGACGGATAGACGCCCTGCCCGACGGCGTCCTCGAGCACATCCTCGGCTTCCTACGGGCGGACGAGGCCGTGCGGACGTGCGTGCTCGCCCGGCGCTGGCGCCACCTCTGGAAGTCCGCCACGAGCCTGCGCATCCGGCCCGTCAAGAATCTCCGGGAGTTCGTGTACCACCTGCTGCTGCTCCGCCGCGGCGCGCCTCTCGAGGTGTGCGACTTGTACCTCCCCGGCTTCGACGACGAGGACGACGTGCCCCGCGTGAACCTCTGGTTCCGCTACGCCGTCGCGTGCAACGCCCGGCTGCTCACGCTGCACGCGCTGCCATCAGGCCGCCGCCTTCTCGAGCTCCACGACTTGCCTCTCGTCTCCCACCACTTGAGGATTCTTGATCTCCAATTTGTGCGGGTGCGCAGCAGCTTCCTCAACTTCTCCGGATGTCCGGCCTTGGAATATCTGTATTTTGAGTTCTCAGAGCTCTCACTGTCGTCAGAGATGACGACGATCTCGTCGGAGTCCCTGGAACATCTCAGCATAGTTGATTCCAAGTTCTCTGACGGATTCGAGGAGCGCTCCCGGATTCGAATCTGTACCCCGGACCTGTCGTCACTGCGTCTACGGCGCCTCCAGGGGAAGACTCCCATGCTTGTTGGCGACATGCCATCCTTGGTAGAGGCATCTGTGGACATAGACGGGAGCTGTGATGACAGCTGCAGGAAACTGTTGGATCCAAACTTGGATTGCAATTGCGAGTCCTGTGGCTGGTCTAGCAACTCAGGCCATGGCGAGCTTGGCTGTGTGCTTTTGATGGGCTTATCTGCAGCAGAGTGTTTGGAGCTGACTTCTGAGCGTTCAATGGTATAACTGTATAAGTCACCCCCGTATTTTAGCCAGATTATTTATACATTTGTTGCTGGATGTATATAGATGCATGTTAGTTTGGCTGATTTTTTCCGTTATGCGTGCAATGCTAACAACTTAAAATATATAAGTTCAGAATGTCTCATGTTTTTTTCGGCTTGCATCTTGTCCAGTTTATCTTCAAAAGGGATTTGAGATGGTACACTATGTTTAGCGAGTTAAGGACTCTGATTCTCAATGAATATTGGTGCGTCTCTAACGACATTGGTGCGCTAGCTTGTATTCTTGAGCGTTCACCAGTTCTAGAGAAGCTCACTCTCCAACTCTTTTCTGAGGTACATAAATACTGCAAATTGGCAATCCATCAGGATTTCAGCATCAATTCTGATTCATCTTAGAAAAATGCCTCCTTTTGCACTTGTTCACTACTTACAGGGATACAGGCCTAAAATTGAAATGAAAGGAAGCTTCAGTTCGATGGAGCGATCATTTGCAATTTCAGAACACCTTGAGGAAGTCAAAATCAAGTGTGATGTGGTCGATGAGAGGATTCTCGAAGTTCTGAAGTTCTTGTGCAAGTTTAACATACGTAAGCAAATTTGCTACTCTACTTGTGTTTCTCTGTTTCTGACATGTGCTAGCTGTAATAATCTTCATTTGGGAGAAATAAAGGTTCACTAGAATATCTGTTAATGCCGTATAGTATCTGGGTTACCACCAAATCATGAAGAATTTAAAACCTAGTTCATCGACACTTTTTAGCATATCACATCCATAACTGGAGTGCTTAATTTTGATTGCTTTGCATCAATAGTAAAGACTATGATTGCCTACTAGTTAGAATGGATTCAAATGACTGAATTGATTTGCTCTGGCTATATATGTGACTTCCGATTAGTTCTAAGAAGTATCTAAAATATGTCTACATTTAACTATTCAACATAATAACACATTATGGTATACAAGCCCTGTTACCTGACTTAGCCTTCATACAGGTCACTACATAAGCTATTTGCTGCATTCGACTGTGTATATAACCATTTCAGCTATCATCATTTAGATATGTATTACAAACATCAAATTTGTAAGTTTGCACCGCAGCTTCATTTGATACTGAACAAATCATCTCTTTGGTTTGTTTCGGTCCAATTAACCATGGAAGCATGCACTGGAGTTTTAAATTTCTGTCATATAAATAAATTTTATTCGTCTATGGAACAACAGACTTTTATTCCATTATAACATTTATTTTATACTTCCATATAACTGGAATTAATACTTGTATGGAACAACACTCTTTATCTGGTATGCCATTCATTTTCAGGTTTTAGTTTTTGAAGGAGAGAAATGTTTGCTCTCTGGCTAAGTGGCTATCATTGCTGAAAAACGCAAAGCAAGTTGCAACAAGATTGGCGTCTTTCATTACTTTTGCCAGGGCTGAACTTCCAGCCACCGAAATTTATGGAACTGGCAGCTGCAAAAGGCTTCAGAACTTTAGATGCAGAGCGTCATGTTAGTTCCTTTACACTATTAATTCGTGTGGAGCTGTTCCATAATTTTTAACGTGCGTTTACCATACTTGGAGCTATTCTTGAGATGGTAACATGATATATTCTCTCATAACGTATAATCCTTTCAGTGGATCAGTTAGTGGTCAGAATTATCGTGTACCAAGATTCGAGTGCAAAATTCAGACAGTTTGCATTGGATGTTTGGAAAATTTCACCATTGAACTCATGGTGATTTTACAGTTTGCATTGGACGTTTGGAAAATTTTACCTGCTGGAACTCATGGTGCAGAAATCACTGCTGGACGTTTGGTAGTAAATGGCAATCCAGTCAGTTTTTGCTTGGGTTCATTCCAGCAGGCATGGTGAATATTGCGCCTGGGAATGTTCGTCCTGTTGAAAGTTGAAACTGTCCCGACGGACCCACTTGTCGGTGTCCCGCAGTTAAAGTAGAAATCCCATATTTTTTCACATTATCGGAGGAAGAACGAACCTCCTGTTCGTCGTCTTTCCCCAGCGCCGAGCCATGAATGCCCGAACCCGAATGGCCGAATCCAGCTGATACCCGATCGACGTCTTCACGAGGTCAAGCTTTTCCTGGCTCTTTCGTGCCGCATCCAACTGCTGCTTTTCCATCTCCAGTTATTCCCTCGGCCAGAACTGATTCCTACTGTCTAGATCTGCGCCGCCAGCGCCGCCATCCTTGCCACCAGACCACAAGCTTGCGCCACCGACCAGAACACGAGCCTTTTCCCACCACCGATTCAATCTGCATCCTCGTGCCTTCTGAATTCTTATCGTTTCTTGTTTGCATCGTCGACGCCCTAAGCCTGTTTGACGGAATGCTCCCTTGGAAAAATGGCAAGAAAGCACCCGTGGCAACAGGCTGCGACGGTATTGACGCGTTGCCGGACGGCGTCCTTGAGCACATCCTTGGTTTTCTACCAGCGCAGGAGGCCGTGCGGACGTGCGTGCTTGCTCGGCGCTGGAGCCACCTATGGAAGTCGGCCACAGCTGTGCACATCATGTGTGTCGGCCGTTGTGGGGAGGAACCGGCGTTCTTGGTGGAGCGCCAGCGCCAGAAGTTCGTAGACAGTCTGTTGCGTGTCCGTGGACTCATACCTCTCGAAAGGTGTGAGCTCAGGATTGGTAGCTTATACCAGGACGACAACATCATCCGCCTGGTTCACTGGATCCAGCATGTTGTACGGTGCCAAGTTCAGATACTCAGGGTAGATAATATTGAACGTGATGGCTTGGAGCTGAATGAACTATCTCTCGTGTCCAGTCACTTGACGAGGCTAGAGGTCATTGGTATATCGTTGAACAACGATTTCTGTGACTTATCAGGTTGCCCAGCACTGGAATATCTAGAGTTTGGCTATTGTGATTTTTGGTGTACCACGAACATCTCATCAGTGTCCCTGAAGTACCTGAGCATCACAAGTTGTGGTTATAGCAAAGGATTCCACACTCTTATTTATACACCTCGTCTAGTTTCGCTTAGGCTAGATGACCATTGGTGCAGAACTCCGTGTTTCGAGATTATACCATCATTGAATGATGCATTTGTCAGAATCACTGGTGAGTGTGTCGACTGTTGCATGGATGATGATTCTGGGTATTGTCCTGTTGAAAATTGTTTCTTCTGTGATTCAATTGAACATGACAGCAGAAAGTGCCTTAATCTGGATGGTTTGTCAGAATCTGAGAATTTGTCATGGATAGTTGAGTCCAAAATGGTATGCTTACACTTCTACGACTTATTTAGGTTATGCTATTGTTTCTGTTTTAGCATCTAAGTTCAATTCTGGACAGTGGACACACATAAAGTTGCTCATCACTCATCAGTTCTGTATTTTAATTATCATTTCAAAATGACTGTTTCGCTGATTCTTTTCATGCATTCTGTTTGTCCAGTTTATTTTGAAAAGGGATTTGAAGAAGTGGCCTACATTTAGCAGGCTAAAAACACTGTACTCAACGAGCAATGGTGTGTGGCTCCTGACTTTCATGCACTAACTTGCATTCTCAAGCACTCACCAGTTCTAGAGAAGCTTATACTTCAACTTTTTTGCAAGGTATATGGTTTCTAAATAGACAGTTGCTGCCTTGTTTGAGTAAATTTAAATTACAGTTAAAAAGATTATAACTCTACATTAAAGCTAGAAATAAGTAAATGTATATTGTTGTTCACTTGTTGTGAAATGATTTTGGTTATTGCAGGGACACAAACATAAATTTGGAATGAAAGGAGTCCGAAATTCAATGGACATATGTGCTGCAATATCAGAACACCTGATGATAGTTGAAGTCAAGAGTGGTGTGATTGATGAGTCCATCCTCGAGGTCTTGAAGTTCCTAAGCACTCTGAACTTTCATAAGTGAATCGTCAGCAATACTCTCCATGCTTTCCATGTTTCTGCAGTTTGCCATTATATGCAATGAAGAAAAATGTAATGAAATAGTCATAGATTCATTAAGAAAAAGGGTCTTTAGTGTTGGAGTAGTTACATATATGCAGAAAATCCTAAATGCAATCATATGTAGGATAACATGTTCCACTGTTCCATGTCTATATACTATAAATAAGTGTATGTATGTCTGCCAAAAATGCATCTTGTTGCTTCCCTTCCTTATGACAGGCTGTTTCTTCTTCATTGATGATAAAGTGTTGAAAGTATTTGTACCTGAACATGTGGTAGCAATTTTCTACAGCTATATGGCTGTAGTACTGAATGTTTCACCAAATATTGTTTTTTTGGTCTTTCTAACTGTCAAGCACTTATTTCGAGGGTGCAAACACTGAAGCACGTTATACTGTCATTTCTATTTTCATTTTCTTTTGGTTTCATATATTCATAGTATTGGGCATTGTATCCATGTTAGGTGCAAGATTTCTATGCTAGGTACATTTGATTATCTTAGTGAGACACTTAGCCTCATACTTTTGGCTAGTTGTGTCATCCATAGTGGAAATGATCATCAGGTGACAGTGTTGTGGACTGGCTACACTTACCAGTCAAGCGACTTGGCAATTAGAATGGCTCAACGTCAACAGCTTCAGTGGCATCAGGAAAGATTTAGGGAGTGTTAGTTTCTGGAATTAACATAATTATTGATTGCTATTGATTTACTTGGTTTCATCGTTGTTAGTTAGTACTAGGAGCCGGCACTATATAATGAACCATGCCAGTTGGAATGAAACTCAAGCTCCTAAATACTACTCAGAGACTCTTCAGAGAGCGAATCAGTAGATCTTATTGCTGCTCGCTGTCCTCAATTCCTAGGCACACTGTTAGAAAATAATCGAATAATTAATCACCTTATTCAACTCAACTCCATTCCAATAGAAAAATTATTCTGCTTTGGGGCAATTAAGTCGTGGTGCAATTTGGTTAGGTGAAGCTTTCCAATTAATAGTTTATCTGTAATAACATGTCAACTTTCTTTGGATCTTATTATGCTTTCTACAGGTTTCAGTTTAGATGAAGTGGAGATTTTGGAGGATTAGAAGTTGGGGATGGTGATGCTTTGTTTCATCCATTCATATGGTAGTTCGCAATGGAAGGATAGTATTACTAAGGGCTCGTTTGGCCCCTAATAATAGCTTATACAGAAACATATCTGGATTATCTGGTATAATGGCTTATTTGGCTTATCCACTCAAACCGTTGGCATCAATGTGCACATTCATGGCACCTCTCTTGTTTTATTGGTGCAAACTGTGTTAACTTAGCTGTATAGTTATTATCGAAAATACAGTGCTTGCTGGCAAACAAAACATGTATGTTTTTCAAGTATGTTATGTTGGACACGAGCTCATTAACGTTCTAATTCATAGTAGTATTTGGGAAGTTCGTTTTAAAAA
This sequence comes from Eragrostis nindensis, assembly GCA_012490785.1. Taxonomy (NCBI): domain Eukaryota; kingdom Viridiplantae; phylum Streptophyta; class Magnoliopsida; order Poales; family Poaceae; genus Eragrostis; species Eragrostis nindensis. The sequence goes on from JAAXCT010001239.1 coordinate 121,442, forward strand.
AATGTATTTGGGAAGTTCGAACCTGCTAGTCACAAGGGAACTGCTGAATTATGGGCCTGTTTGGTTGTCGCCACAGCCGCACCGCGCCGCAGTTGCGGTGGCGCCGCGAGTGTGGCGGACGAATCGTCCGCCACACATTCGGCGAGCTGCGGCAGCGAAAATGAACTGCGCCGCTGTGGCGAGCGTCGGCGTGCCGCACTTGCGGCGAAGTTGCGTTTGGCTCACGCCACACGCCATGTCTTTGGCGCGGCGACTTGTGGCGCGCCGTGGAAGCAAAGCAAACAGGCCCTATGTCTGCTCAAGATATCTTCCTGAACTTTCTGTTTTGGAAACATGAAACAGAACCTTTGAGTCGAGTTTGACTACTATAAAATATAAAATACAATTTCTGTAACTGAAATATCATCATTAAATCGTATATATGGATGTCCCAAAATCATCGGATTTAACTATTTCTTTATTATCAAAAATCTTAAATGTGATTCTTTTCAAATTAAAAGCCATGAAAGGAATAAATAGTCAAATTAAAAGCGCCAGTACTTTTGTTGTTCTAATTTTTTTCCTTTTTTTTAGGGCTGATTTTTTCCTGGTTGTATTAATAAAGAAGAAAATGTTTATATATAGACACATCCACATGCAACACAGATTAACCCGATGCAAGATAGTGTACCAAAATTGTCTTGCCAAACACTCATGTGATTTCTCACATCCTCACTTAGAATATGTTGAATGGTCACAGTAGTTTTTTTTTTTTTTTTTGGGGACAAATGGTCACAGAAGTTGAGTGCGCGCCGGCAGTCACAGTTGTTAAATCCGCGAAGCAGGGCACCCTGGCTCCACACACAACGGCACTTCGTCTAGTGCTTGTCGAAGCAGTGGTAATGGATGTTGCCCTTGTCTGGCACATATAGGCTTTGATGAACTTTGGGTTTAGAATGTTGTCTTTTTCTTTTTTTTTGCGAAGATAGAAAATGTTGTCATGGACTATGGGTTTAGAAAACAACCAGGGCATCACGGCTATGGGCCACCGTAAGCTACCAGTGAGCCAACGTCGGGTAGAAATGGCAGGGTCTTTTTTTTTTAAAAAAAGAAAAGAAAAAAAGAAATGCATGTGGCTGACCTGGCTATGGGGAAAGCTTGTCTGTCAGGGTGAGATTAGATTGCACAGAGTTTGGAATCTACAAGGAGAGGTTGGAATGTTGAGAGCTTTGAAAAAAAAATCAATTTTATTGTTTTGATACACTGAAAGGCATTGTGTAAAACATATTTAAATATGTATTTGAGGATAATCATAAACCTTTGTGTAATACTCCCTCTGTCGTTGACTTTTTTAAGTTACGTATGACCATTTGTACTAAATTTTCTCTAAAATTTATCAAATATTTTTTATGATTTATTTTTTCATTTTTCACTAAAAATCGAAACAAAAATTACAAGTTTGAGAAAAGGAGAAATCTTAACAAACTTTTACAGTGTGAACAGAACAGGCTAGCGTCAACTTATACTGTGGGTCCCAAAAGTCGGTGGCCGATCAAAATTCCCCACCGATGTTCACCTGGACGCTGTCGCCGATCGAGCTCCACCACTCTACGATACCCCCTCGTCGCCTTCGTCTCCTTCCTCTGCCAGCTGCTCCACGATCCCACCCCTGTTTCCCCGACTCCTCGAACTACATCCTCGCCTCCGTCGTTCACGTACTTATGGGGCTGCCGGCGTTCTGGTGAGATCTCCATCTTTCCTCCCTTCTTTTTGTCAGCTCGCCCTCGACCTTCTTTTCCTGTCCACCTGCTAGCCGGACTGGTACTGAGCCTACCGTCGTCGGCATCCCTGTTTTTTGTTGAGGCAACCTGCGAAGCCGCCGACGGGCTGGTGTGGTGCCCGCCCGCCGCGAGCACGACCGCCTTCTTTTCCAGTCGCCGGCGCGCCTTTGAATCGGCCCCCGTCACCTGTTCGACGGAATGCCTCCGAGGAGAAAGGGCAACGAAGAGGTGGCTCTGCCGGGCGCCGGCGCCGGCCACATAGACGCCCTCCCGGATGGCGTCCTCCACCACATCCTTGGCTTTGTGGACGCGCAGGAGCCTGTGAGAACGTGCATTCTCGCACGGCGCTGGCGCCACCTTTGGAAGTCTGCCACGGCCCTGCGTCTGCGTGTGATGAGTACCAACCTGTCGGGCCTTCCAAATTTCATGGAACATCTTCTGCTTCTCCGTGGATGCTCCCCGTTTGACACATTCTACCTCAGCTTCCTCTATTTTGAGGACGACGATGTCCCGCACGTGAACCTTTGGGTCCGGCATGCGCTTCTGTGCAAAGTTCGGGACCTCTCGTTCCTTGCCTTCTGTCGAAGCTTTCCACTAGATGACCTACCTCTCGTCTCACAGCACTTAAGGAGCCTAACACTCTTCTCCGTAATATTGAAGAACAGTTTATGTGACTTCTCCAGTTGTCCGTCACTGGAACATGTAAATATTTGGGGATGCAACATGCCTGGGCCAAGAAGATCTCATTCAAATCTGTGAAATGCCTGACCATAAGGGGTTGCACTTTTGGCCATAACAAGGGTTCCGCACTCATATATATGCCCCGAATCTTGTTTCACTGACGCTAGATGATGTGGGATTCCTGGATGATCAGGAGCTCTGCAGGACTCCTGTTCTTGACAGCATGCCAAAACTACAGGAGGCATCTGTGAGACTCACTCAGAAGAATGCAGACTGTTGCAGTCATGCTGATGAGTCTGGGAATTGTGGTCACGTGAATTGTGACTCGTGTTATGGTATTGAACATGACAATAACTGCCTACTTTTGGAAGGATTATCTGAAGCCGAGAATTTGAGATTGATAGCAGAATCGAAAACGGTATGCTTACACTTCTGTCTGTAACACCTTTGTGATGTCCTGTTTTTTCTGTTGTAGTGTATAGTACATTTCTGAAAAATCATAAAGGCACTTACGTAGACATTTTTGCAGGCTAGCGGAACCAACTAGTTTTCATTTCTTCATCATGTTCAATCAAAATCAGTATTAACCGATCTTCTTTCCTGTTTGTATCTTGTCTAGTTTGTTTTCAAAAGGGATTTGAAGCAGTGCCCTATGTTTAGCAAGTTAGAGACTTTGTTTCTCAATGATTACTGGTGTGTGGCGCCCGACTTTCTTGCATTAAGTTGCATTCTCAAACACACGCCGATTCTAGAAAACCTTGGACTGCAGCTTTTTGCTGAGGTATATATTTCTAATTCACAGCTGCTGCCTTGCTAAGTAAATTCCAGATTATTGATCAATCTTAATGAATACTGTTGTTGACTACAGGGATCAAAACATAAATTGAGAATCAAAGGAAGTCGCAATCCAATGGAGTTGTCAGATGCAACAAAGCATCTAAAGACTTTGAAGACGGTTGAAATAAAGTGTGATGTGATTGATGAGAGAATCATTAAAATCGTGAAGTTCCTGAGCACATTTGACATACGTAAGATAACTAGCAGCACTCTTCATGGCTTATATGTTTCAGCAGGTTGCCCTAATGCAGAAAAGAAAGGAAGTAATGAAGAAAATTTTATGATCGTTGATATTAGAGATAAACTAATGTTTGCGACAGCGAAAGATAGTTTGCTTCCTTTTTTTAATATGCTAACAATTTGATTGTTCTATATCTTAGTTGTTGTACTTCTATTACCACTGAAAAACTGCACTTGTATTCCTGTAGCTGTATAAGTTCTCACTTCCGGCCTTCAAAGCCGCAATTATCATTGCTTGCCCGACTACCTTTCCTTTTCCTTTGTTTAGATACAAAATTGGTTTTGTATGAGTAGTTAAGTTACACATGTATAGGAAATTGTAAGCTCATTGGTTCTTTATCTATGTAAGAAACAGGAAGTAGTTTATTTGGAAAGCAGTGTGTTATGTATCACAGTTTATGAGTAATTGGAAGAACAGTGACTCACTAGCTTTGCGCAGTTAGAGGCCCATATGTTCGTATACGTTCTGTAGTTACTATTCTTACATAATTGGCTCTTGAATTCTCTAAACGTTCATTTATAACGTGTGTAACTGGTGCACTCTGTCTGCATGAATTCAGTCATATTCCTTCATATTGTAGTTTCCATTCTAGTCACTGACTTAGCTGTAGTATACCATGTTAAATTAGACATTTGATTTATTTTATTCTTGTCAGGTATATATTGCGAGATGCAAATAGCTAAACCTCTCAGCTTCCATTTTTGTGTTGTCTGCTTGTATTATGTATTAGGGTTCATTTGGTTCTTCTAATGAGCTGGATTGTCTGTTAGTTGCTACTAGTGTAACTTTGTATTGGATAAGGTCAGGTGGCAGTAATGCCAGAAACTAGTCATCTTATTTAAGTTAAACTTAGTCTATTCTAGTTTAACTAAGTCTATTCCGATGTAACATTTGCCCAAAGTTTTTTTTTTTTTGAGTTTATTTGCCCAAAGTTTGTATAACTGTATCATGCTACTATCTGGTAGTGAATATTATGCCCTGATTCCATTTTGTCTCCCCAAAAGACTGTTCCCAAGCGATGTTGGTGCCTTTTTCATTGCCCCCATTTATCAATTGACACAAGGACCTGAATTTGATTTTCTTGTACAGGTTTCCATCTGATGAAGTGGAGATTTTAGAGTAGAATTTGGAGCCTCAAGGATGCTGTATTTTCACTCGTTTGTCTGATGCAGGTCACAAAGGAAGAACTTAGTATCTGTACTCTGTAGTCGCTGTGTTGATCAGTCTTTGCAGCTTTCTTGGGTTATTAGTATGGTGAGACTCTTCCATTCCTGTTTAGTGTGTCGCTGGAGCATACATAACTGAGTACTACCGTTTTGGAGGCTTAATGTTCAGTACTTAAGTAGCCCCCTGCTAGTAAAAACTAAAAGAGATTTATTGAACTGTGCGGACTCCTGATCATATCTTGCTGAATTTTGCTATTCCGAAAGCATCTTCAAAATTGGTCTTTTAATGGGGTGAAGTGAAGTTGATTAAATTTTCCTCGAACAATCATTTTTAATCGGTCTTTTAAGCTTATCAAAAGCCTGATACCGACGACCTGCTTGCTGGCACTTCACCAGGCTGGAAGATCGCGGGCTGTAGCGTTGAAGAGCTGTACGTCACTGCAACATCTTGAGCTTTCTCGTGTGCTCTTTCACGAAACTCCAAAATATCACATGTTGCGCTTTGACGAAAGGTTTCGCACACTGCTATCCATGTCAGATGTCCCGAGTGCTTGTTTTGCTAAGGCTGGATGAGTGGATGCCCATCTGTCCAAGGCTCCTGCTCTTGATTACAGCAGGCATTCGTTAGTCATCCACAAGGCATACAATACTCAGGGCGACTGTGACTGTAACTTCAAGGATTGCTACGAATCGTAGATGACAACAAGGTTGCATCCAAATCACTTTGTCGAAACAGGGGAAATTTGCTCATGCTAAACACAGGGGAAATTTGCAAGTAAAAAAAAAGGAGGAATTTTGCAAAAGGTCTTTATTGCCAGCGCATTTAACAGAGACAGCTCACTGTTTCAAATCCGAAAGATATGTTTAATTTTGCAAAGTCTGAAAAAGAGATTCATTTTCAGAATCAGAATATAAAACAAGTACGGTTTTGTAAATGCCCACTATTTGATTGGTAGACTGATGGAGGTGTCCGAAATTCCGAATAGGATACTGGAAGCATGCACCGCCGATGTGTTGACAAAGTGATTAGTACGAGTCCGAACCATCTGCCGCTTTCAGAATCGGAACGCTACTCGATCGGTGCCGGGCTTCCCTGTGTATAAAAAGGAAGCTAGGGCCCCCCGTTGTGGAGCACGCAGTTGCAAGCATGGAAGGTACCGCCGCCGAGCGCGCCCTCGCCACCGCGGTCGCCGCCCGAGTGGCCGCCATCTGCAACCAGATCAAGAAACACCGCGACGCCGGGAAGCCATGAGCGCCAGGCACGCGGCCGTCATCTCCGCCATGATCGACAACATGGCAGCCACCGACGTCGACGCCGAGGAGACGCCCAAGACCAGCGTCAGTAGGAAGGCGCGTAAGGGCGCTGCCCGCTGGAACGAGGAGCTGTCCAGGCTCGACGAGGCCAAGCCCGGCGTCGTAATCAAGTCCGTCCATGGCTGCGACGCCGGCGACATCCTGCGCGAGGCCTGCTTCATGGCGGCCTGCCGCGGCCACCCCTCGGTCGTCGGCTACTGCGGCATCACGCGCACGCCGGGAGCGGAGGAAGAAGAAGACGAGTACTCCCTCGTCGCCGACGCCGACAGCGCCGCCGGGCCACCGAGGACCCTCGCCGACGTGCTCCGTGACCACGGCCGGCCGTTCCGGAGACCGACGCGCGCCGCATCATGCGCCAGCTCCTGCTCGGCGTGGAAGCGATGGCCGAGCGCGGCGTCGTCCACCGCGACATCAACCCCGCCAACGTCATCTACGGCAGCGGCGGCGCCTTCAAGATCACCGGCTTCGGCGCGGCGAAGCACTCGGCGGAGAAAGACCCGCCGCGCCTGTTCGCCGGAACGAACGGGTACGCGGCGCCGGAGGTGCTGCTGGAGAACGAGGGCCACGGCGCGCCGGCAGACGCGTGGTCGCTCGGCTGCGTCATGCTCGAGCTCCTCACCGGCAAGCTGCGTTTGCCGGGGACGGGGACGGGGACGATAAGGCCGACCAGCAGCTCCGCAAGATGTTCGACGCGCTCGGCGTGCCGGGGAGGAAGGCGTGGCAAGGCTTGCAGCCCATGTCCCCGCCGGCGAGGTGCAGCAGAGGCAAGCACGGCAGCGGCAGGTCGTCGGGAACTGCAACACGCTGCGGGAGGTGGTGCCGGAGGGGTTCGATGTCTTGAACGGGCTCCTGAACTGTGACCCCAAAAAGAGGCTGACGGCGGCGGCCGCTCTTCAATGTCCGTGGTTCACGGACAACGCCCTCAACGACGACGACGCGCTTCTTTTGTCGTTGCTTTGGCCAAGATCACCAGCGCGGCCGCAGAATCGTGGTCAATGGTCTTGCAGATGGCCGTGTCACTCGCTGGGCGTACGCTACAGTTGCTTAGACCCAAAAGCATTGCACAAGTGATGATTGCCATGTGATTCACTTAATTATGTACTGCAGTCTTGCAGAACGTGTGTTAGTCGACAATGTAATACATATTGTGCCAGTTTTGTTATTACTAGCAATTAATTTCATTGAATTTTTTCTATATAATTCTGGTTATGATTTGGAAGTATCGTTCGCTTGTTTTCATGTATTTCGCTACTCTATTATCATCTCAAATTATAGCACATTGAAATATCTAAGTTCCATTTGTCTCCTACACAACGATCCTAAATTAGCACCATAAGGTGAGTGTCTGAATTGTACTGTGTAATCTAAAAAAAAAATTAGCACCATAAGTATGTAACAAAAAAAAGATTAAATTTCAAAGCTGTCAATTGGTTGTATGATAATTTCGCCATGTCTAGGATGGTTTGATAATTCTTTGTCAATTATAATTGTGTTATGCCTCCGCAAAAAAGAATTAATTGTGTGATGGATGTCCAATTAAATCGAAGCAATGATGGTTAAAAGAAAAAAAAATTGATGCCCCATGAGAATTCGAAACGTTTCTTGCGTCCCCGGCAGACTTGAACCGCAAGACGCGCGTGCGCTTCGTCTTCCGGACCTCCCTCCGGCGAGTGGTCCCAGACTCCCATCCCGCTCCACCTGTGCGTCAACGCAGGCCGCCGAGTGAAACCAAACCTTCCCAGTTCCCTTCCCAACCGCCTTCTCTTCAGATCTTTCCTCCCCGACACATCAGGGTGGCTGCGGCACCCGCCGCCCACCACTTGTTCGACGGAATGCCGCTTCGTAGAAGGAAGGCCACCAAGGAAGCGTCACCGCAAGAGGTGACCGCTGGCGGGGAGTAGGGACAGGGACCGGATCAGCTCGCTGCCGGACGCCGTCCTCCAGCACGCCCTCTCGGGTTCCTTCCGGTGCGCGAGGCCGTGCGTGCACTCCCGGCGCTGGCGCCCCCTATGGCGGTGGCGGTCCCTGCCACGCCTGCACGTCACCGACAAGGAGGTGCTGGGAAGCGCCGAGAATCTGAACATGTTCTTGAAACGTTTACTTCTGCTCCGTGACCCTGGATCGACTCTTGATTGGTGCAGAGTTCGATCTCGGAGGATTCGAAGACCTTGATCCTACATACATCGACCTTTGGATCCGGCATGCGCTGCTGTTACGAGGGGTATGCGTTACAAAGTTCATTTGACATAGCAAATAGCAATCCACCTAACTTTCAAAATATGTTTATCGAAGTTTTGATCCTTATTTTAGTTCTCAGGACAAGTAGTTGAAGCTGTTTATTATTTATTTTTTTTTTTTGCGAACACGCAAAAGCTTTGCGTGTCAGGAATTTATAGAAGAAGGAAAGGTGCGAAGAGGCACCGTAGTTACAACGAGTATACACCCTCCGCTCAAGGCGGCTGACTCAACCATACATCTATGTGGTTACATCGTCGATTGCTACCTGGGCACTACTAAACAAACCACGGAGTCGCTTTGCTCCAGCATATATCCACAACTTAGCCTCCGCTTTGCAGATATGTAACAATGCACTCGTTGTGCGCAACTCAGCTTCGAATACCCTGGCATTTCTTTCTTTCCATATACACCACGTTACTAGAACGAGTAGTGTATCAAAACCACGCCTGTTCACTTGGTTTATCCCACGACGCCATACTCTCCATCCTTGTTGCAGCGTCCGCGTAGCTGGTGGTTCTGGTATGTCGATGTGTGTTGCCATTGATCTCCATACTTGCTTAGTATAGGAGCATCTCCAAAGTAGATGCTGAGTTGTTTCTTGCTCCAGTCCACAAAGTGGACATGCTTCATGCGTATCCATGTTGCGACGCCTCATGCGGTCTGCTGTCCATATTCTGTTATGAAGCACAAGCCAAATAAAAGTTTGACCTTGCCTGGAGCCCATGCCTTCCACAACCAGCGAGCACATTGCATTTTCGGCTTCCCGTCAAAGAATGAATTATAAGCGCTTTTTGTTGAGTACACCCCTGAGCTATCTCTGACCCATACCCATTTGTCTTCCTCGTTACTAAGATGATATGCTTGCATTTGGTCTCTGAGTGAAGGTATTCGTGAATAACTGAACTGTTCGGGCCCCTGTTATATCTCTGATCCACAGTCTATCAGTTAATGCTTGCTGGACTGTTCTAGTCTTGATCAACTTTGACGGGACTGCCTGCACTAGAGATGGGTATGTTTGAGCAATGGAGGAGCCGTTCATCCATTTGTCAGACCAGAACAAAGCCTTTGCTCCGTTGCCAAGCCGGACCACTGTTGAGTCAGTGAAGAGTTTCAGGACAGCCGGTTCAGTTTGCATCGGCAACTCACGCCAGCATTGGTCACCATTATACTGCAACCACAACCAACGCACCCTCAGTGCATAACCCATTAGTTTTAGGTTCATGAGACCAAGCCCTCCATATATGTTCGGCTGACAGACCACTGTCCAAGCCACACGGCATTTGGAACCATGAACTTTGTCACTGCCCGACCAGAGGAAAGCTCTGCAGATTCTGTTGATCGCTTGTATCGCCCATGCAGGTAGGATTAGGGCCATGGATATATAGATAGGTATCGATAATAGGACAGATTTAACCAATGTTCCCCTGCCACTGGGGTGAATTAGTTGGCCTTTCCATGTTGGAATGCGGCGAGCGACTTTGTCAATCACCGGCTGGATATGAGCTTTAGGTATGCGCTTGACCGCCAACGGTAAACCCAAATACCTGCAGGGAAAGTGCACTACTTGACATGGTAGGAGACTGTGTGCTAGCTGAATCTCTTCCTCTGAACATCTTATTGGGGTGATTGAGCATTTGCCAAAATTAGTTTGCAGGCCTGAGGCTCCACCAAATGAAACTAGGATTGCTTTATGGCCATAAGCTCGCTTCTGGACATGTTAAGGAAGATAATGACATCATCGGCATAGAAAGATGCCCTGTGCTTAATGTCATTGCTCTTGAGAGGTGACAGCAATTGAGAAGTTACTGCTTTGGCTATCATCAGGTTGAGGGCTTCCATAACAATGATGAACAGCAACGGCGACAAAGGGTCGCCCTGTCGTAACCCGCGCTGATGAGTAATCGATAAACCCGGGACTCCATTTAGCATGATGCGGGAGGATGCGGTGCTGAGAATGAGTGAGATCCATTCTCTCCAACGAGTACTGAAGCCCATGTATGCCAATATGTCGAGAAGGAAGGGCCAAGAGACGGTGTCAAAAGCCTTTGTAATATCAAGCTTGAGGAGTACGCTCGGGTGCTTCATCCTATATAATTTCTTAGCAGCCAGCTTGACGTAATTGAAGTTGTCAAGAATGCTACGCGTTTTTATGAACGCACTTTGGTTTGGGGACACCAACTTTTCCATGTAAGGTGCAAGTCTGTTGGCTAGTAGCTTCGAGAAGATTTTTCCAATGCTGTGTATAAGGCTAATGGGTCTGTAATCGGACACTGAGATGGCTTCGTCTTTTTTGGCTAGCAGCACCACGTAAGAGTTGTTCAGAAATTGAAAACCCCTTCCATCTGATGAAGCAAGTCGATTGATAGCTGCCAAGACGTCCTCCTTAATGATGCTCCAAGTGGACTTGAAGAAGGCCCCAGTGAAGCCGTCAGGCCCCGGCGCTTTGTCGCCCGGCATCTCCTTTATGATCCTCCAAACCTCATCTTCAGTGAATGCACCGTCAAGCTCAGAAAGATTAAGGACAGGGAGGCCAATTCCCGCAAAGTTCATGTTGTGTGATCGGCCAGCCGCTGTCCCCATAATCTGCTCAAAGTATTGGAATAGCATATCCGCTTTGTCTTCATGAGAGGAAGCAACCTGATCATTGTGCTTGAGCCTTGCGATGCAATTCTTTCTTCTCCGATGTCTGGCCTGCATTTGGAAAAATTTTGTATTAGCGTCTCCTTCAGACAGCCATGTTATCCTTGATCTTTGTCTGGCGATTGATCTTTCCAGAGATGCAAGCCCAAGGCACTTCAATTTCAGGTCTCGCCTAAACCACTGTTCCAACGGCGAGAGCTGCCGCGATTCCTGAGCCACATCAAATTTGAAAATGAGTTCCTTTGCTATCGAGAGCTGCAGTCTGACGCTGCCTACCAAGTCTTGGCTCCATCGTTGTAGTTCCTTAGCCGTGTTTGACAAAAGGCAGTCCAGCCGGATTAGCGGCGGCAATCCCGGTGGTGCCTGCCATGCTGATTGAACAACATCCTGGAAGCCTTGCATCTTGATCCAAAAATTTTCAAAACGGAATCTGTGGAACTTTGGCGTTGCCATGTTTGTGTTGAGAATTATTGGACAATGATCCGAGATAGATGACGCTGAAGCTTGGAGCAGGCAGTTTGGGAACAGGTCATCCCATGAAACCGTGACGAACACTCTGTCTAGACGCACCAAAGTTGGGTTCAATCTTTCATTACTCCATGTAAACTTTCTTCCATGTAGATCAACCTCTTTGAGTAGCAGGTCATCTAGGCATCTTCGGAACCTGCGCATCCATCTGTAGTCCAAATTCCCGTTACTCTTGTCTGGTGCTTGGTAAATTAGATTGAAGTCTCCAACGACCGCCCAAGGTAGAGTGCTTGTTTCCTTGATTTCTTTCAGCTCGGCGAGGAAGTCTAATTTGTCCTGGTCCTCTTGCGGTCCATAGACAGACGTGATTCTCCATGGGCAGGTTGCGGCATTTGAACTCACTTCTGCTGTGATCGAGTAACGACGGATGTTGACGTTAGAGACCTGCCAAACATCCCGGCGCCAAGCGAGGAGGATTCCACCCCGCGTATTATCAGCCGGGCGATACACAAAGTCGTAATCCGAACCGAGCATTTGCATCATCAAACGGTTGCGGATTACATCGAGTTTTGTCTCGGAAAGACATATCAACGATGCCTGTTCGGAGAGAACAGCATCACGCACCACATTCCTACGCGCAGGCAAATTGAGGCCGCGCACATTCCAGATTAAGATGTTTTCTCCTGGACAATCCATGGAGGACACAACCGGGAGGAGCCACCACGAGGCACTAAGCCCCCACCTGCTGGTCTTGGGTCCTGATGAGTTCGGACTCCAAGCCAACTGACGTGATACCTCTGGAGAAAAGCTCGGCGAGGGCGATGATGTGTCGCTGCGAGAGCGGTTGTCGGAAGAGATCGTCGAAAGCCGAACAGGTCTCAGCAGTTGGGAATTCATCCTGCTTGATAAGGCCAAGCTTCTGCATTATTCTTCGCTGCGCCCTCTTTACTGAGTTGTTAGGTAGAATTTTATCTTTGATGGCCAAGCGCTTGCTCCTCCTGGGCAGCATGTTCGAAGAGCTTCTGCTCATATTGCGGCGCTGAGGACGACGGATAGGAGGGGGCCTTTTAGATCCGATGGTTGCAACCACAGGCTGATTTAATGGGGTTTGGCATGCATCAATGAACTCTTGAATCCGTCGTGGTGTGGACTCGTGGCTTTCAGCTGTGAAGCACGTCGTTCCGGGGCTCACGGCAGTTCGTGCCTGCGGTTGCCACACTGCTAAGCAGCGCCAACTGGGCCTCCTTGTTTGGTTCAGCAACTGTATGGGCCAGATCGGGATCTTCCTCGGCCCGATCTGAAAATGCGCTGGCTGGGCAAGCTTCTTGAGTACTATTCCTCGCCGGTTCCTGAGAATTCTCCTCTGCATTCAACGCTACCGTACGCGGTTGCTCGGCCAGCATACATGGTCTGAGCTCTAGCAACATTGGATCCTCCCAACGGTATGGGCTACACTGACGTTGTGTCTCCTGGAGATCAGACGCCGGGTCTTTCAAACTCAGCTTTCGGCGCGCCGCAGCTGTAGCTGTAGCAAGCACGCCGTCATCAATGCGGAGAGACGCACTGCGCTGGCGCCCCGACCCGCGAGAGACTTTATTTTGAATCTTTGAGTCCCGATGCACATCAAAGGCCGGCCCCACTCTGTCAGATTCCGCCTCTGGAACCCTCTCCTCCATGGTCAACGGCGAGCTCACCGGAGAAGGAACGGGTGTTGCGCACTTCACTGATACAGAGAGGAAACCCGAGGTCTCATCTTGACTTGCTTCCGGTGGCAGCGACGCGGAAGCGGAAGCTGCTCCGCGTGGGCCAGCGGCGCGCCGCGTCGGAGGTGGAGCGGCCGACACCGGCAAGGACGAGGTAGGCACTTCACGGGGAGGGATCGCTCGCCGCGGCGGCTGCGCAGCCCGAGCAAATCTTGCCAGTTGAGCGTCCGGCCTCCGTGGCGGAGGCGGCGGTGGTGGGGGGGTAGGGTCGCGAGAGCCCGGCGGAGCCCCGGAGGAAGACGACGCCATAGAACGACGGTCCGCAGCCGTACCCTTCGAAGAGGACGACGAGGAGGGACGTGGCCTCTTGCAGTCCCTGGCATGGTGCCAGAACTGCTTGCAACGCAAGCACCTAGGTGGTAGCTTGCAGTCGGCGACCCGATGCTTCTCGGAGAGACAGTTGAAGCACCGGCCGTCGAGGTCAACCGGGATCAACCTTCGCGGCGCCACCACGGCACGGACAGTGGATTTCACCGTCACGGCCTGCCGCGGTCTACGGCATTCGAAAGAGCGGTGGCCGGGTCTTCCGCACTGCAGGCATTTGGTGGGCTCTCGACACGCCGCCTTGCGGTGGCCCTTCTTCAAACAATTGAAACAGCGCCCCAACATGGCGGTCGGGATCTGTCCGCGCCGCCGCTGGAGAGCCGCTTCCCGCCGGCGGCTGCGTTTGCTCCTCACCACGCGCCAGCCATCTGCATCCGGCGCAGCGTCCGGAACCCTATGGATCTCGGAGCGCAGCCTGGTGCGGGCCGGCAGCGGCGGTGGCGGAGAAAGCTGCCGAGGTCGTGGGTCGCAGACGCGGGGCCGCTGGTCGCCGGCGCAAGGACGGCAGACGGCATCGCGATAGGAGTCCGTGTAGCGGGGCACTGCTCGGCGGTCTTCCTGTCAGCAACTGGGGAGAGTGGGCTATCCATCCATCGTTCGTGCTTGGAACGTCCTGCGGAGGGAGGGTAGAAAGGAGTGGCATGTGGTGATAGGGGAGAGGAGGTTGTGCGCTTGCTCAGAGGTAGGGAGGTGGGCGCCGGAGCCGGAGTGGCCGCCGGCGAGGGGCTATCGAGATGGGAATGGGAGAACGCGCTCATCCTATCGCGGTAGTCGCTAGTTGAAGCTGTTTTATGTTTCTCTGTATACTACCGCAGTAGCATAAAAAAACACTTAGTTTACTTTGTCATATTTGTTCACAGGTTTCCTTCTGATAAGCTGTGAGAAACTTTGGGCGGGTACTAAAATAGATGGAGGCTGATCTGGTATCCAGTGTCGCTTGATCATTTGAAGAGTACTAGGATGAAAGGCGCGCTCCGCTGCGCTCATTTGAACTATGGTAAAACTTATCACAAGACCAACGTAGCTCAGTGGTACGCTCCATTTCTTGGATCCAAGAGGTCTTGTGTTTGATTCCTTGCACCTACCTTTTACTTTTTTAGAACCATTTCTTTAATTTTTGTAACTGCACGTTATGTCACTGTAGTCTTTTTAGGTCAACAATGGGTCTTCACAGCCCGTGGCTCGCTGCCGAGGACGGCGGCCTAACAGGCCGTTGCCATGAACCGAGGGGCAATGAGCGGCTCAAGAAGCGTGACGTTGATGAATGTGGCCAGGCCCATGAATGGCGGAAAGCAGCCCAACAGCGAAGGCTAGCTAGAGGTGGCAACCAAGGCCGAGGTGGGGAGCAAGTGCACGTGGCTCACGGTAAAAACAGGACAAGATGGTCAAAATTCCGAGAGGAACGGTAGTTCTTCACAGTTGAAGACTAGGATATATGGTTCCCTTTGTCTGTGGGATATGATTCTATAGTACTAGTTCAACCCATCTGCACTGATCACACGTGCTTTGGTTTGCCCACTTCTTGAGACGCATATGCCGTCAGCTGTTTTGACTCATGACGGCTGTTTCGACTCATTAGTTGTCACCTATAACTTTGATGGAACTCTGTTCAATTGAGTGGACTGGCCTCCTTTTTTTATGTTAACACGCAGGAGAGCTATGTATCATTTATTTAAAAGGAGAAAATAGTAGATCATGCAGGACGTACTGGCCGCTATCAAATCTTAAATATTTTCGCGAATTAATTCCACTTTACGTGGCAGGACTGGCAACAAGGGGTCTAGTGAGTGTGATGCAACACACGTTATATTAATCATTGACTGTTTTAAATTAGATTAATGTCCTAAAAGGTTGTAACGGGCTAAAATCTGTATATTAAATTTATCATTGTGTTAGATCGTGTGGCAAGGATGCCTGTAATTACCTCCCTGACGCTGGAGCTTTTAACTAGTGTAAGGATCTTGACTCGACTCAGAACAGGGTCATCTTAGAAGGATCAAATATTATGCTCTGCTTTTAATTTTGAACTGTAGTGTGTTTTTCCCAAAATCCTGTAGTACTGTAGCTGTATTGTAGTTACTCCAAGATTAACGGATTCCCAATTAATAACAACATGACTAGCATTTTCAACAAAATAAATATGGAGTGGAAAATGCAGGACATCAATCAGGGGATGTAATATGCTTTAATAATTAGTGACAAATAAACCGTCACTAACCATGGTTGGTGGCGGCTAAAAGAAATTCATATATCAACATTTTTCTTGTAGAGTTCTTTGGGCCTTGTACCATGTAAATATCTTTAAATTCCCTTTTTTCACAAAAAAATCATGAATAGTGAAAAAAGCCGTTGCTAACCATGGTTGGTGATTGCTAAAAAAGTCATAAATCAAGATTTTTCTTTTATTGTTATTTGGGCCTTGGACCTTGTACCATGAAATATCTTTTGGAAATTAATACAAAAAATAGTAGGGAGCGCCACTGCTATTTTCTAAAAAAAAGTAGTAGTTGTCAGCATTGCACACCAATGATAACTCATATAATGGGCATATTACATAGGTAATTTTTTATTTTCAAACACGCAGGAAAGCATCATATTATTATATTAAAAGAAAATATTACAGAGGTGAAAATAGACATTATTGAAAAAAAATGAAGTGGCACGACAAATATAACTTGAATAACATGTAGGAGTTTCTATCACCCTGGGCTGTACCATGGCTTAAGTCTTCAACCCAATTACAAGAAATATTTTTCCTAAAACCGTTGCCTATCTCTGTTCTGTGGTACGTGGCCCAGATCCTTCCTGGCATGGTTCTCCACAGATTTATTATTAAGTGGGTATGGGCTTGAGAAAGAGGGTTGCCACAAGATCCTTGAGGTCGCCGCTGAAGGTGTAGGCATCATTACCACTATGGTATATGATCTCCATAGTCTTCGCTACATTGACCAGGGATAGTTGAGCTGCCGGCAGAAACGCACGGTCCATCTCCATGCATGCCTGGTTTATTCTCCTCCATGCGTGCTCTGACATTGCAGTGATTGCTGCCACGGCCTCCTCCCCTGTGGTGCCATGCTCGCAGATATAGCACTCCACGGAGCTGGCTACGTCCATCTTGCTCTTCCCCCTCTGCGTAGATAAATCAAGGTTTTAGTTTGTTGGAAAATTTAACCGTTGTTAATTCAGGCAAATCTTCAATTTGTACCAGGTATATTTTGTCGGTAAAAATCAGTTTTAATCCTCCAAACAATCACTTTGTCTCTTTGACTCCCTAGACAAAATCTTGGCTCCATTTACTCACCCGAGAAATTTGATGCCCCAATTGCGATTTTTCCCGTACAGTTGAATTTGAAGCTCAAATAATTATAACACATTTCAACGATATCAATTATATGTATGTATGGTGAATTGCTAGTATTATACAATGTCAATGGTATAACAAACTACGTTATATTATTTTATTAGGTGGCTGTGGCGACTATCACATACAAAATTTGAGTTTCTAATTTAAGTTTTATTTGGAGAAACATAAAAACAACTTCAATAGGTGGTAAATTGCACTAACTTGAATTGTTCGGTGGAGTAATTAAATTTGAGCGATGCTACATCTACGTAACAACACGAAATTCGTACGTGCTGACTAGGATAGGGCCACAACAAGCCGACGTGACTCGAGCGTAATTAATGGCGAAGCCAGCGCGAAGGGAAGCCAGGGCGCTTCGTCTCCGTTGGAATATTAGAGATGCCATGCGCCCTGCTTCTTCTTGATTAATTACACGGTCACCTTGTTTGTTCTTATTAGGTAGCAAACTACTCGCATTGATTTTCAGTAATCACTATTCGAAGTTTCGGAAGAAGGATGAGAACGCATGCCTGCGTTGCAGTGTGCAAAGAGTGACTCCAGCCGCCATGCAACAAACTGCACTGTAATGCCCAAGCGCCATGGAAGCAACCATTGCCTGCATCTGCGTATACGGTAGCAACCGGATCATTCTGCAATGTTGCTGAGTCAGCCCCGCCCCAAATCCAACCCAACCAGTTCGCAGGAACGGGAAACCGCTTGCGCCTTCCGCCCAATCTCCGGTGTTCGCCGCCGGCCGGCCGTTGCCTTTCACATGCCCGTGCACTCCTCGTCGCCATGTAAAAAGCAAAAATAAATTCTGTCGCGTCGCAGGCAGACGCCGCATCCTCATGCAAACATGAGTAACAGAGAGGCTATCCCTGATTTGGTAATTAATAATGATGTTTAAGTTGGCAAAACGGGAACCTGGCCGCGTTGCGCTCTGACTAGGATCACGTGGAAATTACGTAGCCATTTCGTAGCTCTAGCATTTCTGAGTAAATTAAACCATTATTTTGTTTAGGGAAACAGACAAGGTGAATTGTCTGGAAAGTAAAATGAAGCTTTTCCTTCTTGGCGTGCAGACACCTTCAATGTCTATACTATTTTATGGCATTCGTCATCAATATATAGTTTGTTGGGTGCCCATTTGAACTTCTTTTTTACAGTGTATGCCATAAGAAATTATCTAATGTACGTTTGTCCCGAAGCACTCTTTTATGCAGCAGTATTTTCAACCATATTGATGATGCAAAGTCTAGAAGCCTCGTTTAGTGCACAAATCCTAATACCATACTACTATATATTATGAAATGGAAAAATACCTTGTAGGAAGCAATGTCATTGAGGAAGCGGCCAATCTCTGCACATGCGCGAACCATGTCAGGAACACTGATTGCCCACTCAAAGATCTCCCTGGTTGCCACATTAGTGGCACCAATCAGCGACGCAAGGTCATCGGCACCGTGCTTGACATGACCGACACTTCTACCTGCTCTTTGAACCTTGGCATGTAGTTTTCGTTCGACCATGTGGCCTCACGAAGGTAATGTTTTGACTGCAATTTGTACTGCATAAGAGAAAAGGGACACGACATTGGAGCTCTCACCAAGAAAAAGAACATACGATTCTTTAGCATGATACAAATAAATATATGGCCACGCTACACTATGTGCAGCTCAGAAGCATGTTAGATGGCACACATAGCACAAATACATTACTGTATTAGATAATAGGGAAAGTACCGTCCATTGTCTCGCTAGAAATTATAGCTCAGCCCACTCCCAGCACACATACATCTATTATGTCTCTGCTTACTGTGCAGAAATTACTTACTGCTTTCCGGACGTAAGACACGCAATACTTCTCATCGGGTAGCAAAATGTCTTCAAATTCGCTGAAGTTGCTTAATATTTTGGTGTACAACATGCGAAGATATTCCGGTAGGATAGAAACTGCATTTTCATCCATCTGTAAATAAAGGTTGCACACATATACATACTTAGTTCGCCTGTGTTCTTTGAAACATTGTATAAAAAAAACAGATAATGTTATACTCATTTTGTCATAAGTCAAACTTTTCAAACTTTGACTATTAATTACGAAAAAGCTATAAATATTGACAACACAAAAAATGATTTCACTAGATTCATCGTGAAATGAACTATCATAATGTGTAACTCTTTTAGTTGAAACAATATATATTTATATTAGATATATATTGTTGGTCAGAGTTTCAAAAGTTTGACTTACGATAAAACTAAAAGGACACTGTATTTGTAACCAAGTTCATCACAAGCAAATTACTTCTTCTGCTTCATATTCTTTGTTGTTTCCATCTTTATTCTGAGTCAAATATATCTTTTATTACCTTCGATAGTTCATATACATAAAAAAGTAAGATTTATAATTTAATATCTTTCATGAGAAATACTTTCATGATACACAATTCATATTTTGTTAAACTAGATGAATGTGTAGAAATTGTTGGCCAAAGATTGGAAATTTTGATTTAAGACAAAGCTAAACAACTATTTTGAAGAGAGGTAATCAGTTGGCACTCGTCTAGGGTGGCATGGAGATCGTATGTGTCATCCATCAGGGTAAGCAATCCAACTATCTTGGCAAGCATCATTACAGCACGAGAGTTCTCTTCGCCATGGAACGCTCCGGCAGCCCAGAAGTACATCTCCACGCCGCGGTCCCGGGCATTTATCAGCTTCACATCGTCATAGAGATGTCTCACCATCTGAAATTTTGATGAAATGTTTGTTGAAATCTTTGGAAAGACATAAACAGGATGTAACCATATCAAGAGGACTTACGAGGAGAAGGCGCTGAGCTGCTTGAGGTACACGGATCTCATGAGGTTACACTCCAGCCTCGCGAGCTCCAGCACCGCGGCATCATGCTCCTCCTCCTGCTCGTACTCGGCAATATAGTGCATGGTCTCTAGCGGATTGATGAATCGGGGGAGGGGGATGCTAAGGGAACGGGAGACCTGCTCTGCAACTGGAGAACTGAGTTTGCCTTTCATAGCCTCGAGGTGGGACCTGGTGAAGGCGATGGCGTTATCAAGGACATCCTCACCAGGGACTGCCATGTGTGCCGCATTGTACAGGCTCAGAAGCCCCCTCGGGTCGCTATTCAGATCTATTCTAAACCACCAGAGCCATCTCGGAACCTATCGAACACATCTGCATCCAGGCGTGCTTGTAAGTGGCATGGCATCCATCCGTTATCTTTAGATGGGTTGCATGTACAATACAAATCCATAGGATCAGAATACTGTCGGGTAACTTTTTTTTATAAGGAAAATTAACCAAGCAAAAAAAAAAATCAATATGTGAACGGTGACGTTTGTTTCTGTAGTTAGCTACCTGCAGATACCCAAAAGCCGTGTTGCCTAAGCAAACGAAACCGTAGCGCGGTGATATAGAGTTCTTTAGAGCTACCAAACTCTAGAGCCTCATTGTGAACACGCCTTAATGCTGTTTCAATCTCTCCTTGGAAGTGGTTATCTACACTAAGGCGTTCGAGCGCGTCTACCAGCTCCACCGTGTTGGCCATGCTAATAACCTGCTTGCCGGTATTAAGCCTCTGGCGCGCTTCCCCTTGAGTTGATCTGCCCTCTCTCTCATCCACTCTTCCGAACTCTGCGGCATGAACATACAGACTGCATAATTAAGGCTATGAAATGATATGATGCATACAATATTATTGAAACTATGTCAAATGAAGATGATGCATTATACCTGAGAAACAGGAGGGGTATATGTCTCCCCACACGCAGGGTACATGAGGTCTGGTGTCGTTGGTGGCCATAGTTGGACCATGGATCTCCTTGCTAAGAGATGCAGCATCAGCCTTGCCCTCAGCCATGTCAGCCGTGTACTTGCACCTCGTATGATATTCTGTTGCAGTAGTTACGTGGCTTCAAATGGCCCAGCTATCTATCAGGCTCTATTTATAGACCTCGCTAGCCTCATGAGCAAACTATATATTAATTAGTTGCAGCCTGCAGCCCAAAGCACGAATTATGTGAGTAAGTACTGAGTAAGGAACTGCTATATGATTAGTACTAATATGGTGTATTTTGTACTCGTATTTTCATGTAATTGTAATGAAATATGGGGTGGGAGAACTAAGCACATGGATTAGAGTCTGTCAAAAATTAAAAGAATGATTTGTCGATGTAGGCAGGTGCATGTAGGCAAGGCAGGTGCATGTAGTAAAGTGCGATGTATGAAAAACAAAATGAATGTATCAAAAATATAAAGATTACATAGTATTCTTTTGCATATATAGAAGCATCATATTTCTTAAAATCTTAAATCTTTATCACAAAACAGATATTATTGTCACAATTTTTTAACTCACTAGATAAAAACGTTAGCCTTGTATAGGTGCACCGGGTTGATGGGTTAGTTTTAGCTAAATAATGATACAGTATATACTAAGGACTAGACAAGACAAAATAATGAGTAATTGAGACGGTGATCTCTATTTTTCGCGAAAAGTTTTGGATGAAGCGTGGATAAAAGCGATGGAGATTAGATCAGTCACACCTAATCTCACGGGAGATTTATTTGGCTGCCGTAAACTCGTGAAGACGAGTAGCGTGGTAACATAGAGAAGAAGGCTAATCTCTTTTTTCTTTTCTTTTTCTCTTCCTTTCAACGCTTCTCTCTTTTTTTGTTCTTTTTGGTGAGGCTGGCCGTTCTGCTCGCTGCTGTTTATCCCTTTGTAGCTGCTATTTGCGTTCTTCAGCTACTGATTAGATCGAGAAAAAGTGAGTTATTTTGCCTCGCAATTTTTAATACTACCATATTGTTAACTCTACTGATGCAAGAAATAGTGACGGAGGTCTATGGATTTTAGATTGTGGGATCAGAAGGCTACATCATCCACAATCTAGATCCTAAATCTTGTGCCGTTTGGTAACCCTGGATTCTAGAATGATTAGTCCCTATTTTTGTGTCAAAAGACTATGATACCCATTTGTTGTTTCGGGTTCGTATGACATACAAATGAGTAAATTTACAACAATTAAATTATTTTCTTTAGAGATAATTTATTATCCAACAATATGGAGGGAGTAGAAGTAGTTTAATATTCCTATTTCTACCATAATATATATTTTACATTGTACTCCAAATTTTAATTCTGCTACATAATTACACCGAATCTCATGTTCATACTCTCACAATCCACCACATCCAAATAACTTTAATTCCACCTGTTAGATTGTGGATTGTGCCATAATCCAACCTGATATTGTGCAATTCAGATGTTTACACCATCCACATTGTGAAACGCCATCCACATTCCGAATTGTGAACCCTTCTAGATTGTGGATTCTGTTTCACAATATGGACGTAGGACAGCTACTGTAAAACATTTGACGAGAATTTTGCATCAAGCGTCAGATAAGAGTTAGATGGAGATTGGAGTAATCATACATGATCACGTGATGTTCAGTTAGTTGTTGAAAAGCATGCATGGTACACATTATTTTAAAATAAAAGGATAAAAACTATAGCCATTCGGTAGGTCTCTGGATTATTAAAAAAACAACTTCTGCTTTAGATAATCTGGGAAAAATGGTTTATCTGGTTAATTCTAGGGTATCTTGCTGATCCAGTAAATCTATTCAGCTGGGCAAAACAAGTTATCCTGTTCGCAAACGTGAGCAGCAAAAAACTATATTTTAGGCTTAGGCAATACCGCTTATCGTAGCCCCAAAAATGAAAAAGATTTATTGGTGCTTATGGCTATGAGTAGTTTTGATTTTAACCTGTTTGCACATCTACGAGGTTTCTGTCACTTGGTTTGGGACTTTGCATGCAGGTAATAAAGATTAGTGAGCACGTGTAACAAAAACGTAGGATAGTTGCCATAATACTTCTTCCGTTCAGAACTGTAAGTATTTTTGAATTTGATCAATGTCAACATGCTCAACTTTGACAATTAATAAAAAAATATCATTAAGGTGGTTACTATGGAAATAATGTTACTCGATTAATCATGAAATTATCTATCATAATCTGTAAAGATTTATATGAACATAATATATTTTTACCTATATTAGCTGAGAAAAATAGAGTTTCACCAAATTTGAAGTGTAATTGTACTACTGTGGATGAGCAAAGCAACGGCAATCCATGGAGCGGAACGGATTGGATCAATACCCTTTGACATTTGAATTAGTTATTGGACTTTTTTTAAGAACAACTGAATAGCTATCTGATCAGACCTGCCGCTACGAGCCATGTGGTGGGTATTTTATTTACTGGTGGCGGCTAAGGGTAGTCCTCAAATACATATGAACTCGTCCATGCCGGCATTACCCAAAGTTGTTGGGAATATGTTCAAAAGTCAACATCTTGTATTTATTATCAGAATGAACATTTGTACCCTTCAACTTACATGACACTTTAGCCGTTACAACTTTTCTTAAATTACAAGGCATTCTCACTTCCCAATACAGTTTTCTCTCTTTCATACACATCTCTATCTCTATCTCTCTCATAGTTTTTTGTGCATCCACCTTTTCCACTCCTCAATCTTCATGCCCAAAGACAAAACGTCATATAATTTAGAATGGAGGGAGTATTAAAAACATATTTGATCAACTGAAATAAAATTAAGTTGTAATCGAAATAAAATTAAGTTGTATGCTTCCCATTGTTTAATAAGTTAAATTAAGTGGAGATAGCGTACTAGGATAGCTCATGAATTGCAAACTGAGCGCATGTTAGGTATTTGAGGGAATTGCACAAAACACTAGGCTTTATGACTATACTCTCACTTTACACTAGGTTATAGCTTCTTTTCATAGAACACTAGGTTTACCTCAAATAACTTTCTGATATTCAACTACATTTTACTTCTCACATCCTTAGGTCCACCCGTCATGTAACAAGCACCTTGATGATTTGCCGCATGTGCATATGATGTTTTGGTAAGTGAAAAATCCCATCGACATCAAAAGAATATTTAATGTCTTAATTAATCCTCTTACAAGGGCTTAACCAACTTTCTTGTCAACAAAAATTGGGCAATAATTTTTAATCCTCCCACGGTGCCTCTTATGATTCTCTAAGACCTTATCAAAAACCCTTGCATTTTCCGATATGCCACTGTTGTACTCATTTCTACTTCAAAATCTCTCATTGCAGCATTTTGTATGGCTTTAACAATCCAGAATGGGAACTAATGTGCTAACTAATCAGAACTTTTGGAGTCTAATAAAAGGTCCCACTAGTACAATATAAATGCCTTAATTCATGTGTCTTCACCGATGGCAACACCTATAGTAGTGCCCCTGTATCTCGCTACTGTGTTGTCGTAACAAAGGTAGCAGACATGCCATTAGCAGCCATGTGGTGGATATTGAACCAGTTACACCTAGTTTCGCAAGAGGGATGCGATCAGACTTGTGGCTAGCAGCCATGTGGTGCATTTTTATTATTAGTTGGTGGTACTATGCATGCTACGGGTGGGCGTTGCTTAATCAATTGAAAGAAAAAGGTATATGGTCTTCACAGTCGCCTATTACTAGCTTGCTTCATCAATTCGAAGATGACCTATAGCAACAGCTACGCGCATAGCACTACAACATATCGTCTAGGGGTGTCAGCCGCCAACCAACGATGTATTCAGATAAGTGTCAGCGATAAATAGAAAAGAGGTATAATGGTTTCAAAACAATGTGAACAGTTACCAAACTTATTTGAGCCACTAGATATCTGGTCGTACAACGTGGTCATAGAAGTAGGTCGGATGTGTAGCAACATTCTTCTTTAAACCAAAAAGGGCTGAGATTAAGTTGATCTATTAATTATATCAAAAGATATAGGACATGTACCGTAACCACATTTTCATGTCCCTGACTTTGATGATGGCTGTTTTCATAATCTCTTCACTTAATTAATCACTCGCAAAAAAAAATCTCTTCACTTATTATTCTGCTTTCTTATGTTTCTTTTTACTACCCCCTCTTTTGCGGAGGGAGTATTCTTTTGCCTCCTAATCCAACATCGCTAAGCTAGAAGTTCTATGTACAGGTTGTATCTTTAGAAATATCAGAAATATGTGGATTTATCATCTGTATCTTGCAAAATAAAGATATATACTAGAGTCAAAATTATGAGTAATCAATTATTAAGCCTACGTAAGCTAGCAAACTTGCCGCTAGTAGTCATCTGGTTATATTGAACCAGTCACCACCTAATGTCTCGAGATAGATCTGATCAGACATGCCGCTAGCAGCCGTGCAATATATATTTTTATTAGTTGGTGGTACTGTTCCTTCTACGGATGGGTCTCGTGTGGCTTTCATCAGGCTATTCAAAAGCACAAGCTCTCACTTTCTCCACGTCTCCTTAATTCTCGTGTCCAAAGCTAAAAAAAATCCATTTTGACATAGTAGTAGTAGCTTGTACTATTGTACTTATTCGTTACATGGTTGGGAGTAGCAATCATGGGGAATGCCATAGAGAAGAAGTCTAATCTGTTTTGTTTTTTTTTTTATTCGCAATCTGGTTCTGCTATCACATGATACTAAATCTAGAAAAAGCTTAGCTAATACTCACCATATGGACCGTCGCAAACCTTGTTTGAGAATCGTTTGGTGGATAATTATGAGGTGCACCTAATTCTTCCATAATCCTAGGTTGCCAGACAACATTAGGTTTACACAATCTGGGTTCTAGATTCTACGATCTACGACCTAGCTTTGGCATAATTAATCTATTTGGAAACAAACATGGCCTACAGTGAATAACCAAGGGCAGGGTCAATAGGAAAACGTTAGCCCATGTTCAAATTTGAAAATTTTGAATTAATAGTTTTCTTTAAAAAGAGTTGGTGCTAGTACCTTGGCCAGTGGCATGAATAATTGTAGCAGCCCTCAGGCGAAAGAACTTGTTTGGTTAAGCGTGACGTGGCTGCATTGCTTCATTCCTTCTCTCACTCAAAAAGGACTGTCGCTAGTAAATTATACCTTGGCCAATGGCATAAATAATTGTAGCAGCCCTCAAACAAAAGAACTTGTCAGGATAAGCGTATGCAGCTGACGTGGCTGCATTGCTTCATTCCTTCTCTCACTCAACGTGCTTAGTACCTTTTTGAGAAAAATGACTCGGGAAACTGTTTTCCAGGCTTATGTGATGATATGAAAAATGGATTTTTTTTCCTGGCGCGAAAGGTGCAACACATCATGGTCTCCCTGAGACTAGGTTAGAGTAGAACATGGAAAAAAAACTCAGGTGGTTACTCTCTCGGGAAGGAAGGCTGAAGAAAACCCCATAGTCTCAGCTCCATTATGTTATGGACGGGGTCAAGCTCAACATGAACATAAATTTTGTAATTGATTTAAACAACTTCATCAATGTCCTAACACCGATGGCAACACCTATATGGTGGATATTGAACCAGTTAGACCTAGTTTCATGAGAGGGATGCGATCAGACTTTTGGCTAGCAGCCTTGCGGTGGATTTTTTATATTAGTTGGTGGTACTATGCATGCTACGGGTGGGTGTCGCTTAATCAAATGAAGGAAAAAGGCATATGGTCTTCACAGTCGCCTATTACTAGCTTGCTTCATCAATTCGAAGATAACCTATAGCAACAGCTAGCGCATGGCACTACAACATATTGTCTTAGGGGTGTCAGCTGCCAACAAACGATGTAGTCGGATAAGTGTCAGCGATGAATAGAAAAGATGTATAATGGTTTCAAAACAATGTGAACAGTTACCAAACTTATTTGAGCCACTCGATATCTGGTCGTAAAACGTGTCATAGAAGTAGGTCGGGTGTGTAGCAATATTCTTCTTTAAAGCTAAAAGGACTGAGATTAAATTGATCATTATGTCGAAGATGTAGAACATGTACGGTAACCACATTTTCATGTCCCTGACTTTGCTGATGGCCGTTTTTATAATCTCTTCGCTTATTTATTCCGCTTTATTTCTTATGTTTCTTTTTACTACTCCCTCTTTTAGAGGAGGGAGCATTCTTTTGCCTCCTAATCCAACATGTCTAAGCTAGAAGTGCTATGTATAGGTTGTATCTTTAGAACTATCAGAAATATGTTGATTTTTCAGTTGTATCTTGCAAAATAAAGATATATACTAAATTCAAAATTATGAGTAACTGAGATGGAGAAAAGTGTAAATATCTAATCTCACATGATATTTATTAAGGCTACGTAAGCTAGCAAACTTGCCACTAGCAACCATGTGGTTATATAGAACCAGAGACCACCTAATGTCTCGATATAGATCTGATCAGACTTGTCGCTAGCAGCCGTGCGGTATATATTTTTATTAGTTGGTGGTACTATGCCTTCTACGGATGGGTCCCGTGTGGTTTTCATCAGGCTATTGAAAAGCACAAGCTCTCACTTTCATATGCACTCAATTTTTCCACATCTCCTTAATTCTCGTGTCCAAAATCTGAAAAAACATTCATTTTGAAATAGAAGAAGTAGTTTGTACTATTGTAGTTATCCATGACATGGTTGGGAGTAGCAATAATAGGG
This sequence comes from Eragrostis nindensis, assembly GCA_012490785.1. NCBI lineage: Eukaryota > Viridiplantae > Streptophyta > Magnoliopsida > Poales > Poaceae > Eragrostis > Eragrostis nindensis. The sequence continues at coordinate 148,763 of JAAXCT010001239.1, forward strand.
AATGCGATAGAGACGAAGTCTAATCTGTTTTGTTTTTTCTTTATTCGTAATCTATTTTTGCTATCACATAATACTGAATCTAGAAAAAGCTTAGCTAATACTCACCATCTGAGCCATCGCAAACTTTGTTTGAGAATCGTTTGGTGGATAATTAAGAGGTGCAACCCAATTCTTCCATAGTCCCTGGTTGCCAGACAACAATAGGTTTACACAATCTGGGTTCTAGATTCCACGATCGATGGCTTTGACATAATTAATCTGTTTGGAAACAAACAGGGCCTTCAATGAATAACCAAGGGCGGGGTCAATAGCAAAACGTTAGCCCATGTTCAAATTTTGAAAGTTCTAAATAATATTTTTCTTTGAAAAGAGTTGGTGCTAGTAAATTAAACCTTGGGCACTGTCATGAATAATTGTAGCAGCCCTCAGGCAAAAGAACTTGTTTGGATAAGCGTGACGTGACTGCATTCTTCATTCCTTTTCTCACTCAAAAACTGCTGTCGCTAGTAAATTAAACCTTGGCCATGGCATGAATAATAGTAGCAGCCCTCAGACAAAAGAACTTGTTGGGATAAACGTATGGAGCTGATGTGGCTGCATTGCTTCATTCGTTCTCTCACTCAACTTGCTTAGTACCTTTTTTGAGAAAAATGACTCGGGAACTGCTTTCCAGGCTTATGTGATAACATGAAAAATAGATGTTCCGGCGTGGCATGAAAGGTGCAACACATCATGGTTTCCCCAAGACTGTGTCAGAGCAGCACAGGGGAAAAAGTACTCGGGTGGTTACTCCCTCAAGAGCGAAGGCTGAAGAAAACCCTATCCGTCTCAGCTCCATTATGGACGGTGCAAGCTCAGCATGAACACAAATTTTGTATATGATTTAAACATCATCATCAATGTCAATTGTCAATGATGGAAACACCTATAGCAGTGCCCCTGTATCTCGCTAATGTGTCACCATAACAAAGGTAGCAGACTTGCCATTAGCAGCCATGTGGTGGATATTAAGTGGACCAGTTAGACCTAGTTTCACGAGAGCGATGCGATCAGACTTTTGGCTAGCAGCCATGTGGTGGAATTTTTTTATTAGTTGGTAGTACTATGCATGCTACGGGCGGGCGTCGCTTAATCAAATGAAAAAAAAGGAATATGGTCTTCACAGTCGCCTATTACTAGATTGCTCCATCAATTCTAAGATGACCTACAGCAATAGCTACGCGCATGGCACTACAACATATTGTCTTAGGGGTGTCAACCGCCAACAAATGATGTAGTCGGATAAGTGTCAGCGATTTTAATAGAAAAGAGGTACAATGGTTTCAAAACCATGTGAATAGTTTTTTTTTTTTTTTGAGGGCAAAACCATGTGAATAGTTACCAAACTTATTTGAGCCACTAGATATACTGGTCGTACAACGTGGTCGTAGAAGTAGGTCGGATGTGTAGTAATATTCTTCTTTAAACCAAAAAGGGCTGAGATTAAGTTGATCTTTCATGTCGAAAAATGTAGGACATGTACCGTAACCACATTTTCATGTCCCTGACTTTGATGGCTGTTTTCATAATCTCTTCACTTATTATTCCGCTTTCTTATGTTTCTATTTACTTCTCCTTTTAATGGAGGGAGTATTCTTTTGCCCTCCTAATGCAGCATTTCTGAGCTAGCAGTGCTATGTACATGTTTTATCAGCTGTATCTTGCAAAATAAAGATATATACTAACAATTAGATGAGTCAAAATTATGAGTAATCGAGATGGAGATAGGTTGTAAATATCTAATCTCACAGGATGTTTATTAAGCCTACGTAAGCTAGCAACTTGCCGCTAGCAGCCATGTGGTTATATTGAGCCAGTCACCACCTAATGTCACGAGATAGATCTGATCAGACTTGCCGCTAGCAGCCATGCAGTAGATATTTTTATTAGTTTGTGGTACTATTCCTTCTACGGATGGGTCTCGTGTGGCTTTCATCAGGCCATACAAAAGCGAAGCTCTCACTTTCCTGTGCACTCATCTTTTTCACATCTCCTTAATTCTCGTGCCCAAAGCTAAAAAAAAACATCTATTTTGAAATAGAAGTTGTAGCTTGTACTATTGTAGTTATTAGTGACGTGGTTGGGAGTGGCAATCATAGGGATTGCGATAGAGACGAAGTCTAATCTGTTTTGCTTTTTCTTTATTCGTCTTTTTCTTGCTATCACATGGTACCAAATCTTTAAAAAAAAAATCTTAGCTAATACTCACCATATGGGCCGTCGCAAACCTTGTTTGAGAATCTTTTGGTTGGTAATTAAGAGGTGCAACCCAATTCTTCCATAATCACACGTATTGGATGGAAAAAGAATCTACAACCTTTCTTTTTGGATTAAAACTGATTGAGATCTGTGTTTGGAGTTAAAATTTTCAGAACGTAGTGGCTGCTTGATAAAATTGAACTGAATTATTAAGTGCTTTAGGGCTTGTTTGTTTGGGCTGGAGCTTTCGAGCTTTTAGAAAGTTGGCTATTTGAGTAGCTGAAAAGCTGGCAGTTAGATTTTTAATGTTGGCTTTTATAATATATTAAGCTTCTCAGCTTGCAAAAAGTTAGAAAAGCACATCTCAGCCAGCTTTTCAGCTTTTTAGTTCATTTCTTCGGAAGTCAGCTTTTCAGCACTTCAAAAGCCAGATCAGAAATTTGCTGTTTGTTTTCAGCTTTTCAGCTAGCCATCTTTTCAGCTGAAAAGCTGAAATAAACAGGCCCTTAGTTGTTTTGATAAAATTATACCTTGTGATGCGGATTCTGTGAATGAATTCCTCCTTGGTTTGTTTTTTTTGTGGAATCGGAAGTTTTTTTCATGGGTCTATTTCTGACATTTACTTGAATGGTTCGAATTCAGTTTGTTTTAAATCTGAGATTGATAAAATTTATTTGCGGATCTTTTTTTCTGGCCAGCCCGTGGCAACACACGAGCATTTTAATTTTTGCTAGTTAATGCTGATGGATACTAAAAGCAGCACAAGCCTCAACGATGTCTTTGCCAAAAAAAAAAAAAAAAAACCTTGGCTAGCTGCCATTATGGAGTTTGTTGATATCATCCCCATATCATTCAAATTAATACAACTGCTACCGACTAAGACTTTTAAGAGAAAGAGTTGCTATACAGTTTCAAGTTACCTACTAACGTCACTTGTGTAACTAACTTTGTTTTTCCTTTTCAACAACCGGAATATTCTGATTCAGAGGTTTTGTGATGTCGAAATGGACGTTTGTTTACAATTATTAATTATCTCAGTCCCTTTCAAGATGGAAGTTTATATTATGTTATGCTCGCTCTTCAACGGCACACCGCACGGGCGAAGACCAATAATTTTATACAAGCTGGAAGATCAAACACCGCCATGCCCGGTCTTGTTGAATTCTGTCCCCAGATACAAACACTCAGTACGTGACTACACACACCAATTAATGGATAGGAGCCTCTACTACTACATTTACCTCGGTAGTTTGGCTCTCATGTCCCTGCTTGTCGTGCTCGCGAAGAAGCGGGTGGCGCACGGGCACGGAGCACTACGGCTTCCACCAGGGCCATGGCAGCTGCCCGTCGTCGGCAGCGTGCATCACATGTCGGTCAGCTCCCGCACCGCGCGATGCGGGACCTCGCGCGGCGCCACGGCCCGGTGATGCTGCTCCGCATCGGCGAGGTGCCCGCGGTGGTGGTGTCGTCCCGTGAGGCGGCGCGCGCGGTGATGAAGACGCACGACACGGCGTTGGCGTCGCGGCCGCTGAGCCCCACCCTGGGCGCGTACAGCAACGGCGGCCGCGGTGTCATCTGCGCGCCCTACGGCGACCACTGGCGCCAGCTTCGCAAGATCGCCGTCACCGGGCTCCTCAGCGCGCGGCGGGTGCTCTCCTTCCGCCGCGTCCGCGAGGCGGAGGTCGCCGCCATGCTGCGCGCCGTCGCCGCAGCCTTCCCGATCCAGATGCGCGCGCGGCTGAGCGCGCTCGTGTCGAACGTCACGGTGCGCGCGGTGGTCGGCGGCGAGCGGCGGAACGAACGCGACCTGCTCCGGCGGTGGTCGACAACCTCAACGAGATCCTCGCCGGCTTCAACCCGGTCGACCTGTGGCCGTCGTCCAGGCTCGCCCGCTGGCTCAGCAGCGCGGTGCGCCGCGCCGAGGAGTGCCGCGAGACGGCGTTCCGGATCCTCGACGGCATCATCGAGGAGCATCACGAGAGGCTGGACAGCGGCGGACCGGACGAGCCGAGGACCTTCTCCACGTGCTTCTCAAGATACAGAGGGAAGGTGGGCTCCCCATCCCGCTCGACATGGACGTCATCAAAGCTGTTGAGCTCCCGCTGGCAAGCCTCCTGTTTCACTTCGATTGGGAGGCGCCTGGCGTGGCCGATCCCGCCGAGTTGGACATGACCGAGACGTTTGGCATCACCGCTCGCCGGAAGTCTGGCCTCCTGCTCCGCCCTATCCTCCGTGTACCGGTGCCCGTGTCTAGTCTAGCATCGGTGCTGCGCGGAAACATTGATATCTACGCTTTTGGGAATTATTGATGGGATAATTTAGTGCCACGTCTTATGTTGCTCAATCACTCTATGTACTGTATTGTAAAAAGGTTTTAAGCGCAGTAACACAACTATATAGTAAGGTGCCTCCACGCATTTTGCGCGTGCTAGTATCAACAATCTAGCTAATTATTGTGATACTCGATGTCTAATTAATTTTCTTTTACCCTATTGTCCTCACCAATATTATTAATATTTTCCATTGAACACTTTTGTAACAGCACTAATGCATCAAAATTTATAAACTTGTACATAGCTATTTTGGGTTATTTTCTAATGGTAATGATGGGTAATTCAAATTGAACATAGCTCGGTTTCTTGTGGTGGAACCACCTCATCATCACCCGGTTCAAGTCTCCGACTTAACACCGGTGTTGCGTTTATGACCAATTATTTTGTGTGTGAGGCGATGTACCAGTCAAGAGTGAAGCATTTATGGTGATTTCATGAATCTCAAGCTCAGCAGTCGTGAGTCTCAAGATTAGTTGTCTTAGTTTTTCATACATGTTTACAAGGATGATTGCCCGTATGTTTGTGTCTACATTTGTACATTATTTCAAAAATATTAAAAGAAAAAACATCAAGCGCTTTTGTGGATTTTAAATTTGTAACACTTAAAAATTCGTTGTAGTTAATGTAAACCAACTATAACTATGGTGAAACAAAAGTCAGGTGTTGTGACGGCTTACTAAAATTCTTTTATCTTATAGTCACAATCCCTAAATCGTAAAGACCGATCAGAACTAATTATTTGTAGCCCTTAGAACATAAGATGAGACTTAGCTTTCCTTTTCGTACTTTATTATCTATAGTTGCTCACCCCCACTGCTGGTGTTCCTCTGAACAACAGCAAGGGCCGAGACGACTGGACTCGATTCCGCTGCATCCCTTCACGATGTTCTTCCTCAGCACTTCCTTTGTTAGTAGTTGGGCAGTGTCCGGGTGGAGCCAAGATTGGCTAACAGGGTGCTGAGCAAGCTACGTAACAAGGGAAGTTTAGTCTACCTGGCAGCAAGGGATGAAATCACGACTTGTGAGTAAGTGGTACGACCTCTGCAGAGAAGTAAAACTATCATGGCAGTCGTGCTCATGGTCAAGAGTGGCCTGGATCTCATATGATTAATGGGAATGGTTGGGTGGATCTGGTGGAGTAACTAGACATGGGTGGTATAACCTATAGAAGCTGCAGGTGGAGTAACTTGTAGTTAGGTTGGGTGGAGTAATCCTTGTCTTCACAGGTGGGGTAACCTGTGTAGTTGACCTTAGGCTAATAATCTTTGGGGGTTTTCACTACTTAGTAAATAGGTGCTTTAATAATTGTTATAATCTTTGCGAAGTACGATATGTACTTACATTGCTATTCCCCATTCTATATTGAAATGCTGCTCAAAAGATGGAAGGCGCATGGAGTACTTTGATGAGGAATACTAGGCGTGCCGTCTCCCAGTCGACTGCCTGTAGATTTAGGTGTGTTCCGCTGTTGCTTTATTTAGTCTTATGAGACAATCTATTCAGATATTGTAATAATGATACTAGGAGATGATGCAATAATGACACTGGTTATACTGTTTATTTCACTATTGTCTCTATGTGTCTGGAACTTGATCCTGGCACATATATAGCTATGCATTCACTTTTGGCCTTAAAACTGGGTGTGACAATTCCACTCTGAAGCGAAGCTGCTACTCCTTTCTTTTTAGATGGTGGAAATAGTAACATCATTATTCTGACTCTCTATGTGTATGTAGATTATCTACCTTTAGATGCTACTACCTTTCACCAATTCTTGTACATCTGTTACTGAATATCATTATTTCTTCCTTATAATACAAACACCGTAAGACCTGCTATAAGAGTATCAACTCTTTAGTTGATTACATGCATGCTAATGTTTTTGGGCTGGTAGATGAGTGGGCTGCTCGATTTTTCTGGGAGTTCGATTAAGCAAATGAAGGGGAGAATGGCACCTTTGTCATACTCTTTCCAACTTATATGATTATAAATATTTGCTTCAGCACACTTGCTCAAGGAAACGAATGTTCTTCACTCAAGGAGATAATAGTATGGTCATGTTATATGTATTTTTATTTTGCAGTTGCTTGATATTGGATTCTTCCATGCCAATGCACATTGAGGCAATATAAAAAGAAGAACCATTGATAATTCTCCTACTATGTTAATGGCATGAATCATTGGCCTGGTCAGTTCCCCTCTCCTCCTCCTCACTTCCATCAGCACCAGCTTCTCTGCTATCACTAATCGCCCTGCTCCTCTTCGCACTGCGTCCAGAATCCTAAGGCCTTGAAAATATCTGCAGGAAATGCACCCGGGGTTGGTACCAGGAACATGTCTTGATGTGCTTTTCTTTTTTATGGAAATGTCTTGATGTGCTTTGTTAAGGTGAAGGTAATAAATTGGTTCCCCAACAAATTAGGTGATCAGTATCGGTATTTTGTGCCTTGATCTGAATGCATAAGCTGCACCAATCGATGATGTCTTAATGACAATATAGAGTATCACATTGCAGGTTTGGTACGATTTTGGAGGCCATTGGCTAACAGTATATTTTCTTTAGTGACATCGCCACAAAAACGTATCTTGCTTGCAAGCGGTCTCGATGTATCCTGGTGGTTTTGCTGAAATCATGCCACACTAACCATGATCGATGTTGTAATTTTATTTTGTTCAGAAGATTTGAGGATTGTTTTAATAATTATTCTTACTCTGATGAATATTTGTAATAGAAGTACTTTTTGTTGAACTCTTTCTGGTAGTATTTGATCGATTCCTTTGAAAACTTGCAGGGAAGGAGAATGTATTCTTCTCCCTTGAAGTGCTTGCAGAAGGTGCTACCGGTGGACGGCCGTCATGGTGGAACGAGGTAGTTCACACTAATTTCTTCCTTGACTCCATTGAACAAACTATGACATGTTTGGAGTGAGGACGATCACGCCTTAAGTTTGCCGGTGATTTCATGTGGCTCCATATTTCATTCCATTTTTGCAGTGGCCTATAAATTAAACTGCTACAATTTTCCAGGCATTCTCTTTGCATTCCATAGCATGGTCTTTTTACAACAGAGAATACTTTGCGTGTCAATATGGGAGGACACAACGGTAACATGTCTTGCCCTCAGTGGGATATTAAACAACATGGTCGAATTGTGAATGCTCTGAGTATATACAGCAGGTGAGTTTGTATTGTGAACGCTCGAATATGGAACGACTGATCAGTAGCCTCTTCTTCTTTTTTTTAGTTTACTACAGTTTTTAGTCCCGGTCTCCTTTTGACACCCAGTAAGTTTTTCTTTTCTGTTTTGACATCAGGTGAAAATGGAGGGAGCTATATTATTCAGTGAATATTGTGTTCAACTTATATTTTGTTGGTTGAGAAGACCATGCAGGTTAGTCTCTGAGATATTGGGTTCAGTCAAAAGAAATATGCTATTATGCCCTTGTGCATCTTACATTTGTCATAGATTGACTGTTGTAGTGAGTCTGCTTCAATTCTGAGACGATGTGGTTTGTTTTCCTTGTGATTTTGCTTTTAAAATTTGAGAGATGGGGATGTATAGAGAGATGCATTAGGATGGAATGATGGAGTGGAGGGGTAAAGGAGGTGAGGTGAGGAAGTTGCACCATTTGTTGCATTTTGAACGAGAGAAAGGTAACCTATTGTAGAAAAATGGGTTGGTGAATAAATAAAATTGTCTTTTAGAGGAACTTTCTCAACAGAAATAATGAATGTTTGCAATGAATGGGTAGCACTAGTAAAGGGTCTAGTTTTGATGTTTCTGAAGCTTAATCTGGCAATATGATAAATATGGGGTGTACTCTTCTCAGTATGCGTTTATTAGATACAAAGGAGTGACACCCCTATATTTATTCTATATGGAATGTTGCAGTGCTGCCAAGGATACAACTGTTTCTATGGTTAGTGTCTTATAAGAAACTCATGACTGTAGCCTGTAGATAACCTGACAAGGAGAGGCATAAACAAATGGTATGCATGTAGATTTTGTGAAGAAGATGAGTGTAATAATCAACTTTTCTTTGAATATGTATGCTCTCTACTGGACATGTAAATGGGGAATGATTATGAATATGTAGTTAGAAAAATTCTATGTTGTGAATATCATCTCAACTGTAGCGTTAAGAGCGATATGGCTAACTAGGAATGATTTTGTTTTCAAAACTTAGGTGTGAAAGATGAGAGAATGATTCTGAAGGTTATGTTAAAGCTATTGAAACAAGTGAGCATAATCTGCAAGGACTAAGATCTGCAAAGATGACAACATATGGTGTCAATTTCTGGAGTCCCAGATCCAAGTGCCTTTGAGAATTTCAGGGGATAAAGCTGAGATCAGTCAACTGAAGAATATGAACACTGAACAGGAGTGCGCAGAATGCCTGAATCTGTATCCTTGAGTTCCCTTATATGTTGTTGATGTCCCAGTTGTGACTGATGTAAAATTTGATAGCCCCAACAGGGCGTGCTTAGTCGTAGGTTTCCTAAATCTTTTTGCAGAGCATCCCTGAATGATATCTTGAGCTTTAAACGGTAGCTCAATTTGGAAAATGGTACAGAGCACTTGTCACACCCTAAAATTTCAATTTTGGGATGTGAACCGTTTTTCAGCTTCAAATGCCAATTTTCTCAATATTTCATAAGGTTTATTTAAATTTTTGTATAAAGTGAATTTATGTTGTCTTAAAAAAATGTTTGCATCGAATGATTTAATTATTTTAGTTCAAAGACGTTTTATAGATGGTTTGCTTATGAAAATGTTTTTAAATAAGAAAATTATAGTTTGTCCCAAAACTTTCAAAATTGTTGGATTTTAACCTTCCTATGTTTTATATGGAAAAGGTTTGGCTCATTTTGTTATTTTTAAACCAGACTTTCAATTCTGAAAACAAAATAAAACCATGCCCCTCTGCTAAATGGGATCCACCTAATCAAGACCTTAATCTGTTTTTTTTCCCACTCTCTCATGTGAGAAAGTACCAAGCGCCACCTCAGCCTAGGCACTGCCCACGTAAAACCCAGCCGCCCAAAGAAACATGTCGATCCTTTCTTCTCCCCTTGTCGCAGGTTCTCCACCTGTTCCTCATGATGGACGCCTCAAACTCCAAATGAACCACAATAAAGCAGCACCCACACGGCCAATAAGCATCCAAATTGATACTCATTTCGTTCTCCATCAATTACCATCAAGAGATGAGAAAGCTGCTGCTGTAATGGTCATAATCCACCGTCCATCATTGCTGGTCGTTTTTCCTCTCCCCTGTCCTCTCCTCTCCTTCCCATGGCCTATAAAAGCAAGCCTATACGCCCCTTGGTGTGGCTGACGAACCTCCACCTTCCCTCACTCCATCCCGTCCTATTGAGTTGAATTCCTCGCCGTCCTCTGCTGGTGCCTGTCTCGTCCAGCCGCGGCGCGCCCTGGGTTGCATCTCCGTTCCCGATGATTCAGCCAACGAAAATGACACCAAATTCCACCAGGTAGTGCTTCCTTTTGTCCTTACATCATATCCAAAGATCACGGCTAGAGGAGTCCCGATGCATCAGGAATCTTATTAGCCATCCCCTCTGATCCCCGTCTGTTCACGTCCAGCCGCGACGTCCTCTGTTGGCATTAACGTTCCCGGCGTGCATCCAGCCAAATGTCGCCAAATTTTACCAGGATGTGCAACCCCTCGGCCTCTACAACATATCCAAATATCAGAGCCAGAGGATCCTGATTCTACCCAGAATCGACATTCGCCGTGCTCCCTGCCTGCATTCTGGATCTGCCTGCATTCTGGATCTGCCGTGCTCCGTGCTCCCTCCCTGTCTTGGTAAACATCACAGAAAACACGTCACTAATGTTATTTCTCCTACATTGTTTTGTTGTCTTGCAACTCTAAGAACAATAGCCCCTGTTTATTAAAATATAGTTCTGTTTGAGCCCATTCAAATCCAAGCTCATTTCAGTCACACGTTCACTCCATCTCCACAAACAAATTCTTGTTTCATATACATCTGTCAATTTGCCTATTTACAGTACACCTCGAACAACTTTGTTCATTCAGTTTCATGCATTATTGAACCGTCAGAAATACATACATTCATCCTACCTTATATTGCACAAGCTAGGCAACGATTAATATGTTATTTTAATTCTCAAATTATGTGGTACGATGGCAGGTGCACATGTCATTTCTGCACCACAAGTTTGTGATCTTAAAATATATATCATTCCTGCGCCTGCAATGCAAGCTTCTTTGTCATATATTGATCTCCCGAGAATTCATCACCCAATCGTTGCTTCTCATATTTCATATTTTTCCCAATACCTTATTCTTTTCCTGTCATAGTCCTTGTTTAAGTTTTCCTCCTATTTATGCCTGCGTGTGCACTTATTGTATGTTTGTTGCTTTCGGTGTTTGCGCGAATAGGTTGTTGCGCTCAAGACCATACGAGGATCTGAAGACAAGAATTACATTAAATCACTAAGCAGCAGAACTAATAAAGAGGCAAGTGTCCTTGAAGTATTTTGTATCCTAATTTATAAAAGTTTTGTTTGTAAAGTACATGCTTGAGTCAAATAAATGCAACCTATATGTAGGGTTTACTAGAATTTCCATATCCTTCCTTGTCGCCTTAGTTTTCTTTATTTGTTTATAGGTAGAATCGCTTAGCCTTGCTCTGTGTCGGGTTGGGAAGGATATAACATGATTAATTGAAACTATACTGTCACATGAATGGAGCTTAGGGATTTGGTTGACTAGTATGGGAGCTGTGTTGGGTTACCGGCAGCTCGGGTATTGTTTGGGGTTGTCGGCAGTCCTTTGGTTTGTTGATCACCTAAATCTAAGGACCGTTTCATGAGCGACCACCCATGAACATTTAACCCCACCACGAGTCCGAGTATGGGCGCGGCCTGGCCTATTAAATAGTGAAGACCAGTTCTGTGCGTGCCAAACGGTGGTGCGAGGAAGGCGGGTTACGCTGGAATCGTCGGGAGAGAGATGTGTGGGGACAGGAGGGTTACTCCTCAGAACCATTTGGCACAAGAGGGGGCCTCTAGGGTGAAGGGTATACTTCCTATCGGTGGAATCTCAGTGGGCACGTACAAGCTGGAGGAAGCTATGGAAAAGCCTTGTTGTGATCTCCTGGCCGCACACCTAAGGAAGTGTGCATGTGCTTGGCCGGCACGGCATAAAGAAGACTTTAGTCCACCTGGCAACAGGGATGAAATCACAAACTAGTTGGAAAATGTGTACAATCTCTGTAGAGTGTAAAACTATCAGCCGTGCTCACGGTCAAGGCGGCATGGACCCTCACACGATTAATTGGGAATGGTGGTTTGGATGGGAAATCACAGTAGGGTAACTGTGATCGGGTGGTGTAACCCGTAGATTTACAGGCAGAGTAACCTGTTGATACGTTGGGTGTTTGGAACCCGTGATCTTGGCAAGTGGAGTAACCTTGGCCGTCTGGAGATATATATCACCTAGTAAATAGGATATGCTTTTATGAAATGTTTTACTCAACAGCATTTATGCAAATAAACCCCATATAAGCCTTTGTTGTTATACTTTCTCCCACTTGTTGAGTACTCTATGTACTTTTCCGTTTGCTGCTCAGTGAAGGAAGCTGTCAAAGAATGCCTCAAGAATGAGAAATGGAGATCTAGGCCTGCGACTCTTCCGGTCGACTGCCTGTGGAGTTTGAAGGATGCTAACGCTTAGACTTATTCTGCTGCAATGTAATCTTTTCTTTTAGACCATTTGGTCGTTCTTGTAATAAAGTTGTCGATTTAATAAAGATATCGTTCTTTTATCACATAATTATCCCGTGTGCATGAAAATTTAATCCTGGGCACGCATACAGATGCATTCGGTTTTGGTCTTAAAAAAAACCGGTGTGTGATGTGACAGCACTGGAATGCCTTAAGCTAGAAAAAAGGGTTCTTTTTTCAGTTTGGTTTGTTGATGATATTTTTATTCATGAATTTGGAACACATAAAGAAAGCGAGGATCGTGTTGTGAGAATGTTTGCTGCTTCTGAAATTTGTGGAACTTTCTATGGATAGGATTGAGGTCGAGAGTTGCCCGATTTTTTTATAAAATGCAAGAAAGAAGTATGTAATGAATTATGAGTGCTCCTGATAAATGAAACGACTTATACCAGTTAATAAGTGAAAAGAAAAATGATTGGTGCTGCCGTTGCAGTGTGTAACCGCTTGGACTTGTTTGACAATGGGTGCTGGTGGTGTTTCTGTGCAACACATAAAAATAAGGAAAAGTCCAAGCGGCTACTGGTAACTACTTCATCGGACATGGCGACCATAGGAGTGCCGGAAGCGGCGCGGCGCCGCTGGCCACCGTGGTGGAGGCGGGTGGTGGTGAGGACCCCCCGATTAGGGTTTTCGGGTTTCGGGGGGGGGGTGGGGGGGGGGGGGGGGGGGGGGGGGGGGGGGGGGGGGGGGGGAGGGTGGTCTTCTCCCTTGACCGTCGATCCATGGCGGTAGGCCGGCTCCGAGGTGGCTTGCGGTTGGTGGGCGGGCGGCGAGCCGCGGAGGTGGTGGAGAGCGGTGGGCAGAGACGGGGCAGGGGCGTCATGGCAACGGGATTAGCTTCGAGTGGCGCTGGAGTGGTGGCGGTGTAGCAGATGGGCGGTGCGGTGAGGCGGCGACGCGTCGCCGACCGCGGGAGGTGGAGGAGGGGCGCCGGGCCGAGGGGACGGGGGACGATGGTGCCAGGAGGCGCCGAGTCGTGGGTGGCGGGCCGGCAGGGCAGGGGTGAGGGTTGACAGGCGCACATGAGGAAGAAGATCGACGAAGGAAGATGAACAGGGAGGCTGCATTCTGACTGGTAGCTACCTAATGTGATCTGGCTACTGGTAGCCCATTAGTCGCCTCCAGCATCTCCAAGAGACTATCATAAAAGTGGCCTCATAAATTTGTTTTTGGGAGCAACCAAAAATTATAAGAGGTAATTTTTCTCTCCTCTTTCAACAGTACTCCCTAAAAGTGGATGAAAACCCTTTTGTTTAGGCCACGTCAGCATTTGAGGCCACAAAAAACATTATTTCCATTAGAAAAAGAATGATTGGAGTCCAAATCTTCCCCTGTTTGTAGCTACAAATAAAGGGAGTTTAGGAGCTATGAAAAAAACTAGGGGTGGTTCTGGATCCTGTTGAAGATGGGTTTATTTATTAAATCCCAATATTTTAATTTAAGGAAGGATTATGAGACTCTCTTGGAAGTGCTCTACATAAAAAAGGTAACTAAATGTTTCTGGAATCTCTGCCCGCGCTACGCCATAGCACAAACTCCGCATCGAGCTCTGTGTGTGTAGTTTGACTCTTTTTCTTTTTCTTTTCTTTGCCCGGAGTGCGCGTCTGAAACGATGGATATTATTTTGACTGTCGTCTCACACGGAGGTATCGGACTTAATTCTCACATTCGAGTCTGGGTCACCTTCGATGTCTCGTGTCAAAGCCAAGCCAGGCGAAGGCGAGGGGTGTCGAAGGTAGGACCTCGACTCCCGTCCCCCGTGCCATTGCCAACTAAGGAATCCACATGTCACCCGTGTCGAAGCCAAGGTCACCTCCGATTCTCACTCAGTTCACGGAGGCAAGGGACTAGCCAAGGGACTAGTCAGTTGACGTTAATGAAGTTGTTTAAATCATATACGGGTGACATTATTTTAGCTAGTCCCTTGCTTCATCAATGTCAACTTGTGGCTAGCAGCCATGTGGTAGTTGACACATATGATTTAAACAACTTCATCAATGTCAACTGACTAGTCCCTAGCCTCCGTGAACTTCATCAATGTCAAGTGACATGTCACCCGTATAGGATTTAAATAACTTCATCAATGTCAACTGACACGGATGGCAACACCTATAGTAGTGCCTCTGTATCTTGCAAATGTGTCGCCGTAACAAAGGTAACAGATTTGCCGTTAGCAGCCATAGTCATGTGGTGGATATTGAACCAGTTAAACCAACTTTCACGAGAGGGATGTGATCAGACTTGTGGCTAGCAGCCATGTGGTAGTTTTTTTTATTAGTTGGTGATACTATGCATGCTACGGGTGGCCGTAGCATATGGTCTTAGAGGTGTCAGCTGCCAACAATGTAGTCGGATAAGTGTCAGCGATGAATAGAAAAGAGGTATAATGGTTTCAAAACCATGTGAACAGTTACCAAACTTATTTCAGCTGCACCACTGGATATCTGGTCGTACAACATGGTCCTAGAAGTAGGTCGGATGTGTAGCATCATTCTTCTTTAAACCTAAAAGGGCTGAGATGAAGTTGATCTTTTATGTACCGTAACAACATTTTAATGTCGCTGACTTTGATGGCCGTTTTCATAATCTCTTGACTTATTATAATTCCGCTTTCTTATGTTTCTATTTACTATTCCCTCTTTTAGAGGAGGGAGTATTCTTTTGCCCTACTAATGCAACATCTGAGCTAGCAGTGCTATGTACATGTTGTATCTTTAGAACTATAAGAAATATGCTGATTTGTCAGCTGTATCTTGCAAATAAAGATATATACTAACAATTAGATGAGTCAAAATTATGAGTAATCGAGATGGAGATAGGTTGCAAATATCTAATCTCACAAGATGTTTATTAAGCCTACGTAAGCTAGCAAACTTGCCGCTAGCAGCCATGTAGTTATATTGAACCAGTCACCACATAAAGTCATGAGATAGATCTGATCAGACTTGCCGCTAGCAGTCGTGCGGTATATATTTTTATTAGTTGGTGGTAATATGCCTTCTAGGGATGGGTCTCGCGTGGCTCTCATCAGGCTATACAAAAGCACACGCTCTCGCTTTCCCCTGCACTCACTTTTTCCACGTCTCCTTAATTCTCGTGCCCAAAGCTAAAAAAACATCTATTTTGAAATAGAAATTGTAGCTTGTACTATTGTAGTTATTCTTGACGTGGTTGGCAGTAGCAAATCATGAGGAATGCGACGTCTAATCTGTTTTGTTTTTTCTTTATTCGTCTTTTGTTTCTGCTATTACATGGTACTAAATCTAGAAAAAAGCTTAGCTAATACTCACCATATAGGCCGTCGGCGCGTCGCAAACCTTGTTCGAGAATCTTTTGGTGGATAATTAAGAGGTGCAACCCAATTCTTCCATAATCCCAGGTTGCCAGACAACATTAGTTTTACAGAATCTGGCTTCTAAATTCCACGATCTGGTATAATCTGTTTGGAAACAAACAGGGCCTTCAATGAATAACCAAGGGCGGCAAAACGTTAGCCCATGTTCAAACTTTGAAAGTTCAAAATAATATTTTCCTTTAAAAGAGTTGGTGCCAATGGCATGAATAGTTGTAGCAGCCCTCAGACAAAAGAATTTGTCGGGATAAGTGTATGCAGCTGACGTGGCTGAATTGCTTCATTCCTTCTCCCACTCAACTTGCTTAGTACCTTTTTGAGAAAAATGACTCGGGAAACTACTTTTCAGGCTTATGTGATAGTATGAAAAATAGAT
Organism: Eragrostis nindensis; assembly: GCA_012490785.1. Taxonomy (NCBI): domain Eukaryota; kingdom Viridiplantae; phylum Streptophyta; class Magnoliopsida; order Poales; family Poaceae; genus Eragrostis; species Eragrostis nindensis. Next base: position 164,836 of record JAAXCT010001239.1, read on the forward strand.
TTTTTTCCCTGGCACGAAAGGTGCAACACATCATGCTCCCGAGGAGTGGATCAAAGCAGCACAGGGAAGGCTGAAGAAAACTCCATCCGTCTCAGCTCCATTATGGATGGTGTCAAGCTCAGCATGAACTTAAAATTTGTATATGGTTTAAACAACTTCATCAATGTCAACTGACACAGATGGCAACACCTATAGCAGTGCCCCTGTATCTTGCTAATGTGTCGCCGTAACAAAGGTAGCAGACTTGCCATAAGCAGCCATATGGTGGATATTGAACCAGTCGGAGGCAAGAGCGGCAGCAAGGACCCTTGACAAATGAAGCGATGAGAGGGCGACTCCGGCTCCGGCGACTGACCCTGGCTCCGGCGGCTCGGCCGGATGAAGGGGTGTCGACTGCTGGAGATGAGCTCTCGGTGGAAGCCAAGTTCCTCGCCGCTGAAGAATTGGATCGAGTCTCGACGCTGGTGCAAGCCACTACGTCGAGGCCTGGTCCTCGAGTTCATTGCGTTGAGGAGCGCATCGCTCCCGGTTCTGGGCTTTGGGAAGTGATACGGAGGACGATTCCGACGAGGATGAGTCTGTGGACTCGATCACCACGCCGGAACTCGTCAAACAAGCGCAAGGCTTGGGTTCTCGATCCCACAGCTAATCATGGCGGAGAAGGAACTTGATGATGTTGCTCCGGAGGAATCGCCGCGGGAGGGATCAATGGCCAAGAAGATCATCGATGCGGTGGCCGAACACAAGAAAATGCGTTCGTGCAAACCATGGCGAGGTCCACTCCCGGCGCCTAGAGTATCACCTCCAAGGACTCTCGGAGACGCCCTGGCCAAGGCGAAGTATGTAGTTCCTCTTCTACATCACGTGTTCATTCAAATACATGCAGTCCTCCGGCCCTATCTTCCTCGTCGCGCCGGCGATCGCCGGAGTCGACGATGGTGAACAGCGTGAGATCCGCGGTCAGCGAGAATCTCGGGCGGGCATCGGGGGATTCGAAAATTAAAAAATTTCAAACGAAATCAAATTCAAACCGGACTGTACCTGGTCCCAGTTTGTGTAAAGGCCCAAAGAAAATATGGCTGAGCCCAAAGGTGCCGTATAGGCCTACCCAGGGACTGGTCACGCTATTTTCTCGTACTGGAACAAGGACGTCTAACCCTAGAGCTCCTCACGCCGCCCACTCTTCGCAAACACGCGATCACATACGCCGACGTCGCGCGCTTGGCGATGGAGAACACCGGCGGCACTGGTGCTCAATGGGGTGGCGACGCGAACCGGGGGAACGGAAGGGGGTCTGGCCAGAGCGGCATGATTGGCCGAGGCGGCTTTCAGCAGCCTTCCTTCCATCCTGGTTACGGTGGTGGATATGATGGCCGTGGAAGGGGGCGATATGGTGGACCTCGCAATGCTGGCCGTGGTTATGGTGGAAGAAACCGTGGCGGACATAGCGGCAGAAACGGCCGTGGTGGATACGGCGGCCATGCTGATGCACAAGCCGGGCAGGTGCAAGTACCGGCGGGTGGCGTGCCCCAAGTGCCTGTCGATCCGGCAGTACAGGCGGCGGCACTCCTGCAGCAAGCACTCATGGGCCAATTTGCTGCTGCCGGGAATGCGACGACAGCGGACCAAGCTGCCCAGGCAGCAGCACTCCTTCAACAAGCTTTTGCGATCATGAATGGTGGTGCAGGTCAGGCCAACGCCTCACACGCTGCAGGTGCTGCGATGTCCAATGGCAGTGCTGCAACAAAGCTGGAGGTGATCGGCAAGATGTCGAAGCCTACGTCGAACATTGAAAAACCAGAATCATCGGCACAAGGTGCAGCGAAGGGTGGAAAGGTGCCATACTGTTATCGCTGCCATGTTAAAGGGCATGCGATGAAGGAATGTGACGCGGAGTTTTACTGTGAGGTTTGTGATTCTCAGGATCATGCCATGGAGAGATGTCCTATTTACAGGTCAGTCTTGCCTGAAAACCAGAAAATGTCGCCTTTTGCTGTTCCTTGTGGTTATGCAGTGGATGGACTGGGCTTCTACTATATTACGCCACCTGAGTCTTTCAAGCATAAGGTGGATTCAAAGGCTGCTGTGATCAAAGTTAAGGGTGGTCCTTAACAGCAGCTAACGTGGCCTCGGAGATGGAAAGGTTGGTGCCTGGTAGGTGGAGATGGAATGTAGAGGAGACTGGGACGAACACATTCAGAACTATTTTTCCTTCTCGTGGGGAGCTGCAGCGAATGGTTGAATGGGGCACGGTTCATACCAAGATTCCCGGTTCTACATGAAGATCGAGGTGGGTGCAGGGGGCAATGATGTTAAGTATGCAATGGCTAAGGTGTGGGTGCAGTTCACAGGATTGCCAAAAGAGCTTCGTGATTTTCAGGTGATCTGGGCGGTTGGCTCCATCTTGGGAGTGACCAAAGCTGTAGACATGAAGTTCACATGCGAGCATGACATCAGTCGGCTGCAGGTGCTGGTGTTAGAACCTAACCTCATTCCTCAAATGGTTGATGTGGTTATTGGCGATTACCTGTACGAGCTACGGTTCCGGGTTGAAGTAAACATGAATGAAAACAATCCCGAACCTATGGACATGGATGACGGTTTTTGAAGATGGAGACCAGGATGGTAATGATGGCCAAATGACAAGGCACCGGGCAAGGAGGGAAAAGGAAAGGAAGAAAAGAACGATCAGTCACACAACAAATCACCCAAATCTGCACCAAAGGGGTCGGGCACGGGTACTGCTGGTCGTCAGATGGTTGCTGGACCAGGAAGAGGGAATCGGCCAAAGGTAGTGCTGCAAATTCCGAACCTGCAGAGCAATGGGCTCAAGTCGGACAAGCCGGGAAAAGCCGGACATGAGGAGAAGTCGCAGGAGGTGATGGCCATGAATGTCGACCAGGTGCTGGTGGGGCTTCCAAGCCCAGCTCAACTGGCGGCAATTCCAGAAGCCGCCAGTGCTGAGCTGCATCGCAGCAAGCGTCGCGCCAGCAGCTGCGACGAGGAGATGCTGGATCGGGCATCCAAGCTGAGGGCTGGACTTGATGAGGAAGGTCACGCTGCAACAGGTGACAATGCACCTTCTTTTTTACAATTTTCAAATGAGTTTATTACTTCTAGTTTCCATGGCATAGGAATAAATATGGGAGTCGATGCAACTAGTGTATGTAGCTCTATTAGTACTTTGAAAAATGTAGAAGAATCTAGGATTAAGGATGTCCGTTCTTGTGATTGGAAAACTGAAACTTTAGATCAAGAAGAGAAAATTATGGCAGAGGATGAGGAAGTTGACACTTTTATTTTAAATCATTTATGTGGAGAAATAATGGAGGAGGTAATGGATGCGAGCAGTGACTTATATGATCATACTGCAGCAGTTCCTAAAACCAAAAAGAAAACCTCTATGAAATCTACTGTCCACAAATCGTCGATATCTAAACATCCCAATTGTCTTCAATGAAGGGTGTGTTTTGGAATAGCGATGGGTTTAAAGACCCAAAGAAACATAGATTTATTTCGGATTTACAAAAGAACATAATTTAAGTTTTATTGCTATTTCGGAGACGGGTAGGAGGAGTTTTACAAATCCTTTCCTCAAGAACCTGTGTAGTGGTAAAAACTATATTTGGCATGTAAAAGAACCTAGAGGTCGATCGGGTGGGATTTTACTCGGTATCGACTTAGATATTTATGATATTGGAGCAATAGACGAAGGAGACTATTATGTGAAATTCCACTTGTGCAATAAAAATGATAGCTTCAAGTGGGCACTTGTAGTAGTTTATGGTCCTGCACAACATGAATTTAAAGAGGTGTTTTTAACAGAATTGGTTCACATGTGTAGTCATGAACAGCTACCTCTTTTAATTGGGGGAGATTTTAATATTTTGAGAAGCCCGTTGGAAAAAAGTAACAGTAACTTTGATCATCGTTGGCCATTCTTGTTTAATGCCATAATTGATGGTCTAAATTTACGTGAACTGGAGATGTCGGGACGGCGTTACACTTGGGCAAATTCTTTACAACACCTACATATGAGAAGCTCGATAGAATTTTAATGGCGACTGAGTGGGAACAAAAATTCCCACGATCGACTGTCATTGCACTCACTCGTGATGTATCCGACCATACACCTTTACTTCTCAACACAGGAGACTCATCTTCGAGTTACAATCAGTACCAATTCAAGTTTGAGTTGGGGTGGTTGCTTCGTGATGGTTTCATGGAGATGGTAAAGGATATATGGCAAAAAGATACAAATGGCTCAAATCCAATCGAAGTGTGGCAGAACAAAATTAGAAAAGTTCGCCAATATCTGAGGGGCTGGGCTAAAAACACAAGTGGTGCGTATAAAAAAGAAAAGAAGCGTATTCTGGACAAACTTGATAGTTTAGACAAAAAAGCAGAAACTACTTTCCTATCACAACAGGAAGTAGATCTCAAGCATTGTCTAAAAAATAGATTAGCTGAAATGCTACGGGAAGAGGAGATCAAGTGGTACCAGAGAGCGAAAGTGAAAGAGTTGCTTGAAGGTGACTCTAATACGAAATACTTTCAGCTTGTAGCAAATGGGAAACACCGGAAAACTAGAATTTTCCAGCTGCAGGAGGGGGATCAAGTAATTAGTGGTGATGATGAATTAAAAAAATACATCACGAGTTACTATAAAGGTCTCTTTGGTCCGTCTGAGAATAATAATTTTAATCTTGATGAGACTCGAAGAGACGATATACCACAAGTGTCGGCAATTGAAAATGAAATTCTAGTTTCCGAGTTTACTGAAAGTGAAGTGCATGAGGCTATTTTTCAAATGGAACATAATAAGGCACCAGGGCCTGATGGTTTCCCAGCGGAATTCTATCAGGCTTTCTGGGACACAATAAAAGGTGATTTATTAGCCTTATTTTCTGAATTTCACAAAGGAAATTTACCTTTATATAGCCTTAATTTTGGAACAATAATTTTACTTCCCAAATGCAGGGAAGCAATTAAGATTCAACAGTATAGACCTATATGTCTGTTGAATGTTAGTTTCAAAATCTTCACGAAGGTTGCTACAAATAGAATCTCGACGGTAGCTCAGAAAGTAATTAGCACGACATAAACCGCTTTCCTTCCAGGGAGGAATATAATGGAAGGGGTGGTGGTGTTGCATGAAACAATACATGAGCTACATAGGAAAAAACAAAATGGGGTAACTTTTAAAATAGATTTTGAGAAGGCATATGACAAAGTTAAATGGAGTTTTGTCCAACAAACTCTAAGAATGAAAGGATTTTCACAGGAGTGGTGTAAATGGATTGAAAACTTCATTCAGGGTGGTCATGTTGGTATTAAAATTAATGACCAAGTGGGGGAAAATTTTCAGACATACAAAGGTCTGAGACAAGGGGACCCGTTATCACCAATTCTATTTAATATTGTTGTTGATATGTTAGCTATTTGATTAATAGAGCAAAGAATGAGGGTCAGATAACTGGGGTTGTACCGCATCTTGTAGATGGAGGTTTATCTATTCTACAATATGCTGACGACACCATTCTTTTCATGGAACATGACATAGCGAAAGCAACAAATATGAAGTTGCTTCTATGTGCATTTGAACAGTTGTCGGGCCTAAAAATTAACTTCCACAAAAGTGAAATATTTTGTTTTGGGGAAGCTAAACAGATGGAACAACAGTATGCAGAATTGTTTGGGTGCAAATCTGGGAACTATCCTTTTAGATACCTTGGCATTCCAATGCATTTTAGAAAGTTAAGTAATGCGGATTGGCGGGTCATTGAAGAGAAATTTGAGAAAAAACTAAGCAGTTGGAAAGGTAAACATATGTCGGTGGGGGGTCGGTTGGTTCTTATTAATTCAGTCCTTACAAGCTTGGCTTTGTTCATGTTATCTTTTTTTGAAGTCCCGAAAGGGGTACTTGAAAAATTGGATTACTACAGGTCACGATTCTTTTGGCAATCAGATGAACATAAAAAGAAATATAGATTAGCCAAATGGAATATTCTTTGCCAACCAAAGGAGATTGGAGGCTTAGGAATCAAAAACCTGGAAGTACAAAACCAATGTTTGTTAAGTAAATGGTTATTTAAGCTTATAAATGAAGAGGGCATGTGGCAGAGTATGCTGAGAAATAAATACTTAAAGAACCAAACATTATCACAAGTGGAACAGAAGGCTGGTGACTCACATTTTTGGTGCGGTCTTATGAAAGTTAAATCGAAATTCCTAAACCTTGGGTCTTTTCATTTGAATGATGGGAACCAGATAAGGTTTTGGGAAGATAAGTGGCTAGGAAATTTTACACTTAGTGAACAATATCCGTCCCTCTTTAATATAGTAAGAAAGAAACATGCAACAGTAGCTTCTGTTTTGATAGAGTTCCTTTGAACGTGTCGTTTAGAAGGACTTTGATTGGAAACAACTTAATTCTTTGGCATGATCTTGTTGCTCGTATTAGTCATATACAGTTAAACAATAGTAGTGATACTTTTCGATGGAACCTTAACCAATCTGGTATCTTCACTGTTGCTTCAATGTATGATGCTCTAATAAGTAATGGAAATGTCCAGTTTGACAAACATCTCTGGAAGCTTAAAATGCCGTTGAAAATTAAGATCTTTATGTGGTATCTAAAGAAAGGGGTCGTGCTCACTAAGGACAATTTAGCCCGCCGAAATTGGAACGGTAGCAGGCGCTGCTGTTTTTGTTCTTGTGATGAAACGATTCAACATCTTTTTATTGATTGTCATTTTGCAAAATTCCTATGGAGAGCTGTTCAGTTTGCTTTTAATTTACAACCACCCAGAAGTATTATTCATTTATTTGGTAATTGGCTTAGGGGGGTTGGTACCAGATTAAAAAGGCAACTGTTAGTGGGTGCTTCTTCTTTATGTTGGGCATTATGGCTTAGTAGGAATGATGTAGTGTTTGACAAATCTCCAATTAAAACTTATATGCAGGTACTGTATCGGGGCACTCATTGGCTCAGGTTTTGGGCCCAGTTGCAACGGCGTGATGAAGACAAGACGACGATGAAGAATGCATGCCTAGCATTGGAGGTCGTGGTCATGCAGATCTTCGCCAATCATGGATGGAGGTTTACCAATAGAATTGGTTACTAATAATTTTCTCCATCAAACTTTGTTGGTTCAGTCGTCGAGTTGGTTTTGCTTGATTCATGTAATGGCAGACGGATGTGCTGCAGTTTGTGTAATGAACGGCTGTAACCTCTATTGAGGCCAAGGCTGGGTACTTTTTCCCATTATCTAAAAAAATTGAACCAGTTACGCCTAGTTTCACGCAGAGGGATGCGACCAGACTTGTGGCTAGCAGCCATGTGGTGGATTTTTTTTATTAATTTGTGGTACTCTGCTAAGTGTGAGCAACAAATAGAAAAGCGGTATAATGGTTTCAAAACCATGTGAACCGTTACCAAACTTATTTGACCCACTAGATATCTGGTCGTACATGGTGGTCGTAGATATAGGTCGGATGTGTAGCAATATTCGTCTTTAGACCTAAAAGGGCTGAGATTAAGTTGATCTTTTATGTCAAAAGATGTAGGACATGTACTGTAACCACATTTTCATGTCCCTGATTTTGATTCCTGTTTTCATAATCTCTTGACTTATTATGATTCCGCTTTCTTATGTTTCTATTTACTACTCCCTCTTTTAACGGAGGAGTATTCTTTTGCCCACCTAATCCAACATCTCTGAGCTAGCAATGCAATGTACATGTTGTATCTTTTGAACTATCAGAAATATGCTAGTTTATCAGCTGTATCTTGCCAAATAAAGATATATACTAACAATTTGATGAGTCAAAATTATGAGTAATTGACATGGAGATATGTTGTAAATATCTAATTTCGCAGGATGTTTATTAAGCGTACATAAGCTAGCAAACTTGCCACTAGCAGCCATGTGGTTATATTGAACAAGTCACCACCTAATGTCACGAGATAGATCTTATCAGACTTGCCGCTAGCGCTCTCACTTTCCTGTGCACTTACCTTTTCCACATCTTCTTAGTTCTCGTGCCCAAAGCAAAAAAAAAAAAAAACATCTATTTTGAAATAAAAATTGTAGCTTGTACTATTGTCGTTATTCGTGACATGGTTGGGAGTAGCAATCATGGGGAATTAATGCGATACAGACGAAGTCCAACCTGTTTTTTTCTTTATTTGCCTTTTTTTTCTGCTATCACATGGTACTAAATCTAGAAAAAGCTTAGCTAATACTCACCATATGGGCCGTTGCAAACCTTGTTTGAGATTCTTTCAGTGGACAATTAAATGGTGCAACCCAGTTCTTCCATAACCCCATGTGCTGGACAGAAAAAAAATCCACAACCTTTTTTTTTTGGATTAAAACTGATTGAGCTCTGTGTTTGGAGTTAAAATTTTCAGAACGCGGCTGCTTGATATATAATACTTAAGTGAATTATTAGGACCTTTAGTTGTTTTGATAAAATTATACCTTGTGATTCGGATTCTGAGAATGAATTCTCCAGGGTTTGTTTTTGTTGTGGAATCGGAAGTTTTTTGCAAGGTTCTTTTTTTTTGACATTTACTTGAATGGTTCAAATTCAATTTATTTTAAAATGAGATCGATTTTATTTGTGGATTTTTTTTCCGGCCAGCCTGTGGCAACGCACGGGCATATTTGCTAGTTAATTCTGATGGATACTAGAAGCACGACCACAAGCCTCAATGACTTCTTTTCAAAAAATATCTTGGCTGTCGTTATGGAGTTTGTTGATCTTAAGATAGTTTCAGAGATATCGCCTCTGATTAATATCATCCCCATCATTCAAATACAACTGCTACCGACTAAGACTTTTAACGGAAAGAATTGCTATACAGTTTCAATTTACCAACTAACGTCACTTGTGTCACTAACTTTGTTTTTCCTTTTCAACAACCGGAATTCTGATTCAGAGGTTTTCTGATGTCCAATTGGACATTTGTTTACAACTATTGTCTGTACAACGATCTCAGTCCCCTTTCAAGATTGAAGTTTATATTATGTTATGCTCGCTCTTCAACGGCACACGGGCAAACACCAATAATTTGGCTTCAATGGACGTGTGGTCCCTCTTGATATATTATAGCTGGAAGATCGAGTTCACATGTTCAAACACCGCCATGCTCTGTCTTGTTGAACTAGTATGGCCGTCCGCGCATTTGCGCGGCTAGTACTAAATTATGTTGAATGTCTCATTAATTATTGTTATCTCATCATCGTTATTACTTATTATCACTATTAGTTTCAGTTCATTGTTTTCGCAACGACAATCGTATGCAATTTATAATCTCGTATATACGTTCTCCCACGGTCACATATCTCATATGCTCGTCACGACATACACTCAGCTGTTCATCATGTTGCTCGGCTAGTCGTTGTGCCAGCTCGTTATCCGTCCCGCCTACTCTCTCCTGCCCGTGCAAATCCTACTACCTTCACACATCACTTCCTTCATTCCTCTAGCCTTCCTGGCCCTGCTATTAGGTTTGATCATCGTCCAGCTTATTGTTCAGATTGCATGCTCTTGTCGCCCCTCGTTCAAGGCTCTCCTTGCCTCCCTTTTTTGCTTCGTTCTAACTTATTTTTTGGCTCACCCATTCACCCCTACTCCCTGCTATGGGCCGTTGCTGGCGCATGCTAGAACCCTCGCGTTCTCATCTGCTTGTCACGTCGTTGGCTGGTCATCATTCTATCTTGTTTTTAGGCTTTGCCTACTCATCACGCCAGGCTACACTACTGCTTGCTGGCATGATTTCTACACTACATGTAGAATATGTAAAAAGAAAAGATAACAGGAATATTTGTTCATGTTTAGGATTTGTTGTTAACAAAGGTAATGGCGTGAAATAAAAAAGTAATATAAATGTATTTTTGTTTAATTTTATATAATGATGTTGGTCTAATTTTTTCATAGTGACAGTAGTGGGTAATTTTTTTTGTTTGAACGGTTAATGTGAGAGTTTATAGTTTTTTGAGAGCGAACGTGGTGGCTTCATTTAGCGGCCAAATAATTCTTATATCGGAGTATCCATTTGGGAAAGGAAAGCTATTTTTTTTTGGCATATGGTTGACCGTATTAAATGACACGATTACGATGGACAGACTAGAGTAATAAGGATACTAAACAAGGGCAGCTAATGTAGTCAAACCCTAAACTAAAGGCCTTCTACTCTTGTCTCTCGCTTCGCTCCCCTGGCCTGCGTATAAATACGTTGGGGCTCCACCCATGTGTTGCATTGTCCTCGCATGCAACAACTACTCGACAACACAAACAAACGCACGTACGGGGAGTACACCTCTCTCCGTCGACGTGTACATCATCTAGCTTGTGCTCGCGATCACCCCACATGGACTTTGCCGGAGACGCCGACGACTTGGCCGCCCTCGACTTGATCCGCGAGCACCTCCTCGGCGGGAACGGCGTCCCCGTGCTGCCCGAGGCCGAACCGGCGTTGTTTCAGCCAATGCCGTTCTTGCCCCAGCAGCAGCATGAAGCAGGTTACAAGGACATGGCGCACCATCATTGTACGGGCGCTGCTCCGGCTGTGGTGAGGCAGCAGGTCGGCGTCCCCGTGGCGAGCAAATCGGTAGTTCCGGACTTGCGCAAGTACCGGGGCGTGCGGCAGCGGGCGTGGGGCAAGTAGGGATGAAAACGGATGGGAACGGGCGGGAAAACACCCTAACTGTTTCCCTTTCCGTATTTCTAACACTGGACGGAAACGAAAAACGGGACAACCGGGAACGAAAACGATCACGGGATTGCCGGGAATCTGAAAACGAACAAAGCGAACGGAAACACGCCGGTAACGGTCGGGAAGCGGGAGTTAAGACGGGAATATCGACAAATTGTTGTGAGCATAACAGCAGCAACAGTGAGGACCAAACATAACATGACTATGAACACATCACTGAACAATGTTACTAATTATCAGTTCACATAAAACACAATGGTCATACGCCACTAGCAGCTAAAATTGCCACAATATTTTTTCACACTCAGTCCTACAAATAGCATGTCACAACTCGATCAATTCTCAACAGCATTAGAGCAACAAGAAACATCAGTACATCACCTGGCAGATCCTCAAGTGCACGAGGTGGCAGCTGGAGGACACCCACCGATTCAATTGCCCCTACCACAACTACAGCGGGCGTGGCGTGAAGTTGACGAGCTAGAGCATGACGCTTTGGGCGCGCAAGCTGAGCATGGACGCACGGCGTTGTGCGGGCGCGCAACCTGGAGCATGGACACGAGGGCGGAGCAGAGCTCGAGGCGCGGCGCACCGGCTTTGCTCGGTCGGGGCAGAGTTTGAGGTGCGACGCGCCGGGCGCCGGCGTTGCCGGGCATGGCGGAGCCCGAGGCGTGGATTGGCGAGCTGTAGGAGCAGGCGGTCGAGCTGGTGTAGCTGGAGACATGGCGAGGCGCCGCGAGCAGAGGAGCTGATGCGGCAGGCTCTGGTGGCTGGCGGCGGCGCTGTGCGGTGTGGTGCTGACTGCGGAGTGGGATTGGGGAAGGTAAACTGGACTGGGCCTTTACTGATGATGGGCTGCGTCACGCACTCCCGGATGGGCTGAAAACAGGATGGAAAACGGGATTATCCCGGCCCAAAACGGGAAACCGCAAAAACGGGCAGGAAACACCCCTAACTGTTTTCGCTCCCGTTTCCGTTTTTCGTTTTCCCGTTCCCGTCCGTTCCCGCATAAATCCCGGAAATCCGAAAACGATCAGGAAAAATATGGTAACGGTTGCCGGACGGGACGGGATTTTCCCGTCCCGTTTTCACCCTAGGGGCAAGTACACGGCGGAGATCCGCGACCCGAAGCGGCGGGGCTCGCGCGTGTGGCTCGGCACGTACGACCTTCCAGTCGAGGCCGCGCGCGCCTACGACCGCGCCGCGTTCCGCGGCGCGGCGCCAAGGCCATCCTCAACTTCCCCAACGAGGTCGCCGACATCTTGGCATCGGCGCCCGCTCCGGCGAACAAGCGGAAGCGACGGCAGGAGCAGCAGGAGGAGGACCCCGACGTCGAGGTCCTCGCGGTTGTCAACAAGGCGGCAAAGGCTGCTGATGAGGTGCGGCCTTCGTCGTGCGCCTCGCCGTCGTCCGTCTCGTCGTGTCAGACCAAGTCTCCGGCGGGTGCTGATGAAGCTGTGTTCCCTATGACGCCGTCGAGCTGGAGCTGGGAGGAGTTGCTCGACGGCCTGCCGCCCATGTCACCGCAGCCGGAGTTTACATCAATGTTTTAAATAAATAGCGGGCAAAGGCCTTTAACGTTGATGTTCGCGAAAGCTAAGAAAACATTGGAATAAAACGGTGAATAACTATGCATAAAACATTGGAATTAATAAATTTTCATAGACTAAACTAAGTCAGGGGCTTAATAAATATGCCTTCGTTACATCATCATTGAAATGGCCGGCTAAATCATCTTTTTATGTTTCAAACATCATCATGCATGGGTTCATGCCTCCATTACACCACCATTTAGCCGGCTAAATTTCTTTGATTTAGCCGATTTAGCCGGCTATATATACACTACGTCACATCAAGCTTTTAGTAACACACATCTGTAACACAAGTAAGAATGTATTACAAAAATAATTCATGGTAACACAAGCATTTTTGTTACTGAGTGTGCTTGTAACACAAATGCTTGATCTATAAACATGTGTTACAGATGCTTATTCTAGTAACACAAAAATAGTGTTTCAAGTATAGTGTTACAAAGAAAGCAATGTGTCTAAACGTAGCAGCCCTAGAACTGGTAGTAACACAAATAAATGTTACTGTTATGTGTTACTACAAGCCGTAGTAACACTTTTCTTAGGCTACAGTAACACATATTCGAATAATTCATAAGTTAAAATCAATTCAAGGTAGCTTCTTAGCATATATGCATGTGTAGCGCAGTGGAAACTCAACAACTAAATAATGCTGAGGTCCTAGGATCGAATCCTAGCAGCCACTAATTATTTAGAATCTTTTATTTGTGTCTACATTACTATTGTAACACTTTTTATTAGATATAGTAACACATTCATATGTGTTGCTACATTATTATTGTAACATATTTTTTCACAAGTAGTAACACATATATGTGTTACACTAGAACTTGTTCTAGTAACACCAGCATATGTATCACTTATTATATGTGTTACTATAGGTCTCTGTAACACTTTTTTCTAGCTTTAGTAACACATATGTATGTTACTAAAGGTCTGATGTGACGTAGTGATAACGGGCTATAGAGCTTAGCGTTAAACAGGGGTTCGCCTAGCCCATCTCATACCAGGAGCAATTTAGAACTTTGGTTTTTATAGACATCACGTATGCTCTGGTATATTGTGCCAGCTTTGTTATTAAAATATCAATTCATTTCATTTTTTCTATATGACTCTGGTGATGGTTTGGAACTTTCGTTCGCTTATTAAATGAAGCACGTAAGTCCCTTTCCTGTTACTTGTTTCACTGTTTTTTTTTCTTGTTCTTCGCTTCACCCTCATTTGTGCATTGCTCATACTTACATGAACATTTTCATAGAGACCATGTAGAAATTGAACTCCTGGAAATGCTTAATTAAATAGCAGGACAGTTTTACGGAAGGTCATGCATGCATGTTTAGATGTACTTTGTACGCCTACAGATTGTTCATCTGATTAGCGCGCTTTCCTCTTGTGATGGGACAGTTGTTTTTAGGTGCATTAGATTTGGTGATTAGACTATCTTCGGAACTGTCGTCTGTCCGTAGTCACAGTTTTTGTTCAGTTTCAAGTTTATATATTGTGTTACCATATCAAAATAATAGATAACAAGTGAATGCTGGATTGATTTTTTTTCTCGAAAACTGGAACTTCCTCATGACTGAAACCTGTTCCTCAAAGTGAACTTTCTCATGACAAGTAACCTACATTTTTGTTTCCACATGTGATGCTTCTATGCGCTTAATTCAGTTTCTCATATTTTGATGGTTTCAGTCTTGAGGAGCAGTGGGAAACGTTGGTCAGTTAGACTTGTTGATGGACCTACTATTTCTGTTGAAGGTGTGACAAGTACGTGATGCCTTTGTCTAATATTCTACGCCTGAAATATGCAGTGCAACCAGGTCATCTTCCAATTATGCTTACATATATAGTGGCTTGTTTCCTGGACCCATCATCTTGCATTTGGCTATATATTTCATTAACTTAATGTGAAGGTATAACTGGTGATACAAGTCTATTTAACTAAGTGGTACTACCTCCATGTCAAATTACTTGACGTTTTTGACTTTTAGATATCGCGTTTGACCGCTCGTCTTATTCGATCAACAATCTAGCTAACTATTGTATTGCATAATATAATACTGATGTCTAATTAATTTACTTTCGCCCTATTGTTGTCACCAATATTATTATTGTTTTCCATTGAACGCTGTTATAACAACAATAATGCATCAAAATTTATAAACTTATATAGCTATTTTGTGTTATTTTTCTAATGGTAATGATGGGTAATTCAAATTGAACGTAGCTCGGATGGTTAGGTTTCTTGTAGTGGAACCAACTCATCATCACCCGGGTTCAAGAGTTCGACTTAACACCGCTGTTGCATTTATGACCAATTATTCTCTTAGTGTGAGGCGATGTACCGGTCAAGAATGAAGCGTTTATGGTGACTTCATAAATCTCAAACTCAACAGTCCTGATTCTCAATATCAGTTGTCCTAGTTTTTTGTACATTTTTAAAAGGGTGATTGCTCTTATATGTGTGTCTGCGTTATTTGTACAGTGCTTTCTTAAAAAAAGGAAAAAAATTGTTTGTAGCTTTAATGTAAACAACTTCTATTGTGGGACAAAAGTCAGGTGTTTGAGACGTCTTATTATTATTATTATTATTATTATTATTATTATTATTTTATTTTATTTTATTTTCGCGATTACACAGTACAACTCAGACACTCACAGCGCACGTATACTCAACTCTATGAACACACGCACGCAAACCCTACCCCTGTGAACATCTTTGAAGAAGACCGAGCCGGCAAATCTTCGAGATTGACGAAGTCACCACTAGCGCCTCGCTGTTGACGGGAACGTCGCCTACCACTGAAAGCATAATGCCGTTAAATCTTGGAAATTTGCTTCCACGGGAAGTCGAACCCAGAACCTAATGTGCTACTGAGGCTCTTGTAGCCATTAGGCTACATGTCCTTTTACCTTATAGTCACAATGCCTAAATTAATTTGTGTGTTTGGGCTTCTTCATAGCCGCTTGTCTCATTGTTTTTGGTTGCTTTCCCACTGATGTGGTTGATCTCTTACACAAGTGCAAGCAGGCTTGTAATTATTTGAGATCAGGTATGCTATATATGCTGATTGTCATGACGAAGTTTGATCATCACTCATCACAGACATCGTTCTTTTCTTTATTTTAGTGCGGGTTTATGCATATTCATAATGTCCGTCCTTACAACATACGATCCTTTGCTATTAGTTAGTTCATTCGCCAAAGTGCACCTTAGAGCAACTCCAAGAGTCTAGCTAAATTTCACTCTCCATATTCACATTTGGCTATCTATTTAGTTAAGATTCCCTCATAATATTTCGATAAACTCCAACAAACTCTTCAAATCTTCTCTCTATATTCACCCAAGATGTTCCCTTGCCTTTCATTACCGTCGGTGCCACCTTCCTGCCGGAGGCAAAAAAACAAACCTTCGTTTAAGAGGGCCAAGACTGTGGCAATGTCAAGGCGCTGATCATTGCCGTTGGGGCAGTCGACTGCTTCTTCCTAGTCAGCGGCATCTAGATGCTTGTCTCTGTAGCGCTCATCACTCATCAGCACCACCATGGCCTCAAAAGCTCGGCCACGAAGGCGATTTTCAGCAAGATGATTGAAGCAATGAACCTGAGCAGGTAGAACAAGCCCCAACGGCAGAACCGGAGCTCCACGTAGCAGCTTCCCTCTGTATGGCGTTTCTCGTCCCCCACGCAGAACCGGCGCTCTTGGAGTTGCTCTCCCGCCTCTGCTCGGGGTTCTCGGAGTCGCTCACCTCGGGATCCCGCTGGCTTGGGGCGGCGCGGAGCCGCGGGCGAAGCGTGGGCTGCGCTGGGCAGGACGCGGCGGGAGCGAAGGCAGGACGGGACGCGGCGGCGGTGCGGGGCGGATGTGTGGGGCGGGCGCGGCGGAAGATGGCGGGAGCGAAGGTAGGGCGGCACGTGGTGGCGGCGCGGGGAAGACGTGTGGGGCGGGAGAGAAGGCGCAACGGCAAGTCGTGAGCGAGACTGCACGCGTTGGGGGAATTGGCTCGGGCGAGCGGCAAGTGGGGGAGCGGATTTTGGTAGCGCGCGCGGGAGGAGCGACTTGGCGAGGGAGATTGGCTCGGCAAATATGGCTAGGCAGCATTGCTCGATGCCGAGCCGGATGCAGAGGCGAAGAAGATGGCGACTCTGTTTTTTTTTTTTTTTAGAAAGCATACCTGTATTAATACGTAAGGAAAATGTACAAATACAAGTACAGACCCAGGTATACTCTAGAAGGATACAGAAGGAACAGCTGTCCTTGCCAATTTGCACAAAGGCCCCTGACAAACAACAAAAACACAAACATGCCCCTGGGACCAAAGCACATCGAAGCCAGTCGCCGCCGCCGCGCAGCACCAGGACCGGCCGCCATCTTCCAAAGACCAAGGCGAGCTCCCCGGAGCCAGAAGGCCCCGTCGCGCAAACGCTTCAAAGAGCCGGTGAAGACACTCGCCCCAACAGGCGAGATGAGCCAGAGCTGACGCCCAATCGGCCGGGGCAGCACCCCAAACTCACCTTGGTCCTGGCTCAAAGCTCGCCGATGATGGAAACCACCGCAGGGAAGCCGAGCCCGAGCCACCCTCCTCTTGCCGTCGAACCCACAGCCTCCTCTGATCCTTGACTCGAACCGTCGGCTCCCGCGACGCCCCGCCGAAGACGAGGACGAAAGAGAGCCGACCGACGACTCCTGTACAAGGCTCCCACACAGGAGAGCCACCTCCACGGGCTCGCCGCCGATGCCGGAGTTGAGCACGAGCGGGGCGAGGAAGAGTCCGAGAGGACCAAAATCCATGTCGACGACGCCGCCAATGCCTCAACGCCACCGACCGGAAACACCACACTCCACCCAGCATCATCACGGCGAGTTAGCCGTCGTCGCCGACGCCTCCGCCACCAGATCCGTCGGAGGAGACAAAAGAACCGCCAGCCCCCGACATGGAAGACGGCGGAACCCTAACCCTAGCTACCCTAACCTAGACTACAGGAAAGAACAAGCCCGCCCGCGACAAGATCCTGCTTCCCCACCCTCTCCGGCGCCGACGAGGCCGTCGGAGAGGAGGGGAAGCGAGAGATCGGCGCCGGGGCGGGGATCGCCTGAAAACGCCTGCTCTCTACTGTAGCAAGGGAGGGGGTAAGGGGAACTCTTGAGTTGTATGGCGACTCTGTTGGAACTGGTTTTCAGCGGCGATTTCATTTTTTCACCGATCCGGAACCAGTTAGCTTGGCTCTTGGAGATGCTCTTACTCCAGCAAATAATCGAGTTCTTTAAAGCAAATTGCCGGGATTTAATTATGGAAGCACATTTTAAACATTTCTCAAGTTCAAGGCTTTACAGTATATGCATGATGGAATTACACTAGATAGCCCTACAAAGTATATATGTTATGGGCATTCGGATATGTATACTTCCCTCCGTTCGGAAATACTTGTTAACTTTGACTACATGTCTTTTTCCCTAAAATATTTTTAGTTACTTCAGACTTCATATTGTTTGGTAGGTTTTGAGGCACATTACATTAGCATTATATACTTTCAAATATATCTAAATTTTTGTAGAAAAAAACGTAGAGTCAAAGTTGCTACAGTGATTTTCTGGGTTACAAGTATTTCCAAACGGAGGTAAGTAATTAGTAGAGTATACTAGATATTGTGGCGCGCTTCGCCACGCCGTCCGGCCTTTTCTTTTTTAGGCGCACCGTCCAGCCCTGAGATTGTCTTCCTTTTTTCTGAGATAAGGGTTGTGTTGGTTGGACCGATAGGTCAAGTACAAAGGTGTTGTCTCATAGTCCGTCTCATAATCCTCAAACGGTTTCATCAGACCACTTGTACAATAGTTGATTGTTTTAGTTGTCTCGTAGTAATTGTATTTTTCCTTTATTATAGGTGAACAAAGGAATATTTATGAGTTGCATGACAACTATAACTCGTACAATGTGTGTAAGTCTTCTCATACTTCTAAATTTTAGCACATGAGGTGGTTGCTTCGCGAAACAACCACCTCTTTCTCTCACCACCCTCTCTCTCTTCTACCTCATCAAAAATTTATATGAAGTTACATGAGACAGGCTATGAGACTGCTTACGTGTAGCATTATACCTGCCCTAAGCTACTGTAGTACATAAAGATGAAAACTAACATGTTGCCAACAATAAATATACTTGAACTGTTCGTGTATGCAGAGTACATCTTCGCTATGCCAATCACCCTTGAAGATTAAATTCAGCCGGCTTGACGTAGTTCAGTTATGAAGCAACAATTCGAACAAATGAAACAAAGGGCACCGATATAACAAAGGTCCGGCATCATAAAAAAGCATTTTAAATTGTCTATGCAGTAGAAAAATGAGGCTAACCATTAACATAGACAGGACAAATGGTGTGTGTTACAATATCTGCACTGTTGCTGTTGTCACAGTATCAAGCATATTATTGGTAGTATAACTGTTAGACTTCAGCCTTCTTTCTACATCAATATCGACTGAAATCTTGCGCCATTATAGTTGAATCCAGGACCTAAATAAGAACATTAAACAAATTAAAAATTGACCAGGTATCTGTGTTGCAAATATACAGGCATGATCTTCCTAATAAAAGGCTGAACAAATTACCTCCCATCTCTTCAACGAATCGAGGGGATAAATCCTCAGTGTTCTGCTTGTGCTATTTATAGCCAAGTTTTCTTTGTCATAATGTCAGCTAGTAAATGTGGCAGAAATGAAGTATTGTATAGTATTGAACTTTGCGAGAAAATTCACGAACTGTGGCACAAGATCAAAACCTCTATCTTCGAAAACCATGACTCCTCAAGTAATCCATGCGATGTGTAATTCCTCCAATCCCACCAATTTCATACCTGGCAAAGCACATCAGTAGGGCCCGGCTCCCAGCGCCCTCCGGCAGGCTTAACCCGAAACTTCTGTGGACCACCACTCGCGTCCTCATGCAACTTCAGCTTTTGGAACAGCCCTCGAATTCTTCGCAAAGCTGCTCCCACCGCCACCACTCCACAACTGCTTCTGCTCCCCTCCAGATTAGAGGTCCCGTCCATAGTAGTCATATAATAGCAGGGAGCAGTCAGATGTAGGAGTTGAAAAGTGCAAATACAGGAACCACAACTCTTCGCTATGCCATATTGCCAATGACCCTTGATGAACCTCGTGAAATATATTTGTTCCTTCCCTTTTAGCTTACTGAAGATTTGCTTCGTAAACAATCGGCAATACACTGAAGTGATCTGCAACATTTAACAGATTAAGGGGATCTATATATAGGTTCTACGTGCAGAAAACAAAAAAAAAAATTCAGTCAGTTAGATTAAGGGATCATCTACTTTTGGTTTTTAGAAAACATGGTCAGAAAAGAACAGAGTAACCTGCAAGACATCCTGAACTGGGTGCACTATCCAAACAGGCAAAAAGGGAATGAATCCCAGAGAATATTGTGTATCTTGGCAAAATCACCATAACACTATGAATCTCATCAATACAATAGCACTAACATGATTTGGACACGATTTGACAAACACATCTTTTTAGTTCTTAATACATAGGTATTTCGCTTGAACAAACTAAACTGGATCATGTATATTCAGATTTTCAGTACAGACCTAAAAGAGGAAGAGGAATGTTCCAACTTATCGAGATGCAACAGAAGAAATTTCACAGGTAACAAATATAATTAAAAAAAAAGCACCAACAGATACTATGCATAATATGTGTGCACCTCTGCTTGGACATTCAAATCAGCAGAGAAAAAAAAAAGTGGAACAACCATCAGAAATACCGAGGAGAAGGTAAGTTACATAGCAATAGGTGAAATAAGTAAATTATAAATCCTGTTGGAACAACAGAATGAGCATAGTATTGTGAGGAAGGAATAAGACGCAAATGGAAATGATCCAGTTATTTTTTTCGAAAATCGATTTGCCCCACAGCAAATGGAAGCAGTTTGGAAGGAAACAATTAGCAGTAGCAATCATTCGCAATGGATAACCTAGTAGCTGTATAAATCGAAATCCCCTGCCTGTTCACTTCCTGAGGATCAAACTGAGGCAGATCTGCAGAGCACGCTCAGAAGCACATAGGGCTGAGATTTTAAAAGTTTTAAGGGGAATACACGGGATTCGAACAATGGAATTGTAACACCCCAAAATTTAAAGCAAAGCAAAAGGGAATAAAAATCACTCCAAATTTAAATTTTTGTCTCGCTCTTACCTTGCCATGATTTTTTTAAAATAAAATACACCAAATAATTCACACATGATTTGAATCTGAGAATTTTTGGAATATAAAACTCATGCTCAAGTGTTTGCTTCCATTTAAAATCCACTAAAAATTTGAACCATTTTAGTTTTACAACAAATATAATTAAAGTAGGTTAAATCCCAAGTTGATTTTCAAAATTTGAATTTAAACTTGCATAAAACTCATCATATACATTTCTGGATTTTATTGGCTTTATTTTGACTGTTTGATCAGCTTTTGTTTTTATTCGAATTTGAAATTCCACCAAATTCGAATTCTAGAAAAGTTTGAACCTTTCTTTCTCTACCGGGCCGCACTTCCCCTTTCTTCCTTGCCAGCCCAGCCCTCTCTCCCTTCTTTTTTCTTTTCTCCGCCGACCGCTTCTCTTCCCCGGCCCAGCACCGCAGCCCACCTGGCCCAGCCAGGCCGCCTCGGTCTTCTTCCTCCTCTCTCTCCTCCGGTCAGCGCCGCGTCGCGTCGCCCAGGCCGCGCCCATGCCGGCTTGCCGCCCCGCGCCGTTCCGTCGCGTCCGGGCAGCAGGAGCGTCAAGTGGAGCACGTGCACGCACCCGTCGAACCGTCGCTCCGTCTCGTCAACCAGGACCTCGCCCATTCCCTCCTTGACCGACGACCGCGCGACCGTCTACAAATACCCGGCGACCTCCATGCTCCGACGTCATGCCACGAGAGCTTCTCCCTCGCCTTGTCTCATCCCCGACGCTGTGGCCATGCTCTAGCCCTCGTCATCGCGCGCAGACGTCCATCCCTCCCCCGCTCGTCGCGTCTCGTCAGCCTTCAAAAGGCGACGACCGAGCCGACGACGAGCGATGACCAAGACAAGCCGCTCCAGGCCTCAACCGCCTCGCGCCGGCTATAAAATCAATGCGCCGCGCCCTCCTCTTCCTCGCGGAACACTCCTTTCCCCTCCTCGAGCTTCCGGCCGCCCCAATTTCCCATTTCCTCAATTCTTCCTCAACTCCGGCAGCGCTCGATTCACCGCCGACGAGCTCCATCTACCCCTCCTCCCTTGTCGCCCTGCTCCGTCGTGCTCCCCTGCTTCGTCCGCGCCCCTCCGCGCAGCTCGGAGAGCACTGGGGACGCGCGGACACCAGATCTTAGCCGCGCGCCGCCGCCGCCGCACTCCGCTCCGACGCCGTCGCTCGTCGCCGGCCGTTCCGCCACGAGCCCGTCGTCGACGCCTTGCCGCCCCACTTCACCGCGTCGTCGCGCACTTGCCCGGCCGACGCGAACTCGACGCGTCGCACTTCCTCTCTCTCTCCGTCGGGCGCCGCCGCCGAGATCCACGCGCCGCCGCCGCCCGCTCATCTCCGCGCCCGTACGACTCCGTCGAGCACTCGGTGAGCTTTCCCTCACTCCTCTCTCCCTTCCGCGCCCTTTTTTCTTCCTCTCCCTCTCCACGTGCACTCGGCCCGCACCACGCGCCACCCCGCCGCCGCCGCGCGACGTCGTCGCCGGCAGCCTTCCACACCGCGCCCGGCCTAGCCGAGATGCGCTTCGCATTCGCCACGCACACGCGCACCCTCTCGTCCTCGCAAGTGCCGCCAAATCCCTCTCTCTCGCCTTCCCCGTCGCTCGCCGCCGCCACCGTCAACTCCGGCGAGCTCTCGCTGTCGCTCCTCCGCTCCCCGTCGTCGACATCATCCACCCCAGCTCCGCCGCGTCCTGTAGAGCCCGTAGGTGTGCTTCTCGTCGCCAACCGTCCATCCTAGACGCCGGCGGCGAGGACTCCGGCGCCGCGCCGCCGCGCAACGCCCAGCTCCGCCGCCGCTGACCGCGCCCCCCGCCGCCGCCTACGTGGCACGCCACGTCGTCATGTGGGCCCGCTTGACCCGGTCTCCCTACACAGTCAGCAGCCTCCCTCTTTTATCTTCCGTGCACTCGGTTCATATGGACCAAAGACTCATAAGCCCCGCGGTTCACGGTGAACTCAGTCCACCATCTTTTCCTATACAAAAATAAATCCAGAAAACCCTAGAAATTCCCGGGCCCTGTACATTTTACAGATAAGCCCCTGATCTTTGTTTTATTCTGTTTAGGTCCTGTACTTTTACAGAAACACCCCTAAACTTTCCTGTAATTACCTTTTGACCTTATCGTTTTACACTAAGGTCCCTAAACTTTTGTGTAATTACAGATAAGTCCCTATGTCTTTCCGTAATTACAAACAGGCCCCTAAACCTTTTCTGTTTTACAAATAAGCCCCCAAACCTTTAAACTTCCGTAACTTCTCCATCCGGACTCCGTTTTGAGCGATTCTTGCGCTCACGCGTTCGTAGAAACGCATAGTACCCTTTGGTACTGATCTTGAAGCTCTAGAATACTTCTATGAGCCATCAATACCCCAAGTCCCATCCACTCTTATAAAATCCCCTCTTGACATATCATGCGACATCGATGCCGCACGTCACAAATGTCGTTCGCCATTAGGCACTGACCCTAATCATTCCGCCATACCGTCTTACTGCAAAACCCGGCAACCTCTTTTGTCACAACTCAACTCCAACCCTAACCTAGTCAATCTTCGCTCGACCATATCTATTCTGATATTATCATCGATCTTTACCGAGCCTAATTGATTTATTATTCTTGCCTATGTAATCTTTATTGGAGCTTATTGGAGTTATTATGCTTTGCTAATTTAATTGCTAGTCGTCCTTATTTAATTGTGGTATCTTATCTGTAGTCATGCACTCATACCATGCATAATCACGCGCACGTACCGCTGTCATGCGCTCAGCTCATGGCAAATAATTAAAAGCTTAGTCTTAGTAGTTAATTTAATAGATAATATAATAGCTAACCCCATTAGGTAATACTTTAATCTATCGGTAAGTAATTAAAGTAACACACCTTACACTTGTATGCTTGTTGCATGAACCTTTATATAGGGTACAACCTATATAAAGCCTCCGTGCCGCAAATATACAATAAAACACGTACACACGCTGCTCTACCTTCACTTACACTCATGCACTTCTCATTTTGTTTAGCATCCCTCATTTACATCAAAAGCCCTAGAGTTCGATGCATCACTCCTATTAGCTCTAAGATAATAAATCTTTTATAATAAAGTAAAACTTACTGCATCATACATGATTTATGTCTCATGTCCTTCTTCGGTGTTCCATCGGTCCTTAATTGGAGTTTAATTGGATCTTATTTGGCTCTTTTTGATCTTTATTTCTTTTGCGGTAGTTTGTTTTATCCGTAATGTTTTGATGCGCTAGATCACGTGAGTTACTACGTGGAAGAGCCAGAAGTATACAAGCTTCAAGAAAGATTCAGAGGATTCAAGCTTGAAGGAAGGATCTAAGGACTTAGATTACGAGGACGTGAAGAAGAAGACTTTAGTGAAGGCAAGTCCTAGCTCCCTTTGATCATGATTGATCCTATGATTTCAAATAATCCTAATTAGAGCTATTTTATAAATTGCATGATGTTTAAATGCTTAGTATGTCCTAAGTACTTTTTGATTGCCATGCCTTGTTATTGTTTACCCTGCTTCCATTGTTAAACTTAGGACCGACATCATTAATTCTTTAATGATATGTTGGAATGCCATGCTGCTTAGGACTGTTACACATGAATACTTAATTTAATCTTGCTATACATGCTTTTTGTGTTAAAACTGTGAGTGCTTGGTGGTGTGTGTGGTGAATATGATAATGTGGGATGGTAATTAGTGACTTGTGCAACCTTATAGTGGGGATACTTTGGCGGGAGCAGGCGAGGTAGTCCTCAGTGGGGAGGGCTATCTCTGGGACGCGACTCCTCTGTGAGGATAGCTATTGAAGATGCCTGCTTCGGTCGTATAAGGACCGGTTCCTGTGCCGCCTGGCCTAGCACCCTTCGTACAGCCACAAGTCTTGTATGGGCAAGATTTGGAACCACACCCTACTATAGTGTTCACCTGGTATCCCACTCGGAGGCAGGAGTTGCAGCGGAAGCCAGGAGAAGACTCGTGGACAAGTGGGAAGCGGGTCCGGCATATGGATACTTTCAGGCGTTTATATATGATATGATTTGATGAAGCCCCTGGTCGGATGAATTTCCGTGGGTGGATGCCGGTGACACCAAGTAGGTACGGGACCTCAGTATGCCTGTCCAAACTGCGATATCAGGGAGGACAGGTGTACCTTGTGGGGAATCGTGTACAACCTCTGCAGAGTGTATAATCTATCCGGATAGCCGCGTTCCACGGCAATGGACGACGCGAAAGCTTTGGCCACACAAGATTAGTATAACGGTGTGTGTTACCCTTTGGCGTGTTTTTGGAATACACCGGTGTGGAACCGTGCGCTGGTTTCCGGCCAGCATTAAAACTTGGGAACTGGCGGGATGGATTGCATCTCCCCCAGGGCCAAACAACCCCACTAAATACCAAGTATAATAATCTTGACTGTAGTCTGCAAATTGTTTTGCTTTCTAAACAACCCTTGCATAAAGTTGGCTTTTCGCCGATCAGATAAACCCTAGCCCAACCTTGGTTATATCCTTGCATACATCTACCCTTTGTGTTAGGGCTTGTTGAGTACCTTATGTACTCACGCGTTTGCGATTGTTGGTTCAGGCAGGAGAAGACTTCGTAGAAGACGACGACGTGTTGGTTTTCGGTTCTGCTCCTCAAGTCTGCTTGTGGTGTTGGGCCATGTTTTCCGCTGTCTGTTTCACCGTTAGTCGGTCGGATGTGACTTGGATGGTTTTGAATCCTTGTCGTACCGCCACTAAGGGTCTTATATCAGGTACTTACTTACTTACTTATTCAAAGTATGCTTTTGATTATCATATCTGTGTTTTTGTGCGTATCAGCTACTGATCCAGGGACTGATACAGGATGCACAGCAGATTCCAGAAATAGGGTCTGACAGAGTGGTATCAGAGCAATACTTGACTGTAGAACGAAAACCTAGAATTTGTCACGCTCGAAAATGTCTATTTTCAAAACTAGTTGCAAAACCTTCCATATAACCTTCCCCTTCCATTAAAATTCTTCGCTTTCCTCCTCGTCAACCCCAAGAAAAAAGTCTCATTCGGAAGTGTCTATGTGCAGGAGCTTCAACCCAATGGACAACCACGACTACGTGACTATAGAAGTGGACAACATATGGTACCAGGTGTACCGCAAACCAGATGTGGTTCCTAAACGAAAGAGCAAGGGCACTAGATCACAAAAGACATGTTTCAATTGTCGTGACCCAGGACATCAGTTCGCCGATTGCCCCTCTTTCGAGTTAAGTGAGGATGAAGAAAGAGAGGTAGTGACCAACATGGAGAATGACATGCCTCAGCTTCCAGCCCCACCTGGAGAGATTCAACTTTCAGTACAAGAGCATCCAGAGCAAGGAGCTTGGAATAATATGGATAGAACGGACCTGACGTCAACTCCTGTCATCGCCATTGTACTTGAAAGGTTGAGTAACCTAGAAGAGTCAATGAGAAAGGTCAGAGCAGAAGTCAGCGATCTTACCAAAGCCATGCATCTCAAGAATGGAGACAAAAGCCCCGACCAAAAAAGAAGAACAACCGTCAAGCTACGTCTGCAAGATCAAGAAGCCAAGGTGTACAGCACAAGGAACTGCCCCTCACCCGCTGACCAAGGTTGACCGAAAGGCACCACGAGCAAATCAAAAATGTTACTTGTGCCGGAATCATGGACACCTTGCGGCAGATTGCCCTGAAGTGCTCGAACAAGGAAACCAGAATGACAATAAGTGATGTCAAAGGTTACAATCCCGAAGCCGACAAAGTGTCTCCAGTACCTAGCTATGCTACTTGTGTCAGACTCCCCAAAGTATGTCCTTCATAAAGGATAGCTTGGGAGCTCCGCTCAGCACCCTGGAAGGATGTTACCCCTTGAAAAATGTCAGTAATCACAAGGAGTAAAAGCAGTACTTGTAAGGCACCTTGTTTATCCTGTTAAAAAGGGTTGTAAACTTTTCTATGAGTAATGAAAAGTATCAGTATTTGTCCTAAACAAGCATGTATTTATGTCACAATCTGTGTTCCAATAAGAGTTGAGTTGGAAAAAGAAAAGTGAAAGGCTCAATGCCGTGTGAATCACAATGGTCATGCATCACACGCTCAAGTAACATCAGGCATCAAGGCAGTAAAGCCCTGTTTACGCAGAAATGTGAAGAACAGTTTCCTTTAAACCGACCAATTCACCTGACCCTCTCGATTCTTTTTGGTCATAGGCTATTGGTCGAGTTCTGATGACAACAGAAGAAACGATAGTCTATCTACCCTCAAGCCTTAAACCTCGTTATTAGTACGCAAACACCTCAAACCACAACTAATAAAATCACGTTGTTTGTGTGATTTGATGATTTTGTTGATCGTTGCCTCTGATTCCTTATGCTTGTGCGCTCTTAATCAAACCAAACAGTATAATAACAAAAACAATCAATTTAAGAGCAGCTTAATGCTAAAAGCCCCTCCTAACCTACACCTAAACCCCTAGCACAGAAACCCGCCACCCAAGAGTTTTCAGCTCAGAAATCAAGTCAGTCAAGAGTATGACATAAATGCAGCTACAGATCACAGTTCAATTGGAAAGTTTACAAGAATCAGTGCTATAAGGATCATGGCGTCAGTTACTCGTCAGACAGGCAAACCACATAAAGAAGAGCTTAACCAAGAATGCAATGTGAAAAACAGCCAAGTTGACGACAACAGGTTTCAACTGCACCAGAGTCAACCCAGCTCACCGTACTATGGCCCCACACTGACCGTGCAGCACGAACTAACAGCCCAGAATTTATGGAATCTTCACACTCAAGGAACCTAGCCGAAAGATGAAGCTCAAGTCACCTGCCTATGCTTGCACTGACAAAGATCTGTTGGATACAGATGTTTGCCTTAAAAATGTCACCTCAGAAACCCGAGGAAGACCACCAATGACTTGGATTAAAGTAGAATGTGAACGAAAAGGATCAAAGACTACACCCATGGTATGCAACCTGAAAGACAAACCCTTGGAAAAAGGTACCAGGAGTCTGAGAACACCCAGGGACCACCAGATCAGTTATCAGAATACTAGCTGACCAAGACAAAGAGTACATCTTTGAGCTCGTTCCAGAGCAAAATCCCGATAGCCAAGAGACTCTATCAGCTGTCAGCCAATAAAATGGCAGAATTAAAGGAACATCTAGCAGAAATGAAGAAGCCGCTAGCAGAGTTACAGGAGAAATGTCTCATCAGATCAAACTCTTCTCCTTAGGATCACCTGTCCTGTACGTCAAGAGAAAGATGACAGTCTCAGAATGTGCCTTGACTATCAGTTCCCTCAGTAAGGTCACCAGCAACGATAAGTACCCACTGCCCAGGATCAAAGATTTGTCGACCAGTTAAAGAAAGCCAACTCTGTCTCCAAGATTGACTTAAACACTTGAGTGCTACCAACTGCAGATCTGAGAAGGAGACATCCTCGAGGCCACTGCTTGTCACTTGTTTTTGGACAGCTTGAATGCAAAAATACAAGAGTACGCTAAGGAAATCAGAAGTTTCAAAAGTCAGTACTCAGTCTATGGATGGCAACTACAGACCATGGACAGAGATATGTGGTATATATTAGAAAACAAGGTACCATGAACTTGCTATGACAAGAATTGACAAAACTCTACGAGGCGAAGATAACAGTATGAGGACTAATGATGGATTGTAAATTTCCTAGCCCTGATCAGGACAGAGCAAGAAGAACAGTTAAAAAGGCCACTTATGAAGCAACAAGGGAAATCTTGAGTCCCATGAAAAGGCCGTTTGAGTGATAGATGCATTGAATCACAAGACTCACTGCAACTACATGAGGATAAGAAAAGGAAAATCTAAGCTACCGTCAAAATTCAAGCAGCCAAATCTCGCTTCACCAAACGAGGCCAGTTAAATACCTCGTGGATTGAGCCATTTCTGGACAGTCAGATCCAAATAACTATAAAGAAGGTATCAAGACACAAACATTTTGGTATTGATCTAGAAGATTCCAGACATCTGTTCCACATTAGCAGACCAAGTCGACCCAAGTGGAACCGGAAAAGGGTCATGACGGTAACATCAACATCAGAATGATCAAGAGATACAGTTTTTGGTAAAGTTGTACGTCGGCTATGTTTCTGCAACCATGACAAAGTTTCACGCAGAATGGATCAGTCACTCAAAAGGTTGTCTAAGTCTTAAGAAATCTGAGGTCAAGAATCTTAAGTGGGGTAGGTGCCCCCACCTCTATGGTAACAAAAATGGAGAACCCTACCTACGAGAGACTAAATATATGCCTCGGAGTGGTTACCGTTTATGGAAATCCTTGGATTGTTATGTTGGGACACAAGGATTAAGATTCCGTTGTGGTATAACAGCAGAACGTCAACGAGAGTACCCAAGTGAAAATCCTTTTAAGTGGGGTAGGATTTTCTGTCAGCTAACCCAATAGCCTTGAAAGCAAAACCTCATGTCAGTCATCCTCTGCTAAAGCAAGCAGCACCGAAGAACATCAGAAGCAAGAAGCTCTGCCATGTCCACTCACAGTTTCAAGTACTCCTACAATGAAGAGAAACTGCAATCAAAGCCTCAGCACTAAGAAATCTCGGATACAATTTTGGATGTTACCACCATCAAGCAAGAAGACGCAAGGCAAGTTCTACACCATCCACAAGTTCTTTCGAATCTCGAGGACGAGATTCCTTTTAAGTGGGGTAGATCTGTAACACCCCAAAATTTAAAGCAAAGCAAAAGGGAATAAAAATCACTCCAAATTTAAATTTTTGTCTCGCTCTTACCTTGCCATGATTTTTTTAAAATAAAATACACCAAATAATTCACACATGATTTGAATCTGAGAATTTTTGGAATATAAAACTCATGCTCAAGTGTTTGCTTCCATTTAAAATCCACTAAAAAATTTGAACCATTTAGTTTTACAACAAATATAATTAAAGTAGGTTAAATCCCAAGTTGATTTTCAAAATTTGAATTTAAACTTGCATAAAACTCATCATATACATTCTGGATTTTATTGGCTTTATTTTGACTGTTTGATCAGCTTTTGTTTTTATTCGAATTTGAAATTCCACCACCAAATTCGAATTCTAGAAAAGTTTGAACCTTTCTTTCTCTACCGGGCCGCCGCACTCCCCTTTCTTTCCTTGCCCAGCCCAGCCTCTCTTCCCTTCTTTTTCTTTTTCTCCGCCGACCGCTTCTCTTCCCCGCCCAGCACCGCAGCCCACCTGGCCCAGCCCGGCCGCCTCGGTCTTCTTCTCCTCTCTCTCCTCCGTCAGCGCCGCGTCGCGTCGCCCAGGCCGCGCCCATGCCGGCTTGCCGCCCCGCGCCGTCCATCCATCGCGTCCGGGCAGCAGGAGCGTCAAGTGAGCACGTGCACGCGCCCGTCGAACCGTCGCTCCGTCTCGTCAACCAGGACCCTCGCCCATTCCCTCCTTGACCGACGACCGCGCGACCGTCTACAAATACCCGGCGACCTCCATGCTCCGACGTCATGCCACGAGAGCTTCTTCCCTCCTTCGCCTGTCTCATCCCCGACGCTGTGGCCATGCTCTAGCCCTCCCCATCGCGCGCAGACGTCCATCCCTCCCCCCGCTCGTCGCGTCTCTCAGCCTTCAAAAGGCGACGACCGAGCCGACGACAAGCGATGACCAAGTCAAGCCGCCCAGGCTCCACCGAACCGCCTCGCGCCGGCTATAAAAAAATCAATGCGCCGCGCCCTCCTCTTCCCTCCTCGCGGAACACTCCTTTCCCTCCCCTCCTCGAGCTTCCGGCCGCCCCAATTTCCCCATTTCCTCAATTCTTCCTCACTCCGGCAGCGCTCGATTCACCGCCGACGAGCTCCATCTAACCCTCCTCCCTTGTCGCCCTGCTCCGTCGTGCTCCCTGTTGGTATTTCTTACACCACGAATAAATCCGCAAGCGCACGGAATACCGTTGTAGCACTTCACCCGGGAGTATTCCAAGGTATCGTATTTGTTTTCCCCCAGGAACGGTGATAATCTGCAGCAAGGTTAGTTTTACCCAAGGACACACAAGAATGGCAGTAGTATAGGATTGAGAGGATGAATAAAGATCTAGCTGTCCCGCAGGACGATCGCACTCTAGTTCTACTCGTTTACTTCGGGCACTGGTATAGACCTGGTCTGCCAAGTCACGCCAGCCTGTAGCTCGACGACGAACCCGAACGTGGAGGATTACAAGGGACGGACAGGGCTGTCACCAACCTGCCGCCCTACCTCTACAAACCGTGGGCACGCTGCAAACAAAGGTAACCTCTAGCCTAGACACCACGTCTATGCCGTCGATTACTACTCTAACCCCGGTCCTGGTACCAATCTGGAAGGCTAGAGCACCCCTCGCGGAGCGATGATCCCGTAAACAAGTATAACAAGAATAACGACTAGTAAGTAAAGCTCACTAGATCAATAACACCACGAATACTAATCTTACGAATAAGAACAAGGTTTACTATGAACGAACGACGAACGAACGACGAACGATGAACGAACTAAGAACGAACGACAAACGATGAACGAACGACGAACGAACTAAGAACGAACGAAGACGATGAACGAACGACGAACGAACGAAGAACGAACGATGAACTATTAATAAGATAATATCCGCCAAGGGTACAAGATAAGGAAATAACTAAAAGGAAAGCTATCCCTCTCTTGATCCTTGCCCTCTCCTCTATTCTAACTACTGTACAAGAGGCCTTGCCTGGATGGGAGTGGAATGACTTGTGTCTTGTGATTGCTTTGGAGGAGGGGGGTACCCCTTTATTTATAGCCCAAGAAGGTCGGCAACTTGAGGCGGTTCCTTAGGTCGGTGGCATTGATTGCAGGTGGAACCGACCTCTGGAGGCGGTGGCGAACCGACATACAAGATGGGCCAGTGGGGCCACCACAGGGGTCGGCCGACCTAGGGTTTGGGGTCGGCCGACCTGTGGCTGGCCCCTCTGGGCCGGGCCTTCTCAGGTGGCTTCCCTGGCTGTCTTCTCCTCTGATCCACTTGCTATGCGTGGACTTGAAGTCTTTTTATTGGGAGTTGGGCTTTATTTGGATAATTCTTTATGACGGGGAAATTGGTGTTTCCAGGATAGGCCTTTTATGCTTCCTTTCCCCGTTTTCCTGTGAATTGCAGCTGCACTCACAAATTCACCAAGACTCGTGGAAATCATTAGTTTAAAGACCTAAGTCTACTTTTGGTGATTGTTTCATTATAAAAAGCGCAGCTGTTGACGGGTAAATATTGGGTCTAAGACCGTCAACAACTCCCCCACACTTAGCTCTTTGCTCGTCCTCGAGTAAAGTTGCGAGCATAAGGCGGGAGATACTCATCCTCATAAATGGGAGCCTGCACACAAGTTATTGCAAGCCACACTTCATACCTGTGAACTTTGAGGTGTCTAACATGCTTTCTTGGATGATTGATAAGTGGAACGGTCATGTCTCAATCACCTCGCCTTCCCTGTCAAGTACCGGGATTTTTGCATAATTTTCAGAAATAAAAACATAGTTTCATGCTCCTCAAATGACTCTCTCAAGTCGCTCATGGTGTTTATGTATTTCCTCTCAAGGGCCATGATTTAGCCTCTTCTCCTTGTGTTTGATCAGGCTTTTTGTGGAGCTCAAGGTAGGGTAAAGTGGCATACTAGTGTCTCTTATTTTGCTAAGTCAAAGACTGGATCCAATGGAGAAAACAAGTCATACATCTGATCAAGATGTGCATGTGTAGTGGTGGCATGAAGTGGAAAATTATTTGTACTCCTTTTTATGGTGTTACCTTCTCTCTCTTTTTGAACTTTTGAGGAGGACATGGCTATCATACTCTTTCTTTCTTTTTCTTTATTTTTCCCATCATCATTTTTTTTTCATCATGCTCTACTTTTGTATGAGCAGGGATTATTCTTTCTTTTGCATAGCCATGTCTCCAATGATATTTTTGAGAGAGAAAGGTAACAGAGATTTTTGGAGTATTTATTTGGTGGATGGATGATGGAATGTTGCTCAACTTCCAGTGTAGAAGTGTAGCATGTGAGGTGGAGTGTACGTGATCTTGATCAAAAGAGTATGACAAGCTTCTCACTAGGGTCCAAGAATTTGACAAAGCTCAAATCACAACTAGCAGCTTATAGGCTATCAAAGTATCATGTAGAGTTCTTGGCCTTGGTAGGAAAATATAATCAAGTGAGGAGCATCATACTATGGAATTTTTGATTTTCATAAAGATAAATTCCCAAGGACTTGAAGGTTAAGCAAAGATCATTTCGACAAACCATATCTCACATGCCAATTATCTAGGAAAAACATGGGTTCCTAATGATAAGGTGTTCACAAGCATTCAGTGATGAAGCGAGAAATAACAAGTGTGCAAGTCCATGAATGTGAGAGGTAGAGTTGTGGGCAAAAGATAAATCAATTATGATTGTCCCAAAAGATTAGTGCGTCAAGTTTTATTTAATTTTCAGATTATCGACAGTGTAGGCAGGCAAAAAGTGGAAGTGTGGTGCAAACTCAGGAGGCAGGAGGAGGCCGGAGCCTGGTGGGGACCACCAGGGGTCGCCCGACCCTCCTGGTGGGGTCGGTCGACCTGGCCTGGACCCCACAGGTTCTGATATTTCGTGTGTTGGCCGTTCCTGAGTTGCCTCGTATGGTTCTGGGTGATTTGGTTGTGATTGTCCAGATATGGCGATGTTTCCCCCCCACACTTGCCTTTTTGCCTGTTTCCTTCAAAAACGACAAAGATATGGAACACAAATATGCTCTACCCGTATGCAAGCCCGGGAGCACTATCATTGATTGAATTTAAAACTGAACTCGCAGGCGCATTACAAATTTGAAGGGAAATTGGATGAAAATAACTAACAAAATGCGCCTAGAAGTAGATTTTTATTTGGGAAGATTATCCCCTTCCCCGCCATGATCTCGTCGATTTGCTCCAGTTCTTTGTCGATGTTGTCCTCTTCCTTCCTTATCCGAGCCAATTCCCTTTCTAGTGAATAGCCTTCCCCAGGAGTTTCTCCAGTTCTTTTGTGAGTTCCTCGTTGGTGAGACCAGCGAAAGGGTTTTCCTTACTGTAGAAGAGGTGTGGTGCGGCCTTGATCTTGGTCATGGTGACAGGGTTTTGGTTCGAGGAGTGGAGCTCGAAAGAGATGAATGGAGAGGGGGTGCAATGGGTTGTATTTATAGTGGTTCTCCCTCTCCCAGCGAAGAAACGAAGGATTTATTTCCAAAGCATAGGTGAACAAGGAGGGAAAGGTTGGGTGGCAAAAAGGAGCAGAAGATGGAAGGCAGAGGCTGCCAGAGGGGGTCGGCCGACCCTGGTAGCCAGGTCGGCCGACCTGCCTTGGCAGGCTCTGGCCTTTCTGTTTTTCTTGGAGCTTTGTTGGGAAAGGTATCTTCGGGATATACAGGGTATAGAAGGATATTTCGATGCAGAGGTCAAGAAAAGATATTTAAATCAATTAAGTGCATGACATCGAAATCTTTATTTGCTTCGGTTCAAGATAAATTTTAAGGCGCTGACCATTTACCTTGAATACATTACCTCCGTCGTCCTGGAGTGTGATTGCTCCATGAGTCGACGTGTCGATGATGGTGTATGGTCCGTTCCATTTACTTCTCAATTTTCCATGCCCGAAGAGCTTTACCCTTGAATTGAAGAGCAACACCTTGTCTCCAACTTTGAATTCTTTTATCTTTATTCGCCGGTCATGCCAGCGCTTTGTACGCTCCTTGTAGATGGCTGAGTTGTGATATGCTTTGTCTCTCCATTCTTCTAACTCACTATCTCCTTTTTCTTCTCCACCCCCAGCTCCTATGGGTGTGTCTTGTAGGCCGTTCTTATGCCCATAGTGCATCGGGTAGCTTGTTCTTCCATCCCTTCCCCATTTCCAAGACTGTTTTCTGCAGGATCCGCTTGATTTGTTTGTTGGATGTTTCGGCCTGCCCATTTGTTTGAGGATGGTATGGAGTGGCAATGTTGTGCTTTGCTCCAAGCTCTCTTAGAAAGCTACGGAAGGTCTTATCAATGAAGTGAGACCCTCCGTCGCTTATCACCATTCTCGGAGTTCCAAACCTTGGAAAGATGAACTCGTGGAACATCCGGCGAGCGTGTTTGGAGTCGGCAGCTCGGCATGGCATAGCTTCTACCCATTTGGATACGTAATCCACCGCCACCAATATGTTTCACAATCTTGGGACTTCACGAATGGTCCCATGAAGTCAATGCCCCATACATCGAAGAGTTCGACTTGAAGGTTGTATGTGAGGGGCATTGCATCTCGTGCTGTGATGCCTCCAAATCTCTGGCATTGTGGGCATCTTCTAATGAATTCTTTTGTATCTTCATACATGGTCGGCCAGAAGAATCCACTTTGCCAGATCTTTGCTTGGGTACGGAAGGCACCGTAGTGTCCACCGTATGGGGCTGCATGGCATTTTTCAATGATTGTGTGCTCTCAGGAGTGGGCACACATCGCCTAAGCAGTCCATCGGCGCAGACACGATAGAGGTATGGTTCATTCCATAAGTGACGGCGACTTTCATAAATCAATCTTCTTTTATCCGCCCCTGGTGGTACGTATCCTGTGGCGATGAAGTTCACGATGTCGGCGTACCAAGGGTGCGAATCCGTCACTTTCAGCAGCATGTCGTCGCGTAGGAAGTCATTTATGGGTAACTCCTGCAAGTTAGTGAACTGCATACGCGACAAATGATCTGCTACAGAATTTTCTACTCCTTTCTTATCTTTAATTTCAAGATCAAACTCTTGGAGCAGAAGGATCCATCTTATGAGACGAGGTTTAGCATCTTTCTTAGCAAGCAGATATCTCAAAGCAGCATGATCAGTGTAAACGATAACTTTTGCTCCAGCTAAGTAAGATCTAAACTTGTCAAAAGCAAAAACAACGGCAAGGAGCTCTTTCTCAGTGGTAGTATAATTCAACTGAGCTCCAGTCAAAGTTTTGCTAGCATAAGAAATTGCATGATGCTTTTTGTCTTTCATTTGACCAAGAACTGCCCCCACAGCATAATCACTAGCATCACACATTATTTCAAAAGGAAGCGTCCAATCAGGGGGTTTGAATGATTGGAGCAGAGATGAGTGCATTCTTAAGAGTAGCAAAGGCATGCATGCAGTCATCATTGAAATCAAAGGGTGCATCCTTAGCAAGCAAGTTCGTAAGGGGTCGTGCAATTTGAGAGAAATCTTTTATGAAGCGACGATAAAAACCAGCATGACCCAGAAACTACGAACACCACTTGATATTCACAGGAGGCGGAAGTTTTTCTATAACTTCTATTTTTGCTTTGTCCACCTCTATGCCTCTCTCGGACACAAGGTGTCCAAGAACTATGCCCTCTTGGACCATGAAGTGGCACTTTTCCCAATTAAGTACCAGGTCCTTCTCATGGCATCTCTGTAAGACCTTGTCTAGATTTTCTAAGCAATGATCGAAGGTTTTTCCATAAACAAGAAATCATCCCTAAAAACTTCCATAATTTCTTCTTCGATCATATCAGAGAAAATAGACATCATGCAACGTGGAACGAGGCAGGTGCATTGCACAACCAAAAGACATGCGATGATAAGCATAAGTTCCATACGGGCATGTGAAAGTGGTCTTACTTTGATCGTCGGGGTGGATGGGAATTTGATGATATCCCGAATACCCATCAAGGAAACAGAAGAAAGAATGATTTGCCAACCGTTCCAACATCTCATCGATGAAGGGCAGCGGAAAATGATCTTTCTTTGTAGCCTTGTTAAGTTTTCGGTAATCAATGCACATTCGCCACCCCGTGACGGTTCGTTGTGGAATGAGTTCATTTTTATCATTATGAACAACCGTCATACCTCCTTTCTTGGGTACCACTTGTACGGGCTCACCCAATCACTGTGAGGAACAGGATAGATGATCCCGGCGTGTAATAGCTTCAAGACCTCTTTCTTCACAACTTCTCTCATCGCGTTATTCAGCCTCCTTTGAGGTTCCCTTGAAGGTATACTTTCAGGATCCGTGGGAATGCGATGGGTGCAGAGAGCGGGGCTGATCCCTTTTAGGTCTTCAAGTGAGTAGCCAAGAACGGAGCGATTTTTTCAAGCACGGCCATGAGTTTGGTGGTTTCTTCTTCTTCGAAAGCTTGTCACTTATGATGACGGGAGCTTGCGGATCTCCGTGCAAGAAAGCATAGCGCAAACCAGGAGGTAGCGCTTTAAGATCAATGGGAGGTCGTGGCGGTGGTGTGGTTTGTGGTAGCTCAAAGGTGTCCTCCGAGTCGGCTTCTTCTAAGATAAAGTCTTGTGCATCTTCTTCCAAGGCTAACTCGGGGTCCATGTGAGGAAAAATAGCCATGACCTCCTCCACTTGATATTCCTCAAGTGGTTCATCGGAAAGAGTGTTTCGTGAGGTGGTAATGGAATGGAGAATGACTCTTTTCCGAGGGTGAAATTGAGGTTTCCAAATGATGGGGCATCAATGAGGAATTTTTCTATGGGATGCCCGATCATGATGTCGAAGTTTGGGACTTCGAAGACGTAGAAATCCAGGATAACCTCAATGTCTTCATGATAGAGAGTTACATCTCTGACAATCCCCAAACTCTCGAGAATATGGCCTGATGGGTGCTTGAGGAGTTTGTTTGTTGATGTCCATGGTCGGTTGCCAAAGATTGACAACGCGTATGTGTCGGAGAGGATATTGGCACCAACAAGAGGGTTGTAGAGTGCATTCACCTTGGTTCCTTTGATGGAGCAGCATATGTTGGTTGAGGGAGGGCAGAGCCGAATGGTATCCATGGATAGCTCATTCTCCCTCAACCATTCATCGCTCATGATTGAAGTAAGCTCCCGAACAGTCTCCACAAGATATTCTTTTTCAATTGGTTCGGGAGGCGGCAAAGGAACAGGCGGTCTCTTTTGAAACAATAGTTCGAGGTGTTTTCCAAAATCTTCAAAAATTCTCTTCCTCAAACTCAAATGGGAACTCTAGAGGTTCATCATCCTCTGTCATTGTTCGGGAATCAGATGAGGACTCGGATGTTGGGTCTACCAAGGTAGACACCTTTTGTTGTGTTTCCACAATGAGTTCCTCATCTTTTGACTCCGGCTTCTCGGGTATTTCAGCGGAAAAAGTGTATTTTCAACAATTCTTTCTAGCAAATCTTTTGCTTCCGCTATGGTCTTATGAGAAAAAGAACCACCGGCAGCCGTGTCAAGATAAAGTGCGGAGTCCTTGCTCAACCCTGAATAAAAATGTTGCAAAAGAACGGGTTCTGGGAGCAATAACTCTGGACCGGAATCTGTTAATGAACAGAACCGTATCCATGCCGCACTAAGGGTTTCTTCTCCTCCTCCTGGCGAAAGTTAATTATTTCCGCGCGTAGAGCAGTGATACGAGATACGGGAAAAAATGCTAGACAAAATTTGTCTCGCAATTCTTTCCACTCACCGTTCACTCTCTTAGCGGTGTAAGTGTACCATTGCTTCGCCTTCCCATTGAGAGAGAAGGAAAACAATTTCCACTTTAAAGTTTCATGTGTCATGCCATTGATCAATCGGCATGCACACAATTGCTCAAACTCTCGCAAGTGTTCAAAAGGATTTTCATTTTTAAAACCAGAAAGAAAGTCCTTTGATCAAAGAAATAAAACTGGGGCCGAGCTCATAGCTTGTTGAAACAACAAGTTGAGATGAACATGGTGGCTCTAAGAGCTCGCCCCGTGGAGTGGAAAAGATTGGATTGTGGGTGATGACTCCATGTGTGTATTTTTTTTTTTCTTTTCTAATTTAATTGAACGGGAAATGTAAAGATATTACGAGGGCAAACCTGGTCCGCTACAGAATTAGCAACCGTTCCCCCGGCAACGGCGCCAGAAATGCTTGTTGGTATTTCTTACACCAAATAAATCCGCAAGCGCACGGAATACCGTTGTAGCACTTCACCCGGGAGTATTCCAAGGTATCGTATTTGTTTTCCCCAAGGAACGGTGATAATCTGCAGCAAGGTTAGTTTTACCCAAGGACCACAAGAATGGCAGTAGTATAGGATTGAGAGGATGAATAAAGATCTAGCTGTCCCGCAGGACGATCGCACTCTAGTTCTACTCGTTTACTTCGGGCACTGGTATAGACCTGGTCTGCCAAGTCACGCCAGCCTGTAGCTCTACGACGACCCGAACGTGGAGGATTACAAGGGACGGACGGGCTGTCACCACCTGCCGCCTACCTCTACAAACCGTGGGGCACGCTGCAAACAAAGGTAACCTCTAGCCTAGACACCACGCTATGCCGTCGATTACTACTCTAACCCCGGTCCTGGTACCAATCTGGAAGGCTAGAGCACCCCTCGCGGAGCGATGATCCCGTAAACAAGTATAACAAGAATAACGACTAGTAAGTAAAGCTCACTAGATCAATAACACCACGAATACTAATCTTACGAATAAAATAAGGTTCGTTCTATGAACGAACGACGAACGAACGACGAACGATGAACGAACTAAGAACGAACGACAAACGATGAACGAACGACGAACAACTAAGAACGAACGAAAACGATGAACGACGACGAACGAACTAAGAACGAAAAAAAACGATGAACTATTAATAAGATAAATATCCGCCAAGGTACAAGATAAGGAATAACTAAAAGGAAAGCTATCCCTCTCTTGATCCTTGCCCTCTCTCTCTATTCTACTACTGTACAAGAGGCCCTGGCCTGGATGGGAGTGGAATGACTTGTGTCTTGTGATGTGCTTTGGAGGAGGGGGGTACCCCTTTATTTATAGCCCAAGAAGGTCGGCAACTTGAGGCGGTTCCTTAGGTCAGTGGCATTGATTGCAGGTGGAACCGACCTCTGAAGGCGGTGGCGAACCGACATAACAAGATGGGCCAGTGGGGCCACCACAGGGGTCGGCCGACCTAGGGTTTGGGGTCGGCCGACCTGTGGCTGGCCCCTCTGGGCCTGGGCCTTCTCAGGTGGGCTTCCCTGGCTGTCTTCTCCTCTGATCCACTGCTATGCGTGGACTTGAAGTCTTTTTATTGGGAGTTGGGCTTTATTTGGATAATTCTTTATGACGGGAAAATTGGTGTTTCCAGGATAGGCCTTTTATGCTTCCTTTTCCCCGTTTTCCTGTGAATTGCAGCTGCACTCACAAATTCACCAAGACTCGTGGAAATCATTAGTTTAAAGACCTAAGTCTACTTTTGTGATTGTTTCATTATAAAAGCGCAGCTGGTTGACGGGTAAATATTGGGTCTAAGAGCCGTCAACACTCCCCTGCTTCGTCCGCCCCCTCGCGCAGCTCGGAGAGCACTGGGGACGCGCGGACACCAGATCTTAGCCGCGCGCCGCCGCCGCCCGCACTCCCCGCTCCGACGCCGTCGCTCGTCGCCGGCCGTTCCGCCACGAGCCCGTCGCGACGCCTGCCGCCCCCTTCACCGCGTCGTCGCGCACACCTTTTCCCGGCCGACGCGAACTCGACGCGTCGCACTTCCTCTCTCTCTCCGTCGGGCGCCGCCGCCGAGATCCACGCCGCCGCCCGCCCCTCATTCTCCTCTTCTCCGCGCCCGTACGACTACTCGTCGAACACTCGTTGAGCTTTCCCTCACTCCTCTCCTCCTTCCGCGCCCTTTTTCCTTCTCCCTCTCCACGTGCACTCCTAAACTTTCCTGTAATTACCTTTTGACCTTATCGTTTTACACTAAGGTCCCTAAACTTTTGTGTAATTACAGATAAGTCCCTATGTCTTTCCGTAATTACAAACAGCCCCTAAACCGTTTCTGTTTTACAAATAAGCCCCCAAACCTTTAAACTTCCGTAACTTCTCCATCCGGACTCCGTTTTGAGCGATTCTTGCGCTCACACGCGTTCGTAGAAACGCATAGTACCCTTTGGTACTGATCTTGAAGCTCTAGAATACTTCTATGAGCAATCATACCCCAAGTCCCATCCACTCTTATAAATCCCCTCTTGACATATCATGCACATCGATGCCGCACGTCACAAATGTCTTCGCCATTGGCCTGACCCTATCTTTCCGCCATAAACCGTCTTACTGCAAAACCCGGCAACCTCTTTGTCACAACTCACTCCAACCCTAACCTAGTCAATCTCGCTCGACCATATCTATTCTGATATTATCATCGATCTTTACCGAGCCTAATTGATTTATTATTCTTGCCTATGTAATCTTTATTGGAGCTTATTGGAGTTATTATGCTTTGCTAATTTAATTGCTAGTCGTCCTTATTTAATTGTGGTATCTTATCTGTAGTCATGCACTCATACCATGCATAATCACGCGCACGTCCGCTGTCATGCGCTCAGCTCATGGCAATAATTAAAAGCTTAGTCTTAGTAGTTAATTTAATAGATAATATAATAGCTAACCCCATTAGGTAATACTTTAATCTATGGTAAGTAATAAAGTAAACACACCTTACCCTGTATGCTTGTTGCATGAACCTTTATATAGGGTACAACCTATATAAAGCCTCCGTGCCGCAAATATACAATAAAACACATACACACGCTGCTCTAACTTCACTTACACTCATGCACTTCTCATTTTGTTTAAGCATCTCTCATTTACATCAAAAGCCTAGAGTTCGATGCATCACTCCTATTAGCTCTAAGATAATAAAATCTTTTATAATAAAGTAAAACTTACTGCATCATACATGATTTATGTCCTCATGTCCTTCTTCGGTGTTCCATCGGTCCTTAATTGGAGTTTAATTGGATCTTATTTGGCTCTTTTTGATCTTTATTTCTTTTGCGGTAGTTTGTTTATCCGTAATGTTTTGATGCGCTAGATCACGTGAGTTACTGCGTGGAAGAGCCAGAAGTATACAAGCTTCAAGAAAGATTCAGAGGATTCAAGCTTGAAGGAAGGATCTAAGGACTTAGATTACGAGGACGTGAAGAAGAAGACTTTAGTGAAGGCAAGTCCTAACTCCCTTTGATTATGATTGATCCTATGATTTCAAATAATCCTAATTAGAGCTATTTTATAAATTGCATGATGTTTAAATGCTTAGTATGTCCCTAAGTACTTTTTTGATTGCCATGCCTTGTTATTGTTTACCCTGCTTCCATTGTTAAACTTAGGGACCGACATCATTAATTCTTTAATGATATGTTGGGAATGCCATGCTGCTTAGGACTGTTACACATGAATACTTAATTTAATCCTGCTATACATGCTTTTTGTGTTAAAACTGTGAGTGCTTGGTGGTGTGTGTGGTGAATATGATAATGTGGGTTGGTAATTAGTGACTTGTGCAACCTTATAGTGGGGATACTTTGGCGGGAGCAGGCGAGGTAGTCCTCAGTGAGGAGGGCTATCTCTGGGACGCGACTCCTCTGTGAGGATAGCTATTGAAGATGCCTGCTTCGGTCGTATAAGGACCGGTTCCTGTGCCG
Source organism: Eragrostis nindensis (assembly GCA_012490785.1). Taxonomy (NCBI): domain Eukaryota; kingdom Viridiplantae; phylum Streptophyta; class Magnoliopsida; order Poales; family Poaceae; genus Eragrostis; species Eragrostis nindensis. The sequence continues at coordinate 206,839 of JAAXCT010001239.1, forward strand.
CCTGGCCTAGCACCCTTCGTACAGCCACAAGTCTTGTATGGGCAAGATTTGGAACCACACCCTACTATAGTTTCCCCTGGTATCCCACTCGGAGGCAGGAGTTGCAGCGGAAGCCAGGAGAGGACTCGTGGACAAGTGGGAAGCGGGTCCGGCATATGGATACTTTCAGGCCTTTATATATGATGATGATTTGATGAGCCCCTGGTCGGATGATTTCCGTGGGTGGATGCCGGTGACACAAGTAGGTACGGGACCTCAGTATGCCTGTCCAAACTGCGATATCAGGGAGGACAGGTGTACCTTGTGGGGAATCGTGTACAACCTCTGCAGAGTGTATAATCTATCCGGATAGCCGCGTTCCACGGCAATGGACGACGCGAAAGCTTGGCCACACAAGATTAGTTATAACGGTGTGTGTTACCCTTTGCGTGTTTTGGAATACACCGTGTGGAACCGTGCCTGGTTTCCGGCCAGCATTAAACTTGGGAACGGCGGGATGGATTGCATCTCCCCAGGGCCAAACAACCCCACTAAATACATGTATAATAATCTTGACTGTAGTCCTGCAATTGGTTGCTTTCTAAACAACCTTGCATAAAGTTGGCTTTTCGCCGATCCGATGAACCCTAGCCTAAACCTTGGTTATATCCTTGCATACATTTACCCCTTGTGTTAGGGCTTGTTGAGTACCTTATGTACTCACGCGTTTGCGTTGTTGGTTCAGGCAGGAGAAAACTTCGTAGAAGACGACGACGTGTTGGTTTTCGGTTCTGCTCTCAAATCTGCTTGTGGTGTTGGGCCATGTTTTCCGCTGTCTGTTTCTGTTTCACCGTTAGTCGGGTCGGATGGACTTGGATGGTTTGATCCTCCTTGTCGTACACCCACTAAGGGTCTTATATCAGGTACTATACTTACTTACTTACTCGCAGTATGCTTTTGATTATCATATTGTGTTTTTGTCGTATCAGCTACTGATCCAGGGACTGATACAGGATGCACAGCA